>CM056587.1:34667078-35219578 GCA_029721435.1 Gymnothorax reevesii
CGCCGTGTACACAAATGCAAATTTCTGTCTTCTGTTCGCACCAACGGAGGCCCACCTTTTCCATAAATTTAAGAATGTAATTAAAGCAAGCTGTAACTTTTTTCAACAACTGCCATCGTTGAAAGATTTTACGTTTAAACGTGTAAAGAATGTAGAGTGTGAGTCGCTGGAGATTGCAGGATTGTGGCTGAATCACTGAATTCAGACTGATATCCTGAATGGTTTCCATTTCAATTTGGCCCGTTTTACATTCTATACTAGCTGCTATTTTGGCCTCTTTTACTTGCTGTACTTGCTGCAAACTAAACGGCGTTTATGGGATCCTTCCGTGGATCCCTCCTTTTCCTCTCCCTTTCTTTTTTAGCCTTGAGGACTTGTTTTAAAGTTGAGGACGTTGAGAGTCAAACCTTTAAATTTTCACTGCACTGTAATTACAGAGCGATACTTAGCCTTTTATATCCTCTAACTGTGAAGTAAATCAGGCCTAATAAAAAAAAAAGAATAGAGCTGAAGGAACAAGATGTGCCGCAAGACTATTTCTCTGTGTTTTAATAGCTTTGCTGTCGTTTTTGATCTCCTTAGTGTGGATTGCAGTCACCTTGACTTTGCGGCAGCGGCAGCGAATCTGTTGCTTATCCTCCCAAACCCCAGTCTGTCAATTAGGTGTTTAAAAATTAATCTCTTTAACCGGAAATACCATGGCTGCGCTTCTCCGTCTGTAAATGGAGTGTTATTAATTCGAGCCGCGCAAAGCCAGTGTTATGAATAATGTTATCAAAACAGATTTCCACACGTTTAACACGTCGCCTGGTTAAACCCCTTAAGTATTTTTATGGCTGTGAAGAAAGGCGCGAACGGATTTGCATCCATTTGTCGCGAGATATAGGAGTCAGGCTGGGTTCTTAAACCCTGTGTTTTTTAGTTCATATTTCCATTTCCCTCTTTTGTCTTTCGTCTATTTTCCTCGCCTATTCTTTTTTTCGAAAAGCCACTCAGTACATATAAATCCTGGACCACTGCCAGTCTTGACTGGGCGCATTAACGCAAGTGTTCCTGGTTGATTGCTGCACCGTAGAGCTGCATTAATATTTCTGAACATCGTGTTTAGCCGCGGACACATAGCATAGCACAGTCTAGCACTTCCGTGCTCTCCGCTAGGAGTGACTGCGCCTCTGTCAGTCTTTCTAAGGAGGAAGGTGTTGATATTGTGTCATCTTCTCCACTCGTTCGGAAAAAAATGGGCACCTCTCTTTTATAAGTGTCGTTTAAGATCGAGGAGGTGAAATTTTTTTTTTAATTAAATTAACCTGATAATTAAACTGTCATAAATAAATGCATTTACTGAATTATCTTTTTTGTCACAGCTATACAGTTAGGAACCGGGGAGGGTGGGTTGGGGGAGAAAATAGAATCGGTACTGTGGCTGTGCTGAATGATATGAGGGCAATTAAATCAAGGAGTCAAATAATATTACAATTAAAAAAGATTTTCATGACAGAGGTTGCACATTCTTTGTGTTTTGGGTAACAGGTTATGTGCCAGAGAGTTTGTGTGTGTGTGCGAGTGCATGTGCGTGTGCGTGTGTGTGTGTGTGTGTGTGTGTGTGTGTGTGTGTGCGCTTGAGGTTTACAATAGGACATATCTGCTGGACACAAGTCTCCCTTTGGTTCAGGAAGTGGGTGCCCTTCAGCCATATTAATGTACAGTAGGTGATGTTTTCCTTTGATAATGGCCGCTTTCCCGCCTCAGAGGCTGGCATTTGAATTAAGAGCCTTGCATTTGTCATTCGAGTCCTGCATTTGAGTCATGTACAATTTGAGTACTCTTGGGGTCACATCACTGTTTCTCAGTACTTTTTCATCAGGCTGTGTAATATTCAAAATTTGGCACTCGGAGTAGGCGTCATCTTTCTGATGTTTGAAATTGAAATAGAATCCTCTTTTACATCCTCTGCCACAAAGTGAATGGGAATTTCGGAATGAGTGTTGGCCCTCTGCATCTCTGTACATCTGTCTCTGTCATGCTTCTTGTCCAGGCCAGAACTCCTAAACCATTCAATATTTTGCTTGAAAATTTTATGTATGGACACATCTTATTGGGTAGATGTGCCTTTTCATACTTCTGTCTGTCCTCCTGTCCGTCTGTCAGTCCCTCCGCCATGTTCTTTTTCCAGGCCAAATAGCAGCCATTCCTTTCTTTTCTGTGCCATAACTGTCAAGAAGTTCAGTATTTCTGGGTGAAATTTTGTATACAGATGCATGCTGTTGCGTGGATGTGCCTTTTCATACATTTGTCTGCCTGTTTGTCCCTCCCCTGTGTTTGATTCCGGGTCTGGAATCGGCCATCTCGTGGCGGAGGAGTATTTCAAGCTTGTTAGGATTTGCCTTGCTTTTTATAATCATCTCACAGGTGCATCCACTGAGAGAAAAAAGCTGGCTTTTATGTGGTCATCATCACACGGACACAAGCCTTTCACCCGCAGTGAAGGGCACTGTTTGTATTTGTCTGAAGAGATGGCATGAAGTTGACTTTTATTTGGCGAGCTTCCTGACCTTTAATAATACAAAAAGTATGATGTGGATATTATGACTATCTTGCATGTTTTCTCAAATGATGCTGTTCTGATAACTTCATTTTCAGCACTTAATTTCACTGCTGTTTCCTCTGCACTGGCTGAAGTCTTTACTATCTGAATGCTGTTAAGGGTTACATCAACATCACATTATACGCTGTCATTTAGCAGACTCTTTCGTCCAGAATGATGTACAGCCAAAATCTGTTCGATTGGTGAAGTTTCTCTTGGTGTTTTGTGTAAATACACTAATATAATCAATTCAAGTGAGCAATGAGAGAGGCCAAACTCTCCATCATATGGAGAACTCTTCATTATATAGAGAGTTTCGCTCAGGCAAAAGATGATATTATTATATGATCTGTCTTCTGTCTTTATCAGCTCAGTTGAGCGTGTGGGCAGTTATGTGTTTTGAGTTTTCAGATGTGAAATGAAAACTTCATATCTCTTCCATGGTCATATTCACTTACATGCAACTGAAGCCCTGGGAGAACGCTTAATTTAGCATAGCGTGTTTTGGAGCTACAACGCGCTTATTGTTTTTTGATGGGTAAAGCACAAGGTTTTTAAATCGTTTTTGATGCCAGTGCAAATGAAAAGTTTGTTTTCAAAACGCAATATAAATATTTTACTCATTTTGAGTCGATCAGCTTTTTCTATGTCAGCACCTATTGCGTTTTATCAAAAAACATAAACTTTGACCATGAAAAAATACACCAAATATGAATTTCCAGAAAAGTATTTTTGAAGCATATAAGCACAGGACTATCACTCATTGGTATTATCTCAATTTTTGTAATTTTGGCACATAGGAAAACAAACTCTTCATGTATACACATGCATGCAGGATGTGTTGGTTTGTTAAAGCTTCAGTGTTTCGCAAATCAGCTCGTTTTTTTTTTCTTTTCTATCTGCGTCAGTGTCGAGGGTGTTTTCAGATGTTCGAGTGTTACTTTATTTTTCACTCTGGCGATCGGCGCAACGAATTTACGAGGACCGGGGCCCTCGACGGGCACATCTGTGCCGCTGTCTTCCCCTGGCCTTGGGAACGAGAGCACGCTTGAATTTATTAAGGCAAAGCAAAGGACTCATTATTTCAAACAGCGGCGGAGTGGTCGCTCTCAGAATTGGTTATTAATGGTAAAGCTCTGTCATAGGGTTGTTGAAATTTAATGATATCCTACGAGAAAATATGAGGGTGTCACTTTCCAAAAAGTCATGCTAAATGTCAGCTTTTTAAAAGTACTGACGCTAATTTTATGCCTCCACGCGGCGCTGCTTGGGAGAGCATTTTGGAAACACGGGCCAGTGAGTCTGCTTATTATCCCCCTTACCTTCCCCTTCTCTCTCAAAATGGGTTTGTGCAGCGAGCGATTTAATCTCTAAATGTAGGGAGCATTAGGGGAGGGATGGAAAAGAGGGAGTGAGAGAGAGAGAGAAGTACAGCCGCGCTGGTTTTCACAGAGATAAGGGCGTCCGAACTAAACATAAGCTGTTGATCCAAACGCACCCCGCCCGGCCGCTCTGGTCTGTGTCTCGACGGGCCGGACTGAGGCCTCATTTACATCCCTGTAATCCTGCTGTTTGCTGACGTGTCTGTATGATTGCTGCTCAGGTGCTTTTTTTTCATATGATTATTTCTGACAGTGCAGGACATACACAAGGTTATATACGACCTTCTCATATCGACTCAAAACGGGGGCCCTTGTACTGTTTATGCAGATGAGCGTGTCTACGATCGAGTTCGAAGCAGGAGACATATTAACATAGCGTGTTTATGCCGTTATTAGAATTTTACACACGATTGCCAACGGTATTGAAATACAGCGAGGCAGTATTAACCACACTGCTGAAGTGGGCCTTGGACTTACTAGTATCAAGACTTCTAACTGTAATCATGTTTAACATTCAGTTTCTGTTTAAGTCCTCTCCCTAGAATAGATGCCAATGTCCACATATTACTGAAATGTAATTGCTAAATATTTCTGTAATTGAATTCCCAAATGAGATATGCATCTTGCTCCAGTCTCTGTGAAGCAAATCCCGGGTTATAAAGCCTTAAAATAGGGACAGGAACGAGAGGCAAGGATTGGCATCATTTTGAATATGAATTGAGGGGTCCTACATCCATAGTTTAAAAGACTCTGCTACATAGCGTGTACTAAATCTAACACAGCTTCAGACGAAGACTAAGCGAGTAATTATATTAGATGTGTTAACAGTGGCTGAGCGGTTTGAGGTGGGAGTGATGATGCGTGTGCCCCCACACATCATGGTCCCATTAATGCGAGCAGATATGCACGATGCTGCGCTGTCCTCCGCACTCGTGAGCCCAAAGGTCATCCCGCCATAACCGTGCGGGCCGTTCCTCCTTCAGCGGCGATGGCAGGTGGAATTAGATGTAATTGTGGGCTGAGAGCTCCGCTCTGCTCGGCTGGGCGGTGTGGGGAGGGGGGCCTGACATCCTCCAGGTTTTTAGCACCGTCCCCCCCCCCCCCCCACAGAGAGGCACGCAAAGCTGCAAGGACACCGGCCCAGCCTGTCAATATATCACCCTACAGACCGTGCCCTCTTCCTGCGTTATTTTACTGGTGTTTTTTTATTCCCTGCCTGCGACTCTGGAGAGAGAGAGAGGGAGGGATTGAGAGAGAAGAATAGAGAGAGAGATGGCGAGTGAGAGGGAGAAGTAGAGAGTGAGGGATCAAGAGAAAAGGATAGAGAGAGAGATAGAGAAACAGATGGGGAGACTGAGGGATTGCAAAAGAAGGGAATTGAGAGAGAGGAAGAGTGAAGGAGAGGGGGGAAAATGGGAAGGGAGAATGAGGGATTGGTGGAGAGAAAGGTAGATAAAGAGATGGAGAAATAGTGGGAAAGTAAGGGATTGAAAGGAAGACAGTGGGAGATAGGGTTTATGAGAGGGATAGAGGGAGTGAGAGAAAATGACAGATAGGGATTGGGAGAGAAGGAAAGAGTCAGAGAGAGAGAAGGATAGAGAGGGACTGAAAGAAAAATAGAGAGAGGGATCGGCAGATGGAGAAAGAGAGAGAGTCAGAGAAAAGAGAGATAGAAAGAGAGAGAGACCTGTGTTAGTGACACAGAAGATTTCAGTTGGCTTCATCGCAGCGTTCCTGCAGCTCTGAGCATCACAGAATGGGCTGAAAGGCCCTCTGGGATAGGTGTTCACGCACAGGACCTCCAAACCCATATGGCACCCTCTGCTTTCCTAGGGTCAGTTGCAGACATTATTTAAATTCTCCTTTGCATTTGCATTTGCAAATAGTTTTCTCTGTAGAGCTGTCACAAAACAGACTTTTCTTGCCAACTGCACCTGAAAGGTCTGTCTGTTCTGGCAACATTTTGACTTTGATTCAAGAATAGTTGGCAAGGTTTTGCATCTTGACTTCCTGCCCTTTTTAGCCTGGATTTAAAGTAAAAATTTATATTTGTATGCATTCTGAGCTAAGTGCTTACAACAGTATGATATTAATAGCATTTAAATTAGAGAGAATCCCACAGACCTGAGTGATACATTTTTTCCTGCTTCCACAGTTACCTCCACCGAGGAGTGTGGTTTTGCTGGAGTCAGTATGTCTGTCTGTCTGTTTGTGTACAAGATAAGAAAGTAGCATCAGAGATGGACCTTATTGATTTTGACCGCAATCAGTCAAACAATATCGCCACCACAGCAACCATCTCGAAATTCTGTTGCAGATACCCTAAATATCTTATGAGCCGTGTTCACTCAGCAAGATTTCGACTGCTGCCTTGGCGGCGGTTTGCACTCTTGGAGCGCCTCTTGTTTGTAAAGTAAATTCCTAACCCTCTGTTTTAGCGACATAACACAGAATAAGGATGGAGAAAATGAAGTGGAGAAGTGATTTATCACCGCGACTACACTGTCAAGGACTCCCACCACTGTGAAGAGGGGAGGGGGAGGGGCATTAGTTTAAATTATGGCATTACATTCAGAATGAATCGTATTTACTGCACCCCGTTTTTATTTGTGGCTCCTATTATCCGGCGACACAGTTGTGCATGAAATGTTGTTTGTGACTCGGGTGACCTGAAAGGATTTCATGAGTGTTTCACCGCGTCTGGAAGAGGGAGGCTGTCACAGCTGCTGTTGGCAGCCAGGTTGGAGAAATATTACCTGGAAATGAGGCATTCAGTTCCGCCGGTTCCATCGCTCCGGCGTCTGTCGCCGTAATTAAGTTTCAGTCGACGATTCTGAACCAATGGTGAGAAGTAAACATGGGAGTTTTGTGCCAATATTTAGAGCCCTTCAAAGTCTCACGAGGAGCGGGCAGAGAAATGGCTGAGTGAGGCTTTAGTGGAAATGACATATCGTGTAAAGCGCGCTTAGCGATGGAAATTCATTTATTCAGTGACAAACTGCCACACTGAATGAAATATTATGAAATGCAGTGTGTAATGTAATGTGTAATGCTGGCCGTGTTGCTGGTGTTTTACATTTATTGCATGTTGGCGGGGAATTAGACATATAGCTGTGCTTTACTTGGACAAATGAACCTTGGGATGAGGGAATGCCGGACCTTACATTATATTCTATAATATTATATTATATTGAGGGTTTGGAGCACAATAGTGATATGTCCAAATTTTGTGATTTTTGAGATTTTTACCGCCTGTCACACATTTCTATCCGCTAATTCTTGGAGTAAAATAATTATATGTCCATGTGCCTCAGTTTTAAACAGAATTCACATTTTCATTTTGTGGTATGTCCAACAAAATCTGCTTATATGAATTAAACATTGATATTTTGATGAATAAACATGAATAGTATTACAGAATCATCTGTCTTCCATTGCAAACAAACTTAACTTCAATCTATCAGCATTGTGTTATGGCACATCAAGTGCTAGAACTGTTGGAGCGCGGAGGTGACATGTCCATTTTGGCAATTTTGGCTATGAAGTCACAGAACCACACTTACGAAAACTTACATGTTCAGTAAACATCTGAACCATGCGGTAAAAGAGTGACTGACGTAAAAATGATGTTAATGATGTACCTAATTTAATAGAACATTTGCAAACCTAAAAATCATTTTTTCTGAAAACCTTTAAAATGGACATATAACTATTGTGCTCTGACCCCTCGATATTATACACCATTTATGGCGGTTTAATCTTATCCTGTGTGCAGGCCTACCGTAAGGTGGAAGTGCCTGGTTGATATTGTTGTTTCGTGATCTTGTCAGTTGTCCGGTTGATGTGTAATAACTGCAATACTGCACGCAACGATTTTCCAAGAGTGACAATGAGCTTGACAATCAGTCAATCGTGCGTTTGGTCAGTCTGCGAATAGCATTTACTTGTAACTGCACTGTGTGCTCAAACACATGAGCACTCTATCAGTCATTTACTGGACACAGCCTTCAATGTAACATTTTCCATGTCAGCAACGTGGACCTATCTGTCTAAGTGAATGTGAGGGCTTATAGTGCATTGTGTGGTGCCTTCACTTTTTACTTTTGTGTGCAGTTGAGGCCAATGGCGTATGAACACCTAGGCAAAAGACATTCAAACTCAGTGTATTCTCCTCATTTTCATATGTTTCTTGCGTGAAGTCAATTACAGTATCTACTTCTGTATTTCTCTAAAATCCTCCTTCCTCATAATCTCTACACTGCCTGGCCAAAAAAAAGGTCACACACACTCAAAAATTTGTACCCTGTAGCTTTGATTACTGTAGTTCATTGCGGTTTCATTTTGACAACCAAATGTTGTCAGATAGGAGTTGCTTTAATTTTTGGCTCGAGATCTTGTTTTGACAACAAGACGGCTGAACCACTCTGTGCGCCTCTTGAGCACGTCCCAATGTCTCTCAGTGTGGCTGAGGTCAGGATTTTGTGGTTGCAGATTCGTGTGTGAAAATGATTCCTCCTGCTTTATTTCCTCATTCGTGAAGAGGGCCAATAATTTTCTCCTTTCTGAAACACTCTAACACCTTTTTTTCGCCACCAAGAGATTTGTCTTCCGACATTAACATTTAAGAAATAAGAAGATACACGCTTAGTCAGTTAGGGTTAAAATAATTGTTGCCTGCTGAAGCATATTCATCACTGCAGTAATGATCCAGTCATAGTATTTATTCATTTATTTATATCCAAACAACGACTTTTATTTGGACACGCGGTGTATTTTCTGAAGTGCCCCAGTGCCATTGCCGGCAATACACTCCCTCACCATGATACTGCCTCCCCATATCCGTCACATTTGGGAGGGTGTTCTTCAGATGAAAGGTCTCGCCCTGTTACTTCCACAGATAGTGCTGGTCATTATGGTCAAACAGTGGAATTTTAGTTTCATCTGACCAGAGGATATTCTCTTGTAAGGGTATGTATTCTTCCTGGTGATCGCCTGCAGAATTTCATCCTGGTCTTTTTTATTTTTATGCCAGCCTTAGCATTGGGGCTTTTCTATTTTACAACTGTATTTATGGCCCTAGAGATGAAGTATTTTCTTGATGGAGGATGTTAAAATATTGGTACCATGAAGCCCCCAACTACTTGATCAGTTCTTTTATTTCTCTCTTGTGGTTCAGTTGAACCTTTTGGACCAAAGTTGATTCAGTTGTGGGAGTTGTCTTGGCTTGGCGACAAGATTTTTATATTTACATACGATCATTTGAAGAGATGCTCATGGCAACTTTTAGTTATTTGAAAATTGTACTCCAGGAGGGACTGGACTTGTGGAAGTCTACAGTTCTTTTTTCCTTTGATCTTGGCTGAGTTACTTGGATTTTGCCGTGGTGACAGGGCAAAAAGGCTCTGGCAATAAAAGTAGGCCTTTACATACGGTCACATGTTCCAGTTAAGTCCCCAATGGCTAATCAGAAGCTTCTATAGTCATTACTGGAATCTTCCCAACCATTTAATGACAGTCAGCTTGGTATACAGTATGTAAACTGTTTTTCTGCAAAGTGATGCAACATTTTAGCACTAAAAAACAGTTCTTCAGTTGTAAACAGTGGTGTAGATGTTCATTTGTCTTCACATTTTAAAATCCTTAATCAATGTGTGAGTGAGCTGAAATTATTTCTGAATGTGCATGTGTATGCGTGCTTATGGGTGGGTTTCTGCATGCATGTGTGTGTGCATGTGCACGGTTGGGTGTATGCATGCATGCGTGTGTTTGTGTGAGTGGATAAATGCATGCACCAAATACGCATGCGAATAGGTGGGTCTGTGCATGCATGAGCGTGCATGTGTGTGGGTGGGGCATGCATAAATGCCCATGTGTATGGGTGTGTGTGTGACTGTATGGGTGTGTGAAATTCCCTCTTACTAGAAATTGCTCAGAGGGAAGGCCAATTGTGTCTAAACAGTCATTTGTTTAACGAATGATTTATGATCATTGTCAAACAAGGGACATGCTAACAAATCAATTACATTTCTCTGAAGAGAAAGGCTGCTCTCCTCTGTTATTCTGTGTGCTGTAACACACCGCTGCTGTCTGGGGAGCTTAGCTTTGTGTTTTTATGAGGACATGAATGTGACACCATAGAGCTCTGGGTGTCTTTGTGTGGAAAAAAGAATAGAAAATACCCAGCTAAAGCTGAAACGTTGTTGTGTGAAAAAGTGAATGCGTTCATGGATGAGAACGTGTTTGCGTGCGGGCGATGTCCAGACTGTGCTCACCTTTATAAGATGAAACTCGTGTTAATGTCTGACCGTAGTTCTGAAATATTCCTCCGCAGTAATATGTCTCTGGAATGGTGTCAGGCGCGCACTGTGCTGTTTTTCTCATGTAGATGCGCTTCAGTGTCCGAAGCACCGATGCATTGCTTTTGAGGCACTTTTCTGGTTCAGAACCATTACCAAATGTAACTGTAACATTGTGGTCACATTATCACAAAGCGCATCTGTCTACTGTATCAGTAAAATTCGGGCATAAGACAGAAATTATTCTTGCAATAACTGCCCAGAATATTTGAGTAATTTGTACCGTCTATTGATTCCTTGTTTTTTTTTTTCCCTGACTCAGATACGCAGTGGTGCACTGTGGGTAGGTAGTGAACGCAGTGGGTTCAGCATAGCAGGTTCAGTAATGAATTTCATTTTTATTGCCAGATCAATAATTTAATTAATAACTCTTGTTCCAATGTTAACAATTTTGTGCATTCAGCCTTTAATTAAATTAATATTTAAAAATTTGTATCAGATGAAATGCTTATATTAGCATTTGCTTGGTGCCAATTTTTCTCCCATGGTGCATTACAAATCAATGTGTTCCACTCTACAATCACTTGGAAACACGAAAAGTTGTTGGAAAACAAAATATATTTATATTTTCAGAAAAACAGGAGTAACGGAATGGTCTGTCGGTGAGTACTCCTGCGTGATAGGCACCATTTAACGCGGCCTGAAATTGAATGTGCTGCATTTTTTATCGTAATTAATCATCTGGAGCAGACAGCCTTTGAGAAGGAGAACGTTGTTTATGTTCTCGCCGGACCCGCTACTGCTAATATCGGCCTACATCCCGTTTCCGAAAAAAGCGCCCGAATCGCCAGCTCTAATGGCGAGATCCTAATATTCGACCGTTGGTTAGCTGATGCTTCCGGGGCATTTGCAGATGTCGGCTATAATCTCTAATGTTTTTGCTCAATCTGCTCGGGAGATGGATGAAATAAATACTTTAAACTAATTAATGTAAGACCAGCTGTTACCCGGGCTTGGCAGGCCTTAGTGAATATTGATGGGAGAAGCGAGGCTCGCACTGCTTGTCGCTTATCTGTGTGTAATTTAGATTGCTGTGTAAACTTGCTTATTGCCACACGCGTCTGGATTGCACATTTTAATGGGGATGTGTACAATTAGAAATTGAATATCACAACTTTTTTTTGAGAAGTAGACAGACTGTGGAGAAAGCTTGTCTCTGGGCACTGCCAGTGGCCTTGCTGATGTTGTGTTGTGGTGAACAAGATCGGTTTTTTACATCTTGGAAAAACAGGCTTGTCTTTACGCTTGACAGACTTTCTATCTTTGTGGGGGAAAAAATGACTGACACACCGAAATTAGCTGTGGTACATTAATGCACTTAGAGTTTGCAGACATACTTTCTTTCTGCTTATTTGATTATTTTACTTCAATTCAAATGTGCTGGTTCCAGTAGATGTTATAAAATGTCAATTTCCTGTTTGCAAGATTCACAATCTGCATATCAGTAGTTGCACAATCAATCATGTTACCAGTTGTTCCTTTTTTACTGCTTTAATTTTATTTTATTCACTGTGCTCTCATTCATGCATACACTTGTGCTTCAAGACATTAATGGAAAAGTACTGGTGTAAGTGTGTGTTTATATGAATACACACTTTTACATCACTGGCAGTGTAATTTTTTTCAGTCGAGATACATCTTCTGTTCAGCCTCTGCCGTTTATCAGTTTGCTGCTGTCAGAAGGGCCTTCGAATGCTGGCTTTATTTAGCTGGTGAGAAGCATTTCGATATGACGGCGTAAAGATAATGTCATCGGGCTTGGCGTTTCCCTGTAAACGGGAGTGGAGTTATGATGGCCCTCGGATGGCATGTGCTGGGAGCCCGACCTTCCGGTCGTGATGGATGGAATGTGATGTCATCTCAGATGTGAGGAACGCCTTATGGGAACGCAGGAAAAAAGGAAACCAGGCCCTTCTGAGACCTGTCTGTCAGCTGCTCCGAGTTCTCCTCGCTGAGCTTGTGTGCGGTGTGTGTCACATGGCGAATGTGTGTTCCTTACGGTAATATTTAACGTCCACAGCCCTTCCATCTCCACATGTAAACATCATTGAATCCAGTGTCTGCGAACGAGGAGTTATGATATTAACCCTTTCGGGAGCAAGATCACTAACAGGTGATTACTGCTCTAAACTCAGCATTGAAATGCTGATGTAAGAATTGCCTGCACTGGTGCTAAAAAGCAGTCGGGTCCAAAAGCACTGATTTACACTTTTGCAAAAGCGTTCCTCAGGAATGACGCTTCAGAATCAGCTGAGAGGAGTTGACAGAAGGGTGGAGAGCAGCAGGTCTTCAGTGCTGTCAAATCTGTTCTTTGATTTAAAGAGGAGTAGTGTGTATATCTATCAGCACTGTCTTTACACAGAATATCCATCTATCCATTATCTAATCCAGTGGGGGCCAGGACCTTATGCCTGCATGCAGTGAGGGAGGGGCAGGCATCGCCAGGGTCACATGACCTTAGGTACTGAGTATTCCACATTCTTATGTGTATTAGTCCTACCTTTGTATTAGTTAATACAGGAAGCCCCTGGTATTGTATTATATCCAACTGAACTGTCACTCCAAAGCAGGTCATGGAACAATATCTGATTTTCTCATTTTATTTAAATGTTAAATGCATTAATGTTGTAGTGGATACTGTGTATGATGTATATTTTTGCTAGAAATGAAAATGTACCTGGCTGGTTGCAATTTTGCTTTTTGTTATCATTTGTGAATTTTCCTTCACTTGCACTAGGTGGCGCAACCATCTGAGCACTGATTTCATCTGTGCCGTTTGTCTGTTTGTTTGTGAACAAGATAACTCAAAAAGTAATGAACGGATATCTCTGAAATTTTGTGGTAGGGTTGCTATTACACCAGGGATGGACCTGATCGATTTTCGCAGCGATCAGTCAAACAATATGGCCGCCACAGCAGCCATCTTGAAATCCTATGACACGTGATGTCTGAAATTTTCTAAATTTGCTCCCACTCACCAAGATTTGGACTGTTTTGCCTTGGTAGAGGTTTCCCCTCTCGGAGTGCCTCTAGTTTAAAAATGTGATCATTGCTCCTGCTGTGTAATTCTATTATTACGGTCAATGTTTGTGCAATATGGATTTCTAGCTGTGACTATTTAGATGCACAAATTTTTTCCCCCTTATCAATTCCCTCAACGCAAGGTCAGTGGAAGATCTGATTTATGATGTTCAACCCCAATTCCGAAATAGATGTGGCAAAGTGGAAATTGCGAATAAAATCAAAACGCAATGACTTTCAAATCACACCAGCCTGTATTTTATTCACAATAGAACAGAAATAACTTAGCAAATATTGAAATGGGAAAATTTTACAATGTTATCTACAAAATGAGCTCATTTCAAATTTGATGGCTGCTCAAAAAAGTTGGGACAGGGGCCTTTTTACCATGGTGTAGCATCCCCTCTTCTTTTTAACTCAGAGTGGAGGTGTCTGCTTATTGAGGAGACAAGTTTCTTGAGTTTAGCCATTGGAGTTTGATCCCACTCTTGTTTAATACAGGCTTGCAGCTGCTGGAGAGTTTTGGGTCTCCTTTGAAGGGCTTTTCGTTTAATTATGTGCCAAATGCTCTCAATCGGTGAAAGATCAGGACTGCAGGCAGGCCAGTTCAGCACACGGACTCTTCTACTACAAAGCCATGCTGTTGTAATAGCTGCAGGATGTGATTTTGCATTGTCCTGCTGAAATACATAAGGCCTTTCCTGGAGTAGATGTCATCTGGAGGGGAGCATATGTTGCTCAAAAACCTTGATATACCTTTCGGCATTCATGGTGCTTTATAAAACATGCAAGCGTCCCACGCCATATGCAATAATGCATCCCCATACCATGAGAGATGTTGGCTTTTGAACTGAACGCTGATAACAGGAGGGGTGGTCTCCACGCATGGAGGAGACTCCCATAGTTTCCAACAAGAATGTCAAATTTGGACTCGTCTGACCACAGGACACTTTGCCACTTTGCTACTGTCCATTTTAAATGAGCCTTGGCCCACAGAACATGGTGGCGCTTTTGGATCATGCTCAATAATGGCTTCCTTTTTGCACGATAGAGTTTTAGGCAGCATTTGTGGATGGCACGGCAGGCTGTGTTTCCAGATAGGGGTTTCTTGAAGTATTCCTAGGCCCATTTAGTAATGTCAATAACAGAATCATGCCGGTGAGTGATGCAGTGGCGTCTGAGGGCCCGAAGATCACAGGCATCTAGTAAAGGTCTTCGGCCTTGTCCCTTACGCACAGAGATTTCCCAGTTTCTCTGAATCTCTTGATCATGTTTTGTACTGTCAATGATGAGACTTTCAAAGCCTTTACAATTTAATGATGTTTGAACATTGTTTTTAAAGTATTCCACAATTTTTTTACACAAGCCTTCACAGGTTGAAGAGCCTTTGACCATCTTAACTTCTCAGAGACTCCCTATAAAACATCCCTTTTATAGCCAATCATTTTACACACCTGATGCCAGTTAACTTAATTACTTGCTAAATGTAATTAAGCTGATTCTCCTATATATGAATTGCTTTTTCAGCCCTTTTTTTTTTGCCTGTGTCCCAACGTTTTTGACACCTGTTGCAGCCAGAAAATTTGAAATAAGCTCATTTTGTGGATACAAATGTAAAATGTCTCAGTTTCAGCATTTGAAATTTCATCTATGTTCTATTGTGCATAACATTTGGCTTGTGAGCTGAAAGTCATTGCATTTTGATTTTATTCTCAATTTACACTTTGTCCCAACTATTTCGGAATTGGGGTTGTAAGATGTGTGACTTACTTATTAAATTGTCTGCTTCAAATTTCCTACCATTGACCGCATGTGTTTGAAAAAGTGTACTCTTTTTAAATGTCACATTTTAAAACCAGTGTTACAAAGTGCTTCATAATGAAAACAAAAAAGAATCTAAGTTGGTTAAAATGCAAACAAAAATTCAGAATAAACATTGATTAAAAGGACTAACTGAATTAAAAGAACAAATCATGACTTCATGACATATGGTTAACTTGAAGACTTCTAGAATTTGGTCTAGACGTTTAGAATTTTGGAGAATCCATATGGTAAGACTGTTCTGGAACCAATATGATTTCCCTGTCTGTCAAAGCCACATCCATTCAGGGATTTAATGCTAGCGTCCAAACATGTTAGAGTATAAAACTGATAGATGGCAAATTAGGTTCCCCTCCCTTGTTACCATATGGCCTTTTCCTGAAGTGTCTGTGCCAGTGCTTACCCAGGCCAGTTATATGGGCACAGTGTGGTGAAGGCTTTGACTCGGAGTGGAAGTCTGACATATGGAATGGGAGGAACATGCTGAGGTTTTTGAATTTTAGAGAAAACAGGCTTTTAACTATATGGGGGTTGCATTTAAAAATAGGTTTTTCTGCTAAAAAGAGATGGTTCTTTTGATGTAATTGAAGACTGTGAAGCGGCAGTGTGTGACTCACACACACACACAGAGCACCAGTAATCAGGCTTTATTTAGTGTGGGGAGAAAGTGGCTATCAATCATTTCCGGCTGATTGTACACGCGGTACGTTGGCATAATGCTCCACAGCGATGGCACATAAGTGTCTCTCGGATAAACTCTCGCATACATGCTCACAAAGACACATGCAGAAACACACGTGCACTGAACAACACGCAAAAACCCACTCAGTTATAAAAACAGACCAGCTTCTTGTTGCTACTCAACGATGGTCTATTATTGTCTCTCGTTAACACTCTGATGTTCCTGAGCATGCACACTAAAGCACAGACATACATTCTCACGTACACATACAGTACACCTACCTCTTCCATGATTTATGTTCCTTGCTGTAGCTGTTTGATTTCATCATACTGTTATATGGTCAGCAGCATGTAGAGCAATGATATTGCTGTCTCTATTACCTGGTTAGAGGCAGGTGGAGTCATGACATTGCTGTCTCTATTACCTGGTTGAAGGCAGGTGGAGTCATGACATCGCTGTCTTTATTACCTGGTTGGTAGCAGGTGGACTCATGACATTGCTGTCTTTATTACCTGGTTAGAAGTAGATTGAGTAATGACATTGTTGTCTCGATTACCTGGTTACTAGCAGTTGGAGTAATGACTTTCTGTCTCTATTACCTGATTTATAGCAGGGGGATTCATGACATTGTTGTCTCTATTTCCTGGTTATTAGCATGTCGAGTCATGACATTGCTGTTTCTATTACATGGTTAGAGGCAGGTGGAGGCATGACATCACTGTCTGTATTACCTGGTTAGTAGCTGGTGGAGTAAGGACATTGCTGTCTGCAGTACCTGGTGAGTAGCAGTTGGGGCAAGGGAATTGCTGTCTCTATTAGCTGGTTAGTACCGGGTGGAGGAATGACATTGCTGGCTCTATTGCCTAGTTAATAGCAGGTGGAGTCATGACATTGCTGCTTTTTTTTTACCTGGTTGGTAACCGGTGCAGTCATGACAATGCTGTCTCTATTGTCTGGTTAGTAGCAGGTGTAGTAATGGCTTTGCTGTCTCTACTACCTGGTTAGTAGCAGGTGGAGTTCTGACATTGCTGTCTATTTTACCTGGTTAGAAGCAGGTGGAGTCATAACATTGCTGTCTCTATTACTTGGTTAGTAGCTGGTGGAATGAGGACATTGCTGTCTGTATTACCTGGTTAGTAGCAGGTGGAATAAGGACATTGCTGTTTGTATTTCCTGGTTAGTAGCAGTTTGAGCAAGGACATTGATGTCTCTGTTAACTGGTTAGTAGCATGTGGAGTTATAACACTGCTGGCTCGATTGCCTGGTTAATAGCAGGCGGAGTAATGATCTTGCTGCTTGTATTACTTGGATAGTAGCAGGCGGAGTAATGACATTGCTGCCTGTATTATCTGGTTAATAACAGGTAATGTAATGACATTGTAGTTGGCATTACCAGGTTAGCTGCATGTGGAGTAATTGGATTGCAATGAAGTGCCTCATCCAGGCCAGACTACCTGGGCAGCTGTGGCGTGTGATGTTGCTGAACTGGGCAACAGGTTTGATCCCCAGGTGAGGCGTGGCCATGGTACCGTTGAGAAAAGCATTTACTCTGACCTGCCTCACTGAATCTCCAGCTGTGAGAGTGGCCTTAATGAGCAGGATGTGAGCTCTGGGTCACCTCTAATGTCACATGCCTGAAATATCATGGATTTTATTCCAACTTCCCTAAAATGGCTAAATTTTACTCTTCTGGCACTTTTTTTGTAATTACCATTATTGTGTGTTTACATACAGATGTGGAATACTGCTTTTAGTTGTATTGTATATCTGATGGACAATTTTGAATAAGGCTTCTCAATTTACATTTGGATCAAGGGGGAATAAGGATTATTGTTGTATCTGCACACAGGTTCGGAATTGGGATAATTGTTTTTTTTTTGTATATTTTCGCATGGATGGTGGATAATGCCTATTATTGTGTGCTTGCATAGTGCTTAATGAAATTATGTTTAATCGTGTACATTTGTGCACAGATGTGGAATAAAATTAATAGTTGTCCTGTATATTTTCTTTAGGGAGAGGAATTATACACAATATTGTCTATTTATGCAGATGTGGAATAATATGTGACATTGTCTTGTTTATATATACACATATTCAGAATAAATCTTTTTGCGGTTTCATTGTATCTTAGCACACATATTGAATAAGGTTTATTGTTGTATTACTGTTTATTTGTGTGCCTATTTGGAATAGGCCTCATTGTATTATGGCATATTGGCACACAAATATGGAAAAGGGCTTATTATTGCATTATTGTATATTTGTACACATATGTGGAACAATACTTAGGTATTTGCGCACTTTTTGGGGGAAATGCGTAATGTTGTATTATTGTGTATTTGTAAACAAGTGGGGATATCACATGATGTTGCAGAATGCTATACTTGTACGCTTATTTGGATTTTGACATTGTTGTATTGTATATTTATGCACATTCAGTATGGAGAATAGGGCTTATTGTTGTGTTATTTTGTATGTCCACACATATATGGAATAATGTTTTTATTTTTGCACATTTGCACCAATGATTTGCTCACACATGGAATAAGTCCTGCAGTATTTTGCTCACAGATGTGTATTAATGAGTCATGTTGCATTATTGCTTTATTTTGTTTTTGCACGGAGATATGTGTTATAATGTGTAATGTTGTGATATTGTGCATTTGTACACAGATATGGAATGCTATGTAATGTACATATTATTTGTGTATTTGCACACAAATGTGTAATGGTGAGAAATGTTGAACACTGTTGCCCATAAAATTGGAATGATTTTGTCTTTAGACACTTTATCAAAAATGTCACATTGTCACAATCATGAAAAGAGGTAAAAATATTTTATTCCAACTTCATGAGCAACCGCGCATTAATTCCTTTGTGCAGAATACAAATACTGCCAATTTTTTTCCTGTTATGCATGAGCCTATTTAGGCTTTATAACTAATAATAAGTATTTGTGTCACAGAAACTCTGGACTCTTTTTCCAGTGAAGCAAGACATTTGGAAATTCAATAATAGAATTATTTAAGAATTACATTTTGGAATGTACGGACTTCTATGTCTACACAAAGGGGTTAATACAATGCAACAGTAGTACAATTATTGCATTATTTTGTTTTTGATAGATGTGTAATAATGCATAATGTTGTATTATTGTGTGGTTGCACACATTCAAATACTGATCCATATTGTATTGTTGTGCATTTGCAAACAGATGTGTCATAATCTGTAATGTTGTTTTATTATGTATTTGTACACAGGGGTGTGTAAAATTGCGTAATGTTGTATTCTTGTATATTTGCACATGGATGTGTGAATGTGTAATGTTGCATTATTGTGTATTAGCTCATAGATATGTAATAATGTGTATTGTTGTATTATTGTGTATTAGCGGACAGATGTGTAATAATGAGTTATGCTCCATTGTTGTGTATTTGCACACAGATGTGTAATATGTAATGTTCCATTATTGCATATTTGCACTCGTGTGTAATAATGAGTCATGTTTTATTATTGTGTATTTGCACACGTGTAATAATGTGTCATGTTATATTATATATTAGTGCACCGATGTGTAATAATGCGTAATGCTGTATTATTGTGTATTAGCGCACAGATGTTTAATAACGAGTAATGTTGTATTATTGTGTATTAGGGCACAAATATGCAATAATGTGTAATATTGTATTATTGTGTATTAGCGATCAGATCTGTAATAATGAGTAATGTTGTATTAATGTGTATTAGAGCACAGATGCATAATAATGCGTGATGTTGTATTTTGTATTAGCGTACAGATGTGTAATAATGAGAGAAGTTATATTATTATGTATTAGCAAACAGATGTGTAATAATGAGTAATGTTGTATTATTGTGTATTAGCGCACAGATGTGTAATAATGTGTATTGTTGTATTATTATGTATTTACTCACAGATGATGCTCCGCTCTGCACGCCCACAGCCAGAGACAGCTATGAGAGACTCGCCCTATCAGGACAGGCTCTTCCCCCAGGGTTCCCCTCTCCCTTCCTGTTTCCTGATGGATTATCGTCTATAGAGACTCTGCTCACCAACATACAGGTACGCTCACCTGTCATTACCCACCCTCAGGCCCTGTAGTGTGTGTGTGTGTGTGCATGCGTGTTTGTGTGTGCATTTGTGTGTGAGTCTGTGTCTGTGTATGTGCATGCGTTTGGGCATGTGCATTCATGTGTCCGATGTCTTATGCATGTGCCTTTGTGTGCATGCTTGTGTACATGCATGTCTGCACATCTTTGTGTATGTTTATAGTATGTGCTCTGAGTGTACGAATGAGTGCGTTTGTTCATTCTGTCTTAATTTGTGAGGATAGAAAACTGTACATACAGAAAAAAATAATTGTGTTGGCTTTATAACACAGTGTTACAACTGCCTTTTACTTCGACTGCAGTGTTAAACAATTGACTGTGTGTCTTCCACTTCAAGATTTTCTACAGTAAAATGACACATTTGTGGAGACTTTAAGATTGAATAGTTGGGCACTAATTGTAGCTTAGCTGTGTGGGACCACATTTGATTCTCTAAAGGCTGCAGGTAGCTTGAAGGGCAGAGTTTAGCGCCACAACCCATTCTGCCCGGATCATTTAACTGCTGATACGAACATCAGAGAGCAGCGCTCCTCGCAGTCCGACTGGAGGCTCGCTCTTATTAACCCCGTGTGTGCTGTCGGCGGACCTCCTCACGCTACAGCGGGAGAGTAAGTCATCTCTCAGCCTGATCTCCGGCTACAGATTTGATGGAATATTTGAGCAGAAGTCAACAAAAGGAAACCATGCAGAAAATTGAGATAAGGCAACTTTATTAAAATTGGGGTCAACAAAACGAACAATTAATAAGACATAGCCCATTGCATCTGGTTTAATTGCGAGTGCGGAGGGAATAATTGTTTTGATATGGTCACAGCACAGGTTGTCAGCGAGAGTGCGGATATTTCTTTGAACATAATCTTGATTAAAGGCCGCTTAAGCGTTTAAGTTAGGTCTCATTTATTTGTACTCTGACATTTTCTTACTATGAAATCTTAATTTTGCATTACATGTTATTCATGACTACTTCTGCATGTTGTTTGCTTCAAGTGTTCGTAATGATCATCGCCACAGTTTTCCCTCATAGAAATTGAGCATTATGGCCTTCCTCCTATAATTAGACATTTTAGTTGCTGATTTTCTTTGATCCTGTAATATTTTTTGCATTCCATCATTTTAGTTGGGATAGTAATTGCGGAAGCAGCATGGTGATGTTTAGGAAATAAAAAATTACGCGGCCTTGTTTCTTGTAAACCTTTTCTTGTTCTCTTGATTGTAAGTCATTTACCCTTTGCAAAATACTCCAACATATCAATTTTAATTCTTACTTGTATATTGCTTCATGAAAGTCACATCCTCTATTGCGCACACACACAAATTCGCTTACACTGGCAGTGCGTATTGCATTAAAAATCTGAATTAGTTAGGAGGCTGGTGGCTGAACTGTGGACTGGGGCCGGTCCGGAGCCACATCTGTGAGTGAAATGTGAACAGTCTCACACTGACAAACACACAGGACCCTGTATATGAGAGTGAACTCTGAGCTCAGAGAACCAGTCGACACACTAGTGCTGAGTAGGCAGTCTTTCGGATGTATACCGAGTGTGATCTGATTGCGAATGAACACAACTGAGCATGTAAGTGATGCTCTTGTATAAAAATATATTATTTTGTGGCCATACTGTATAAGCCCCAAGGTAACAAAAGGTATTTCACACGTACCTAGGCACTGCAAATATGATTATCTGTTTTTAGAGTTGGATGCCTTGAACCCAGGGCTACTGAATGTATTTTACATACACAATATCCTTGGAATATGAATAATAGTAGTTCCGCTGCAAATCCTTCCGCAAGAATCTAAAGATAATATGAGTAGCCAAATAAGTTCAGGCATTAGTGCAGTAGGCCTTACTGGTTCTGAAGGTAATGCACTGTTCATAAATATTAGTGGTACGCTGCATTTTTGTAACGTTTCGGTACTGTTATTTTGCTGGTGTCTGGATTGACTTGATTCTAATTTGACTAGGCAAGGGTCAGTCTTCCCTGGATATATTTGGGGTTAAGGGTCTTGCTCAAGGGCTTGACAGCTGCACTGATCTTATCCTATACAGACTTGGGCTTCAACTGCCTACCTTCGCGACCTCATCCCACCACCTCAGCAGCTGGACCACTGGCTCCCCAAAATGCAGGAAAGCGAGGAGGGCTCTATGATATTGGGGCTTTCAAGTGGGAGGGATGTGTTAGAGTTATCGGTGCTTAACTAAGAGACTTGTTGACATTTAACCAAAAGTGGTGTGGAGGGAGGAGGCAGTACATGCCGTCCCATTCAAAAGTTTGGAATCACTACCGTCAAGTGCCCTGGATTTTTATGAGGCGCAGTTTTGTTTTAAAAATGTCCTACGAGAAACTGCTTTCTTTAGAAACTTGTCTGTTAGTTTTTTTTTTGTTGTTGTTTTTTGTTTTTTTTATTTGACAAATGAAGGTTAATTTTATTGCAGTCTTGTGCATTGGAACAGCTAGTTTCTTTTTTATTAATTTTAAACCATAATTCAACTTCAGAATTTCCTGCGTCCTACACAGTGTGGCAACTGAAAGAAAGAGTAATAAGCTCCATCAGAAAGCATGAGTGTGCTTTGTGCGATAATATTTTGCGCAGAATATTTTCCTAGTGCTGAATTAGCACATTAGCATGGCTACTTCAGGATGAGGTGTTTTCGTACACTGTGGTAATGGCTGCTCGGCATGGGTTTTTTTTAATCATATGCTATTTCAAATGGTTTGTACAATTTTTAGCATTATCACTGTCATGGGTGTATTTTTTTCTGTGTAATTCCTTTAACTCTGAAGTTTTCCCTGAAGTAGGTTCAAAGTCAAAGAAAATGTATATTTCTCTATTGTAGGACAGTGTCACATACATATCCTGTATCTAGTGGCTGCAGGACTTCAGTGAAGCTACATCACATTACAATGAGAGAACTATTCAAGCCCAGAACGCGATGTTTTCATAGCCGTAACATTACATCAAATGGAAAATATCTAGATCTTGTGCATCATTTTATACGCATTTCCCTGATATTCAGCTGGATATGTGTAGGATTTTTGGAAGCCTTGGGATCACCACTAGAATATGAAATAGGCCTGAGGGTTTGAATACAACTGCTGCATTTGATGGACCCATATATGGGTCTGTAGGTTTTATGGGGTTAATGCTACTGCAGTGACCGATCAGGGGTGTAAAATTTTATCAAAAAACAGAAAATGCTCAGTGAGTCCATATTACTGGGGTGTTGTTTATCTTAATGCTATTGCTCTATTGATAGTTTAGTCCTGTGGAAAAAAGAAATCAAATTTTCACAATCAAGTTTGAGCTACATGCTGTAAATAAATAAATACGTTCTCTCTAGCCCTCTGATTGCAAAATTTGTTAAATGGCCAGCAGTGACAACATTATGGGCAAATTTCAGGAAATTAGGATGGCAGCTTCAGTCGTGTCCTGATTCCTCACAGCATACCGTTAAATTACACAACCTGCCCACAGTACACCTCCTCATGGAGATCAGGTGTGCGTGGAGGGCTCATGGCATGGCGTTCAGTGAGTCTGCTGCACTTCCTGTCTGTGTCAGGCTCCATCAAACCCGGATCATTTCACTGTAAATAACATGGTATATGTGGGAGTAAAAGCAATGTGTTAACACTAGTATTCATCATGAATGTGGCTCCCTGAGCTGACCTATAAAAGTGTGTGTAGTTGCTCTCCGTTTTCGCCTTATGGGGCTTGTAAGTATTGATTTCAGGTTGATATGTGCATATGGCTTAGACTCTGAAGGAGCTGAAATACGAATATGCAATTCAGCATTCAAAGTTACTGTTGTGGAGTAGAGTAATTCTGCTAATGCAGTACCTCCCAGCTGTTAATCTGTACCCGAGAACAAGGGCTTTCCTGTGCATATTTCCCCGCGGTGAGTTGATCTCACCTCTCACCTGTGCAGCCCTGTTCTACAAAACATATTGCATTTAAACATATTGCATTTATTTGCTCAGAAACTGGAAAGCACCTCAGCTTTGCAAGATTAAAATGGGGGTGACCTGAAGCCATGTGGATTATGTGCTTGTCTGTGACTCAGAAGCTTGGTGGCTCAGTCTCATCACTCACAGAAAGATCAGTGCAGCTGTTTGGCCCTTGAGCAAGACCCTTGACCACACCCACACCTGAAAGGATGGACCCATGCATAGTCTGCATCATTGGTTTCCAAACCTGTCCCTGGAGAGCTACCGTCTTGTAGGTCTCAGTCCAACCCTCATTTAGCACACCCGATTTCACTAATTAGCAGCTCATCAAGATCTCAACCTGGGAAATGAGGTGTGCTTTGCTTTGGGTAAGGTAACTACCTTAAGGATAGTAGTTCTCCAGGAACTCAGTTGGAGGCAACTGATATGCATGAAGTTTCTTTCAATTGAAGTTTCAGCATCAGTAGCTGAAATGATAAAACTCTCTCCTCAGGAGCTTCTTAAGGTGGTGAAAGATTACTGAGATGGTTAAACTCTCTCCCAGGGCCTGCTGAAGGTGGTGATAGATAACTGAGATGGTTAAACTGTGGTGATAGATAACTGAGATGGTTAAACTCTCTCCTCAGGGTCTGCTGAAGGTGGTGATAGATAACTGAGATGGTTAAACTCTCTCCTCAGGGTCTGCTGAAGGTGGTGATAGATAACTGAGATGGTTAAACTCTCTCCTCTGGACCTGCTGAAGGTGGTGATAACTGAGATGGTTAAACTCTCTCCTCTGGACCTGCTGAAGGTGGTGATAACTGAGATGGTTAAACTCTCTCCTCAGGGCCTGCTGAAGGTGGTGATAACTGAGATGGTTAAACTCTCTCCTCAGGGCCTGCTGAAGGTGGTGATAACTGAGATGGTTAAACTCTCTCCTCAGGGCCTGCTGAAGGTGGCGATCGATAACTGAGATGGTTAAACTCTCTCCTCAGGACCTGCTGAAGGTAGTGATAACTGAGATGGTTAAACTCTCTCCTCAGGGCCTGCTGAAGGTGGTGATAACTGAGATGGTTAAACTCTCTCCTCAGGGCCTGCTGAAGGTGGCGATCGATAACTGAGATGGTTAAACTCTCTCCTCAGGGTCTGCTGAAGGTGGCGATCGATAACGCTCGGGCACAGGAGAAGCAGGTGCAGCTGGAGAAGACGGAGCTGAAGATGGAGCTGTTTAGAGAGCGGGAGCTCAGGGAGACGCTGGAGAAGCAGCTCGCCGTGGAGCAGAAAAACAGAGGTGCCTGACTGACGCATTTAACTGGGCCCCAGTAACTAAGTCCTATAGCCCACTTCTGCTAACTCCATTTTGCTAATGCCCATTGAATCTTAATCCCAAGCTCAAAAAAGCATGCCAAACTTACCACTTTAACTGAATTCCTCTATCTTATCCACTTTAAAGGAAAACTTCAAAATTTTTGGAGAGATAGAGCAAGGTAAGGTCTTCAATATAATTTTCACCTCTGTACATCCAAAGGTTTGGTTCCTCGGGTTATTATTTTGTGTAACCTTTGCTTATATAACTTTAAGTTTGAGAGTCATAAGCCTAATGCTGTCGAAGTGAGAAAATTTACCTTATATCGGCTCCAAAATGGCCTTATTTTCACATGTATATTTGAGAAAGAAGCGTCATTTTAGGGGAAATTAGATGGTTGGAACTATAACTGCTGGTCACATGTATTCCATCTGTCCGGCGCAGTGATCCATACACCCCTATGGGTGGATCCAGTGGTAGTCCCTTGTGTACACCCCGGCTCAATCAGATTAGTTTCTGGATCATTTGTCTGTCCAGAAGGAGTCATCTTCATCTTCTATTAAGAAGTCATCCATGATCCGGAGTGATGTGTTGGGCTACCTACCCAGATTTAGCGCAATTTTGTGCCTGCTTTAACTATACCTTCTGCAGTTCAGGTATTTCAAGGACAGATGGTAGGAATAAGTGGACAGCAGTTATAGTTCCAACCATCAAACTTCTGCTAAGTTTACTCAGAGTAAGCAAGGGGTATATCCTCCTGAAATTCCCCTATCCTTGAAGCCTCCTTTATTAGATTCCCCTTTACTAGTCCTACAATATGAGGCCCATTTGAGTTTGTGTAAGTAATTGTTCCAGAGATATGATGAAAAAACTGTTTTTTTTTTCAATACATAGCGCCACCTGGTGGCAAACCTAGGAGTGCATACTTGCCCAAAATCTAATCAGTTCATCCTCTCTACCATAAGCCATTGTAAAGTATTTTGTGAGTTATCACGCTAACAGCTAAAATCTGCGGACGCGGCGGCGGGTAGGGTGAAACCATGATATCCCCGAAACGCGCATTTCAGGATATAGATAATTAGACAGCTTTAAAGTAGTTGCAAAGTTTATTGTTTCACTTTGATGGAGCTGGGTGAATGACTCCTACAGACTTAAATTCATTATGCTATGCTGACTCAAAATGCAACCCGCTGGAACCAAACCTTTGGATGTACAGAGATGAAAATGGTATGGAATAAATTCTTACTCTGTATACTTTAGAAAAGGGTATTCTCTCCAGAATGTTGGAATATTCCTTTAACTGACCCGCTGTAGCCTATCCCTTTAGCTAACTATAACTTATGCTCACTATTACATTTAACTATACCCATATCCAGCTCTCAAAAACAGAGGTGCCCAACTAACCCTCTTTAACCCGCCTTTTACTCCTAACTTCTTTTCAAAGTCCCTTTGCCGAAGATTAACCCAACTAACCTGTTTCACTAATTTGATTCAACTAACTCCGTTTCACCAACCATTTTAACTTACACCTTTGACTGGCCTCTCTAACTGATTGTAACAGAATGCAGAGAATTATTTTTGCTTGGATTTGAACCTGAATAAAACATTTCTGGCACTGGTAGCTTTCGTGCACAATTATTAATCAGCCACATCAGTATCATTGTAAGGTTGTGTTTTAATGCTTTATAAACTGTCATGTTGTCTCTAGAGACTTTGTGAGGGGCTGGGACGGAGGATGTGGGTAATAGCGTGGAACTGTACTTCACGTCAAATATTACGAGAGGTCCAAAAACAAGAATTCCTTTAGTATCTGGACTCTGTTTGCACTCCATTACTGAAATAAAGCAACCACTATTTTAACTCTCTTCTTGCAAGGCTATAGACTGATTGCCAAGCTCTATAAAACAGTTGTGTTCTTCAAAATCTTTTTTTTCTCATTGGTTTTCTGTGGGGTGCTCTTGGACGTCCAGTGATGGACTGGTGCTCTCTGGGTAAACCTGAGTCATCTGACAGACAGACTGTGAAAATTACGCCTGCTGTCCCTCAGCCTGTTAGTCTGGGAAGCAGCTTTGAATTTAACAGAAACATACAGTACATAACAGGATTGATTGTGTGTGATGAAAAAAATAATACCCATGAAAAGGTCTGTGTGAAACTGAGTTGCATAAAAATGATATTTATTGTAATTTAAACTGTTTTGATTTGAAAGCATTGCTGTTGCCTGCTTTAATATGATATAGCTTGAAGTTACAAATTAAGTATTATTCCCACACTATTAGATAATTAACTACTCCGAATCAGATCTATAATTGTAAGTACATATTATGATATTAGTATGAATGATTCATAATCTCTGTAAACAAGAGCGTCATGAAATGTGACTTAATATTCCTGTGCTTCTGCCGCACATAATTAATCGGTTTTAATTTAATTTCTCAAAAGTGTCTTTGTAAAACTCGCGCGTTTTGCTGAATCGCCTCCAGCAGTTTTCTGCTAAGACTCAATGTTCTATTGAAAAGAGCTTGTGCAGCAGTGGACTGGAGCAGGTTAACTTGAGTTAATCGCCCTCATTTGTGACTCGCCTCTGCTATGCGTACAGTTACAAACAAGCAGACCTTTGCGGAGGAGTGCTGCGGTGGATTCCTCTCAGTTATCGAAAAATTAAAAATAACCAGCAAAGCCAACAAGATATTTTATCTGACACTGTCAAAGTGCAGCTTATTTCTCTCGTGTTATACTGCGTGTAATATAATTTGTGTAACAGTATAGACTTTGGTAATTGAAAGTTAATTAAAGATTAATCAAGAAGATATTTCAGGGAAACTTTGTATATCTCTGCCTGTCACAGTCTTGGCCTCTTTTTTTTTGAAGCAAGTTGAGTAACTTGTATGGAATGAAGTTTTAATTTATTTAATAAGCTGAACTCAGATCACCCTTGGGACTGTATTTTCAGCATGACTAGAAATTTCTAAAGAGATATAAACTTGCTAATGTTTGAAAACGGGGTTCAGCGTGACTCAAAGGATCTAGTTATTCCCAGATTATGAAGCGAATATGGTTTGATACGCTTCAATTATCAGCGGAGAACGTAAACACGTAAAAACCGGCGTTTCAGTTTGTGAAGCCCATCGTAAGCAATCGAAGAGACATTTTCTCCCGTCTTACTGAGAAACTGAAAAGTCTTTGGTTGGATTTCAGAATGTTGAGCACATTATCCAGGCTTCATATTGAAATGAAGACGGGCTAAAGGACAACGGCTTTGTTATACGATTATTCGTCATCAAGCACTTGATGCTTTGGTCTGTCAGGTATTGCTGTTTGTGAAGAGCTCTCCTCTGGTCCTCGTTTCCATAGCGATTATTCAGAAGCGGTTGAAAAAGGAGAAAAAGGCAAAGAAGAAGCTACAGGAGGCGCTGGAGTACGAGTCCAAGCGACGGGAGCAGTTCGAGCAGACGCTGAAGCAGACGTCGCCCACGGACAGCCTTCGCACTCTGAACGGTGAGACCCTTACCGTCCGTAATGTTCGCCACTACAGTCTGAGTGACAAACGGCCTCTTCAAAGGCTTCAGTGCTGGAGTGCTTTTACGAGAAGATAAAAACCAGCTCTTACAAGTCAGTATGGAAATAAGTACTGACTGTATATAGTGCATTTGAAGGACTTCACCTTAAATTCAGTTACTTAATATTTTCTTCCCCCCACTATCTACTGCTGCATGTACACTTGTGCATTAATTTAAAATTGTATTCTATATTACAGCTGCCCTTTTTAGTTGTCAATTTATATTTATAATTATATGGATAATGACTATTAATGAGCATTATTAACTGTAATTGCTCTGTTACTGTGAGTTTATTCAGTTACTAGCCATTCCCTTGGTCTTGTATGTGCACACGCTAGTGTATTTGTGTGTGTGTGTGTTCTTGTACTTGCTACAAAGTGAGAACCAAAAAGCGTTCTTTTCCAACAGAGTGGGGACATTTTTGGGAAGTGAGGACATTTTGGCCGGTCCTCACAACTACAAAGGCTAACTTTGACTTATTGGTTTAGGTTAGGGGTAAGGTTAGAATTAGGGATAGGTTAAGGTTAGGGTAAGGGTTTGAGTTAAGGTTAGAATTAGGGATAGGTTAAGGTTAGGGTATGGGTTTGGGTTAGGCATACATTGCTTATTGTTAAGATTAGGGAAAGGCTGTAGAGACACAGGAAGAATGAATGGAAGTCAATATAATGTCCTCACTAAGGTATAAGTACAAGGACGTGTGCGTGTGTGCGTGTGTGCGTGTGTGTGTGTGTGTGTGTGTGTGTGTGTGTGTGTGTGTGTGTGTGTGTTTGTGTGTGATATTATCTGCACTATAACTTCCAAGGCCATTCCATACAGATACTTCCAGAAGTCGTTATTCTGAATATATTGCGTCTGAGTAAGTTGGGAAGGAGGACAGATTTTCTAACTTGACATATCATTGGTATTTAATCATCATTATCCTTCAATTTTCCCAGACGCACTGACCCAGGACGTAGAGACTGACCGCAGCGCTGGAAGAACAGATGCTGAGAGGACAATACAAGGTACATGTTTTTGAGAAGGCAATAAATCTGGGGTGTGCTACACTGTGTGCTCTCCAGTTTAACTCAGCCTGCTGTTCCAGTGTACAGGCTGCCATCTGCAGCGTCTCCAAGATCAGCAAGAAGGTCGACATCATTCCCTTTAACCACATTGCACTGTTTTGGCATCACCTTGAATTAGGCTTATTCTGTATTTGAGCTATCCAAGAGAAAAAAATGTCTGTGAAGCTCAAGAAGGATCTGCATTTCTGTTATTTCTTTCTGTTTGTTTGTGTGTGAGCGTGTGTGTGTGTGTGTGTGTGCGCGCATCTGTGTGAATGTGCAATTGTCTCGAGAAGAACTGCGATGGAATGACATAACTGGTTGATTTGGATAAATTTAGTGACCCACTTCTCTTTTAGAATGTGGTTATATGGTGTTGGGATGGTTTTTTTTAATGGTATAACTGTGTTCTGGGGTAAGTATTAAATCCCCAGCAGAAGGAATGTCAGTGTTCTTTAGAAAGCTGAAGAGAAAGGCAAAAGCCAAACGTGCCGGTTAGAAGTTAGCTAGCAACCCTGCACACGTGCTTGTTGGTGTGCCAGTATGGTTTTGCAGAATTGATTGAATGATCATTGGCTGAGCCTGGTCAAAACACATCATATTCATGTCACAGAATTGAGAATAACACTGCAGTAAAACTTGCGGGGAGATTTTCCTGGAGAAGCAAACATAATTCAATCTGTCCTTGAAGGATTCACAAAAGTTGTGCTTTGAAAGGCCTCGCAGTGCATTTTTCAGTTTTCAAGTCCTTAATCACTGTCCATTTCAATGGATGACATGACAGGTGGAAAAAAGTTCAAATGAACAAATTTCGCTTTAATATTAATGGCCAACATCATGAAAATAATGTTTTCCTTGCCCTAACCCGGCAAAATATGTGCTCTAGGAATTCCTATAAATGTGCTATAGGAATCCAATAGAATTCTATAGAACTTTAGTACCTCAAGTCCTATAGAAAAGGAGTTCTATAGAAAACAGCTCCATATAAAATCTCTGGAGGTCTTTTTTCAGTTTTGCATCTTAAATCCTACCCAAATTTAGAAGGCAACCAACACAAAGCAACCATTTTATATGACATTTCCCAGCAATCGTTTCCCAACTTGCATACCTGTAGTACAATGACCACTCGTGTGCTACTCTGACCGGGGCTCGAACCCAGACACTTCAGCTCCGCAGTGCGGTGCTTTAACCAAGTGAGCCATTAATTCTAAATCTGCATATAATCAGCAATCACATGCATGAAAATGGAAAGGAATGATTTAATAGAATTTTTAAAATTAAAGGGGACCTAACGTGCTGATCCTTCTTTTAATACATATTAGTAATGTTATAATGTTGGTTTTCCATGCTCAACCTCTGAAAAGTTTCTAAACATAAGATACAGGGATTTTGCCGTAATCCAAGAACGTGATTTCGTGAGCATGATTTCCTCTCTGAAGAGCTTCTCCCGAGATCTTCACGAGATCTGGGTAAAACCTGACGTCAGGTTGTGCCGTCCAATTAGTACAGACCTAGCGAGAGCCAACCACTGCGCTGGGCCTGCCCACACCGGAAACTATTCTAGCAGGCACTAACAATGGCAGATCATACTATGCCTTAGTAGCGTCTACATTTTTTTGAAAAACAAATGAAGAACTGCAGATCATTTGAGGTGCAATTTTGTCAGTATCTCTCCCAAAGCTACTTGTCTGTTTACTTTTGGATGCGAAAAAAAACAAATATTTCTCTTCCAAAAGACGATGCCGCCAGAAATCAGTGGGTAGCTTTTTTTTTCAGCCAAAGGGAACGTTAGCTGTTTGTGCTCATTATTTCACCTAAGACAGCTTTGTCAATAAAGGATAATTCAACTCAGGATAAGCGTTTCAGCTGCTTCTCAAACCTGATGCAGTTGCATCGATCAAGCATTCGGAGCCACAAGCTGTAAGTAACCATATAGCAGTAAATAATGTAAGTGAAGCTAACGTGTTACGGGTGGCTAGCAGGACCGCTAGCAATAGTTAGCACTAACAACTGGCCTCAAATGCAGGCTTTGTAAAATATCTGAAGATAAAGCCTGTATCTGTCGCGACTGTCCGTGACTCAGACACAGAAGCTTGCTTTTACTGCATAAGCCAACCTGACGTGATAGCCAGTTGATTGTGGCTGTGGCGCAGCGGCTAACGTAGCCAAGTCACTGTTGCTAATGTTTGTGTCCTAATTATGCAAGAGTGATATCAGGGGAAATTCTACAGAGGGTGTGTGAACATATATCTTATTTGAAGCTAACTTTAAATACTTGTTTGCAATTTGGATGCTTGGTACAACTGTTCACAGTAACAGAACTCGCTGTCTGTAAAACCTGTATTGCAAGGGTTTCTCTCTGTGGTTATGACCGTTCGGTTACCAGCTACTGCATGTTAGTTTACGTGTCGTGCTAATTAAAAATGCTCCTGGTTAATGTATATGCAGTCATTCTGATCGGTATGCTTGTGTTACTTCGGTAAGCATCAATGTGGCAGTATCATCATAACGCTGCCTGATTGTAGACACTACAGTTAGTGATCGCTTCACTTATCCATGACTGGGATCAGCCGGATACTTCACATATGTCTGAGCTAGCTCTCTGGTGCTACCATGAAAGCAATGCGAAAATCGAAAGCTCTGCCGATTCACAAATGATTTCTCTGCACTACCTTGACATGATTTTATCCCCCTTTGTTTATCCCCCCAATTGTTGTGGCTAATTAAAAGCCGAAAAAGGCGGAGATTATAAAGGTCATTCTTTCCTGTAGAAGTGATCAATTCGCTAGCTCCACATAAGCAACTTGTCCGCGCTAACGGAACTTACGGTCTGCAAAACCTGTATTATGTTCATAAAATAACCGAGCTCTCTCTAGCTGTCACGTACTATCCATAAAGCTGCATTCAGTTCAGACACAAAATGAATTTTTCGTTGGACAGATTAGCCTACATTCAAAGTCAATGCAAAGACGCGAATGGGCACGTCGAGTAGCTTTCACACCGGACGCTAAACAAATTTTTCGCAAAACAGATTAGCTACATTCAAAGTCAATGCAAAGACGCGAATACAGGCATTATATGCGCGTGAAGCAGCTTTCACACCGGACGCGAAACAAATTTTTATCGCGACAGATTACATTCAAAGTCATGACCGCTTATCAGCTGCTGCGTGTTCGTTTGCATGCTCTGCTAATTAAAAATGCTCTTGATTAACTTAGATGCAGCAATTCTGATTGGCATGCTTGTGTTACTTCGGGAAGCATCAATGTGGCAGTCAAGAACAAGTCAAGTATCACTGTACATCACAAACAGCTCAATGTTTGTTATTACAGAAGTGCTTGGCACGTTCACGTGGCGCGCATCAGGATTACAAGACCGTGCAATTTTCTTTATTTCCACTCGTCCCTCACTGGAAAAGCAATAAAAATCAATCGATTCTTCAACTTGCTGCAAATACTGTACATACCTCACCGTTGCATTTTTAATGATGCTAAGTATACTTTAGTCCTTATGTGTTTAGCTTAAGTCTGTTCATCTAACCTCATCACCCATAGTATGCTTTGAAAGTGAAAGCCGGTGCCAATACAAGCAGGATTTGCGGTTATACTTGCTCAAAATCTTTGTTAAGTCATCCGCCCTTTTTAAAATCTGACTGAAACTAATTGCTCATCAAATAAGCATTTGCTGCTCTGAGTTGTAGTCACGGACATCATGGATATTTCTTTACTTCCCCCCACAGTGTATTTCATGCCACCATTTTGCTTCCCTGTGCCTCCATACCGCTATAACACCACACAGATATTGTAACTGTACATACTTGTATGTATTGTGTACAGACACAAATTATTTGCTAGCATTTATTCTTCAGCTTCTGAATGCATTTTGGCTCCATGTTGTTTCGAATACGGACTAGCCTATTTAAATTTTTGCAACAGCTTGCGAAAATTTGGTTTGACAATGTGTAACATGTAGAGGATACATGAGTGAGCATGTCATAATAGAAAGTCATGAAACGAGCGGAGTAAATTTTGCATTTGTAGCGAGCTTTAGCGAGCAACCCAAAATTTACTCAACAAGTTTTATAAATTTCTTATGACATGACCAAGAGTATAAAATCCTGTTTACCACATAACTAAATTGGGTCATTTAATAAAAAACTAATCTAATTTCCATTAGCAGCCATTGAATACGAACATTGAGCTAACTTTATCTCTATGCTAATTTAACCAGTCACTGAGTCACAGACATTTGCTGTCGAAGTAGCAACAGTCAACTGAGTAGATAGCTAACATCACAAAGTAATGTCACATAATGGTCATGAAAAAGTACTACATGCATGTATGTAGCTAGCTAACTAACATGAACTTTGTCATGTGATTGACGCCTAGCTTGCATGCTACAGCGCTGAGCCATAACGATTTAACCAACAATACACTCGGTTCAGTTTTGCTAAATATTAACAACATGACATTAGGCGGTGCAATTTTTTTCTCCCATGCTCTCAGCTGATGAAATTTTTGCAAAAGTGATATGTACCCAGGGTAATGTAAAACATACGTCATGTACTAGGCTAAGGAAAAACTACTACAGTTACGTAAATAAATGTTGTTCTTTCATGGAGTTATACTATACTAACTCTATGCCTCTCTCGAGCCAGGGTCTTAGCTCCTGCCTGAAGGAATCAGGCTTTTCTCTTTTTCGGAGGTTGTTGATAAACGTTCTCATTGCAAATTTTCAATTTAGTTTGTGCTGAAAGGTTCTGTGATGATGTACATCTATTAGTGAACAGGCCTATTATGATCGAAAAAGAGGGATCACAACAATATCACAACAATTTTTATTTATATGAGAATTCATACTTGGACCAAGCGAGACATTGCTCTTAAAATCACTACGATCCCAATTAAATCAGGATGTTTGATGTTTTGTTTACCCTACATGGCACTGTGCAGCTCTGCTTGCTCTAAAGACAATAATCCAGATATTTGAGCTCATTAACTATGGCATATTACAGTTTAAAAAAGTAAAATTCATTATTTTGCTATTGACAAAATGGTTTGAATGGTTTGAAAATGGCAATTTCACTTCAGAGACAAAATCTTTCCAAATACATTTACACAACTGCTGCTTTCTACGCTTGGCTACTAAATGACATCACCCTGATTAGAAAGGTTTTTCCTCTGGGTTTTATAGTGATAATGACCTTTGTTGAGCCCTGGACAGTCAGTTCGGTGAAAACACTTCTAATTGGCATAGTGAAAACAGTGTGTTTTCACTATTTAATAAATAAGTTAAAGGGGAACTCAGGGCTAAAACATAATGCTGTTTTATACAATCATAATTTGTAAATAAATATTGTAAAATACAAAAATGTGGAATTTTTGTTTTCAAAGACGAGATAAATGAGGTTTTATCCCCCCAAATTAGTTGTCGTCTGCTTCAACGGTCTTGTGATAATGACGTAACGTCGCCCGAGAATGACGAATCGTCGCCCTTCGCCCAGAGGTATGTGCTTTTATTGTGTTGGATAGTGTGATTGAACCAGTCCATTATTTTATGACAAAAGATCTTTGAATACGGCCCATTGGCTAGTTCCATGAGATGGTGTTAAGTACTTAAATAGGCAGGGTTGCTTCAACATTAACGGTTTTCTTCTGTCACTTATCAGTCTATGTCAGATGCTGAGTAGATGGCAGATATATCATCCGGAGTATGTGATTCAGACAAACTTGAAAATTCTCTGTGCGTAAGGGACAAGGCTGAAGACTTTGACTGGATGCCTGTGATCTTTGGGCCCTCAGACGCCACTGCATCACTCACCGGCATAATTCTATCATTGACATTACTAAATGGGCCCAGGAATACTTTAAGAAACCACTGTCTGTAAACACAGTCCGCCATGCTATCCACAGATGCCACCTAAAAGGAAGCCATTGTTGAGCATGATCCAGAAGGGTCGCTGTGTTCTGTGGGCCAAGACTCATTTAAAATGGACTGTGGCAAAGTGTCCAGTGGTCAGACGTGTCCAAATGTGAAATTCTTGTTGCAAATCATGGGCGTGTCCTCCGGGCTAAAGAGGAGAAAGACCACCCCTCCTGTTTACAGTGTTCAGTTCAAAAGCCAGCATCTCTGATGGTATGGGGATGCATTAGGCATATTATGTGGGACGCTTGCATGCTTTAAAAAGCGCCATGAATGCTGAAAGGTACATAAAGGTTTTAGAGTAACATATGCTCCCCTCCAGATGACATCTATTCCAGGGAAGGCCTTGTGTATTTCAGCAGGACAATGCAAAACCACATACTGCAGCTATTACAACAGCATGGCTTCGTAGTAGAAGATTTCATGTGCTGAACTGGCCTGCTTGCCATCCTGATCTTTCACCAATTGAGAACATTTGGCGCATAATTATACGAAAAGTCCGTCAAAGGAGACCCAAAACTCTCCGGCAGCTGGAAGCCTGTGTTAAACAAGAATGGCATCATATTCCAATGGCTAAATTTGAGCAAGAAACTTGTCTCCTCAATGCCCAGACGCCTCCACTCTGTGTTAAAAAGAAGAGGGGATGCTACACCATGGTAAACAGGCTCCTGTCCCAACTTTTTTGAGACCTGTAGCAGCCACCAAATTTAAAATGAGCTCATTTTGTGGATAAAATTGTAAAATTTCTCAGTTTCAACATTTGCTATATTATCTCTGTTGTATTATGAATAAAATACTGGCTGGTGTGATTTGAAAGTCATTGCGTTTTGATTTTATTCACAATTTACACTTTGTCCCAACTATTTTGGAATTAGGGTTGTATATATATGCGCAGTATATGTGCTTTAATTGACTGAATCAGACTAGTAGCATTGTTTTTACTTTACTGCAATCCTATTGTATTGTTTCAATCTCCTGAATTATACAAAGTTGAGCACAGAATTAATGCCACTTGAACTCTCAAAAGCCAAATATATTAAGGCAATTACTGATCTGTTTGTATTTATGTTCATATAGGGTAAGGTAAATACTCCACAATTATTGTCAACTTCTAATGACACCTTAAAGCTGAGGTGTTAACATAATGTGATTGAACAATACATTTGCCTGACTACAAATGCAGGAGCAAGAAAAATTGGAATTCTTTCGTGATTACTGAATTTTCATATGTATTGTCAACTAAACAATCAAAAAATCCCTCACTTTTGTGCTATCTTTTTTGCCATTCAGGAAACCAGATCATAGTAGTTTTAGAACTAAACTACTTTCCTTTAAGATCCTTTCTATCCTTCAAGATTTTTAGAAAAAAAAAATTGTGTCACACGGTTTTCACCGTATGTCCTGCAGAACAAAAACTCAGGACAGTGAGAGTGCGTTTGCTGGCCGGAATCACAATTTTAATGCCCATTATTAAAATCCTGTTTTAGTCTTCCTGCCTCATGAGCACAGATAAGATAACCCAAGCACCATCTGGAGCACACTATTTTTATCGTATTTTTTAAATTGGAGTAATCAGGAAATCTCATGTTAATGTTGATTAGTAAGTACCAGCTGTCCCTGCTGGGGTGGACAGTATGGCCTAAAAAATTTCCTTCTATTTTTTTTTTTTGTCATAATTGCAAGAACTATTTTTTCGGGTGTTTTAAATCACTTTGTCTACCTGTTATAAAAGGCTAAATTCTGTATCTGAACATTTTCGCTATGTTTAGCAGACATAATTTAAAGAGTTTGTTTCCAAAATGCAATATACCCATTTTACTCATTTTGAGTAAATCAGCTCTTTCTATATTGGCGCCTGTTGCATTTTATAGAAACAAACTTAGAACATGAAAAAATACACCTTATAGTTTAAAATCTAAAAACAGATGTTGGCACCATGTGTAAGAAGCACACTGCTCTACGGTATCATCTCCATTTTTGTAATTTTGGCACTTATTGCATTTTGGAAACAAACTCTTCATTTAGTTATTTATATTCCTTAAGAGAAAAGATTTTGGTCATAGAAGGCAACAGGCATGTATGTAATAAAGCTCAATGTAATTATTCTGCATGCGTGGGCTAGACCTAGACTAATATGTACATACAAGATACATTGGGCTCCAACATTACTGGCAAGGCTCAAACAATACTTTAAAAAATTCTAAAAAATATATATTTTGAGCGAAACTCTAAATTACCAACGTGATAAATACTGTACAATATTCATGCTCTAATAGAATCTAGCAAAATCATTTACTGATTTACCTGAAAATCAATGTTCTTCAAGTCAAGGTTTCACAATTAATGGCACCCTTAAAGATAAATGTAAATAACATTTACCAAAATTAAACCAGGAATTAAATTCCACTAATTAAAGTTGTATCTAAGTGTTAAGGAACGACACTGAGCCAGTCCATCACTTCCTGTTTCACAAGGCTATAAAAATGAGGTAACACATATGCAATATCCCTTTGTCTACTAACACCATGAAGAAAACGAAACCAGTGTCAGTTCAAGAGAGGCAGATGGTCATAGACCTTCATAGATCTGGTAATGGCTACAAGGAGATTCACAAATGATTTAGTATGCCACTGAGCACTGTCAGGGCAAATATTTAAAAAATTCCAAGGATATGGACCTGCTGAAAACCTCAAGGGTTGAGGATGCAACTGCATTTTCCCCCCAGGATACTGAGGAGAATTGTGAGAGAAGCAACAAAATCCCCGAGAAACACGGTGAAGGAATTGCAGGCCTTGGTGGCATCTTGGGGTCACCAGGTTTCAAAAGGCACCATCTGGTGGCACCTCCACATCCACAGGCTCTTTGGAAGGGTTGCCTGAAGAAAGCCTTTTCTGACCAGAAGACACAGAGGCAAGCGCTTGGAGTTTGCCAGTTGTTATTTAAATTATGACAGGGACAAGGCGCTTTAGTCAGATGAGACCAAAATTGCATGTTTTCTTCAGATGCAGCATTGGCATGTTTGGTGTTGAAACGGTTGAATACAAAGAGAAGCACCTTATACCCATGGTGAAATGTGATGGTGGGTCAGTCATGTTTTGGGTGCTGTTTTAATTCAAGAGGTCCAGGGGCACTGGTTAAGAATAATGGCATTATGAATTCCGCGGAGTATCAGGATATTTTGGCTGACAAGCTGGTTGCCTCCTCCAGAGGGCTTTCCAATAAGACAATGGCCCAAAGCATACCTCAAGATCCACACAGACATGGTTCTGTGACAACAAAATTGGCGTTCTGCAATGGCCATCTCAGTCACCAGACCTCAATCCAGTTGAAGACGTGTGAGCTTAGTTGAAGAGGGCAGTTGATAAATGCAAACCAAAGAAGCTAAAGGATTTTGAAAGGATCTGCTTAGAGGAATGTTCCAAGATTACCCTAGATGTGTGCCTTAACCTTATTAAAGATTACTGTTATTACTGTTGTTATCCTTGCCAGAGGTAGTTGCCCTCAGTACTAAATGATTGGTGCCAATTATTATGAATCCTTGATTTTGTTAAGATTTATTTTGCATTAAATGATTGTTATGATTTTGGTAGTTTTCATCAAAGCATTAATAAAGTGATGTATTTCGCGTGTTAGTATATTTCATTTCTGTACAGGTATATTCATTATTTATTTATTGTTCTTATATTTTTTGTGCATTGCCAGTCAGGGGTGCCAGTAATTTTGGAGCCCACTGTATACATTTTCTTATCCTTCACTGTTATTCCCATCAAAATGGAATGCTTCATCAGGCTGACCCCTTTTTTTCCTCCAAAGTATTTTTCACAGTAGTAGCATAGGAAGTGAAACATGAACTGTAGATTCTACTGTAGTAAGCTTGTAAGCTTGATAAATGATTAGAAAAAAATGATTGAACTCAGGTCAAAACTTTCCTGTAGGCACTTGGAAAGACAGTTTCTATGTAGTGAAATATAGAGCCAGAACTTGTGTGGCTCAGCCACTGAGACATTTGTGAAGCACACACAGTGTTCCTGCATGTAAATTGCTCCTGACTGCCCTGCAACACATTCCTCTGTAGTTCAGATTGCAAACCAAACTTGCTTGAATCGCCACACTGGAGACATTGGAAAAAGGAAAAATACAAATGGCAAGTAAATTTCAGGTGGAAGAAAAATCATAAAAATTGTACGTATTTTGTCCATTAAGGTTTTGAATTTACTTGACTGTAGATCAGGTTCTCTCCAACCAACCACAGTGATGAGTGACTTCTTTCGACTAGTTCAGGAAATTAGCCTCAAAAACAATGAGAAGGGACAATATTAGTGTTAAAGTTTGGACAATACTCAACCTTGTTGCCCAACTGCTGCTCAGTTTGCTTTGATAAAACCACACTATTCATGGCCTGACTATTTATGGTGTATTTGTGAGATTTTTGGCACTTTATTTCCGGGATAGTCAGGGATATAGTCTACGATGTTAATTCCTGGATTTTGAATGCTCACTGAATTTTCTGTGCTGGTCTTAGTCGCATTTGTTGTTGAAGTGTATCTGTGTGGGTCAGCTGTAAACATCCCCGTTCTTTGCACCAAATCAGTTTGTAAGAGCAATGGCCGATACAGTGTCACAGCCCTGTTATCATTTTGTATGCGGCTTTGTTAGCATTTCTCCACTTCTGGTTCCATCGCTCCAGTGTCTATGAAAGAAATTAATGGTGTTTTCGAAAATCTGCAAGAATAAGTTTCATGTGTAAAATTATTGCCCAAGATGGTGTATGTTTTGTATAGTGAGATAATAAACGCATTTCCTTGAAGCCATGTGAAAATGAAACAATGATGTTATCAGATGCAAGTGTTCCTAACATTAACAACAGTTGAACGCGGACAACATTTTAACAAGCTGATGATCTGAGGCCAGTGGGTGATGTAGTTCAGTGTCACGTCAACCTTGGCATGATGAGAACAACAGTCTCCTTTTAAGGTATTCAAGCATTACATTTTTGAGAAAGTGTGGAGTGTTAAACGACTTCATCACAATTCACAAAACAGTAACTCTTTTCACAGGTTATTTAATCATGGACCCTATGCTGGCCGAATTTCAAAAACCCCATTCATTTTTCTCATAGACAGTGGACCTTTAGAATCTGAACTAAAATAATGCTAACGAAGCTGCATACAAACTCTCTTAGGAGGAAGCACACTCGGCCTGCTGAAATGGTGTGACGTCACCAGTCACTCCCTCAGTTGCTCATTCGCTCACTTTGTAAACTATAATCATCACATCTCTGACCATAGAGCCATTGAGGCCAAACGGACATTTTGAAGGGCTAGATGAGTTTTATCAACAAAAATAAAAGTTCTGGCAAGGGTGGAAAAATTGTACATCCATCTGGTAGCTTGCTTGGCTGTTGGCTGCTTGTAAGCTCAGTCCAACAAGAACCATCATACACCATAGACATCTTACCATTATATCATGATCCACCCTTTATGTTCGGCTATTTCATATTTGCTTCAGGATATGGGTGCCTTGTTAATAAATCAGTATTTCATGTTTCTGGTTAGAATCAGATTTTTTCTTTTGGAACATTAACAACTCAGTTTCGAAGATACTGAACGTTTCAAATGTTGTTTTGGAGAAAAAGAATACTCACTGCCGTTCTGGAACTGTCCAAGCTGGCGAGTTGGCGGAGGCCAAGATTTCTGGCAGCCTTTTTTTTTTTAAAGGGTTTGTTTTGAACAATAGAAGATTCGACCATCTTTGGCTTTGGACAAGAGCTAATCCAAGAAAGAGCACTTTGTTTCATTCCCAAAATGACTGTGTCTTTGAGACAAAGACGGAATGATAAGGTTTAATTGACGATTAATCAAACATAATTCATTACACACATTCTTGAGATGATTCACCTGAGTGATGCCACACTTCCCCACCAGCCACACATACACTCAGAAAAGTAACCTTTCAATTTTACTCAATATGGCTGACTTTTTTGGTCCTTTTGCAACCCTGTTTTAAGCATTTGTTTCTGTGTGCATTTCCATTTTTCCCCTATGTTTGCATTTTCTGTTTTATTTTCGTCAGAGCTGAGTCCCCCAGAGTGTAGCCAATAATGTTAGAATAAATTCTGTGTGTAATTAGGCCCCAGCAGCAGTTTGACAACACCACTCTTATCGTTTTGAGTGGTCTCAATTTCCTTTTAAAAATATCCCCTCTTAAATCACCCACAAAGTGCACAAAATTGCATGGAAATATTCAATAACCTTTAAAAGCCCCCTTAACTCATTTTTATGAGCCTACTTCGGGAGAAATCTTTGGGAAAAGAATTTGAACTATTCATATCATGAAAATGTGTGCTTTCATCTTTTAATCCTGCTGCATGTCGATGGAGAAATGTGAGGATCAAATAATGAATACATAAATGGAACAAAGTCAGACTGCTATTGCTGGTTCATCATAATGGTTGCCAGTGTTAGAGACAGGACACGTTATATTTCACAGTGATGGTATTTAATGGCTGAATTGGCATCAGCATATGACCTTTCTTATAGTTTCTTGTGGTCTTGGCATGTGTTTACATAACATATTCTTTTATGTCAGGTTTTCTGAAATCAGTAGAATTAAGTTTGCGCCACAGCTGCCGGACAGCTCACTCGGTTAAAGCACCGCATCGCGGAGCAGAAGTGACTATCACGGCGAAGGTTCGAACCCCGGTCATACCAACCGGCAGTGGTCGGCAGCTTTTTCAGAGTAGCACACAATTGGCTATAGTGCTACAGGAATGCAAATTGGGAAGGGGCTGCCGGGAAGGGAAATATTAAATGGTTGCTTTGTTCGTTGCTCATGAGCCTCCTGCTGGCCAGCCGGGCGCTCGTCAGGAAGATTCGAAGCTTTTTCATGTTCTGGTATCCTACGCCCTCGCTCTGAACTTATGAGGATTCAACCAATGAGTGTATAAGGAGCAGTGGCTGACAGGCGCATGCTTCGGAGGAGAGCCGTGAGCTGTCTACACTCTCCTGAATTGGCAGCAAGGGTTCGCATATGAGCAAGCTTTGTACATAGTTCACCAATTGGGCATTGTAGATTGGGGTGGGACTGGAGATGCCAAATTTAAAAAAAAAATTTGTGCCTTTGTTCTCCTGTAACGTATCTCTGATTAGTCAAAAATCGCTTCCGCTGATTGAGAAGTTTATTATTGACCACTGTTGCTTTTGGATTTTAGTAATCTACATATTTCCAATTTGTAGTAATATCTCAGAATCTTAGTTGCATTGTTGTGAATGCAAACCACTAAAGCTGTACAATTGCTTTCCAGCAGCAAAAGAAATGAAAGTATATGAATAAATTCACATGCGCAGCAGTTGCACAAAGCCAATCCCCATAACAGTGATTAAGCCCAGCTCTGCATCATAGTTTTCTTTGCATTGCTGGAATGCAGGGGGGGGGAAATGTTAATGAGAGCATCATTTTAGGGAACTAATTATTTCTATTTGTCTTGTGTCACAGTGTCTAATTCTGCTACATTAACGCAGTCTGTGTTTATTAATTGGTTTTCCAGTGTTTTGAATCCATTCCAAGCGCGAGGCTGCATGCGTTCCTGGGTTTCCCGGATTCTCAGATGATGTTCTTTCGCTGATTCCTGGTGATGCCGTGCAGGGATCTCAGTCCGGCATCTCGACTGATTTCCGAGGCGTAGCACTTAGATGTGTTCGGCAAGTTTACATGACCCTGCAAGAGGAGATAAAGTTCTTTGTTGCAAGATTAAACATCAAAACAGTTAAAGTGAAATTAAAATTAAATGAATGAATCTCAGTGAAGCAAAAAAGGCAGTAATTAATGGCTCCCTTAATTGTCTTCATAAAATATTTGCATGGGCATAATTTGCATAATTTACATGTATTAATTAATCTTTCAAAGGAATTTTATGCTGAGAGAGGCCAAAAATTCCCTTTGTTTTATTTAGCATCTAATGAAATATTTATCTTCTTTAATGAACTTTTCATCTTGATCTGAATTTAAAAATGCTAAAGTTTTAACATATTTTAATGAGGGTTTTCTTTCATAAAACAATGTGAAAGACTTCACACATTTATCTTGCTGGAACGTTGCTGTCAGATGTTCCATATTCCACAGTATTTCATGCTGTGTATCTTTTCATGTGACATTTCTCATGAAATCATATCCCAGTCGATGTTATTATCTTCATGTTCGTGATAAATAGCCATTTGGGGTGAATTTGCATCATGCAACATGGGAATTTACATTGTTTTCATTTGTGAAATTGACTACTGTTCCTTTGCCAGGGAACAATGGAACAAACCCTGCTGTTGCTACTCAGGTGAAAGGACTCATTTTAATGAAATATGCCATTTTGAAACATGACAGAAAGGCATCCTGTATGCCTCTTTTTTTTATTTACATCTTACCTGTAAATGACAGAAGAGGACTGTCCATATTTCCCTGAGCTGACCTGCAGTGTAATATTGTTCATCAGCTGGCTATCTTTTGTCTGTCAGCAAGTTCTTTGGCTTTTGCCCTTTGTGTTGCTTTTCTATTGGACAACGTTGAGCATGTGACTTCTGCAGACTCCTGCCGTCAGTTTATAAATGTCCATGGGAACCCAGTCTGTGGAATCTATGGAAAAAATGCATGCACACTCACTTTCCCTTAAATCGATGGCCAGTGATGGAAATTAACCATGCATTATATCATATTAACTTGAAGGATTTTAACTGTTAACAACATAAAAATGAAACTGCATCAGTCGCATATTGAAGGGAATTGGCTAAATGATCGTGTACTGACTAACTCTCAATATTGGTGCAAAACAAAGTGCCCTGTGTGGGCATTAAATTAACATTCACATCTAAAAAAATCTGCACTGGTCTGACACGCTCTTAGTTCATGAGTACCACTAAAATTCATTTGAGTGCTACCAGTAGAAATACATTAGCATTTTTACTTTTAAATATATGCATTTAGCAGATCCTCTCAGCCAGAATGACTCTGAAGAGCTCTTGTGTAAGAAGGGTGGAACAGTGCAAGACCCAGAGCACCTGAACCCCAGATCAGAGAGTAGAGATGTAGCTGTGGTTGTACTCTGAAGAGACAATACAACATATTTTGTGGTTTTCACTGAGTGTCACAGTTCTCGGTCAGCATTCAGTTGCAGCGCATGTCTTGCATCATCGTCATTCATCTTTGTTCTGACTCAAGGCTTGAGAACAGGCGTGGGGAACATGATCCTGCAAGGGCCAGTGTGGGTGCGGGCTTTCATTCCAACCAAGCTCTTACACACCTGATTTCACTGATTTAGCACAGATTCTACCAGTTGATGATTAGAATCAGGTGTGTAACTGATTGGTTGGAATGAAAGCCTGCACCCACACTGGCCCTTTCTGGATAATGTTCCCCACCCCTGCTTTAGAAGGATCTAGACGAGGGTCTCAGTGGTGTGAGTCTAGCAGTCTGACATACATACATGCCATGTCCAGGTTCGCTGTCACGGACAGTCTGATCTGTCTAATCACAGGTGGCTCATTTTGAATGCTCCTGATATTTCCTAGTTGATCTCATATGGGCGTTACTATGTACCGGGTTGGCGATGAGTCCTCACGAGTGTCCAGCTGCCAGGGTTTTTCGTACGCCTGTGAGATGTGCTCATTCTGGGCTAGTGAAGGTAGTTAGGGGCACAGCACTCTAGTACTTCACTGCATGACGTCTGCACTCTCTCCAAGATTTGAACCCGTGGTCCTCATTGGCTAAATATTGGGCTACGTTTGCTTTGCCTTGATCATCTTTGCTAAGTGAAATTTGTTAATATTCATAAAAATTACACTGTCCGCCACAGATTATTTTTTGTGCAATTTGGTAACAAATCACAGGATTTCAATTTCCAGTGTTTTTTTTCCCCATGAGTACCTTCCAGGTCATTGGGCAATAGTCTTATTTAATAGTGTTTTGCTTGATTTTGACTCCTAATCAAAAGCAAATGTTTGGAGGATTTATTCTTCTCAAGTACTATTTGATGAGTTTCTGCCAAGGTTAATTAACTTTTGCAAATACTCCTTGAATCTAGTTTCTCTCTCCCTGACAAATTTACAGACAAATGTTAAATCCCATAAGAGAAAGATGAGAATTCGGCAATTATGCATTAGAATCTCATACCGCCAAACGCAGTTTTGCATCGTGACAGACCTTGCTTTATTCCACCTAAATTTAACATATTAACACTTCTTAATTGTGTCATTAATAATTAGGTAAAACTGTTATTAAGGAGGATAAAATTACGTCCTACAGTATGCGTATGTATTAGTGAATATAGTCCCACTATCTCCAGATTAATATTCCGAATTGAAGTGATTTATATGTTTATATCAGAACTTTACTGAGAAACCTTATTGAGAGCACAGAATACACCTATGATGGTGTGTGTGTGTGTGTGTGTGTGTGTGTGTGTTGGGGGGGAGGGGGGGGTCATTTTCATGCTAAAGACTTTAAAATTTTATTGTAAGGCACTTTTTCCACTATAAACTTTCTGTGTGACCTGCATTACTGATCTCCGGTCTACTTGCTGTGAGGAGCTATTGGGTTTGTATTTTCTTGCGAAAACAAGAGCACATCATGACACTCTCCGGGTTGGTGGGGTTTCTACGACAACACTACTTTGCTGAATAATGCGCATCAAAGAATGGTTCTTGAAATGGACATTTTTCAGAGGAAAAAAGAGTTGGCTTTGACTTTTTCTGACCCTGTGTCATGTGGAGATCAGACATATAGGATGATGTAAATGCTGATACATGCATTGTTAGACCACAGCAATATGCAGTTTGATTCAGACCGTCATTCCTGGGAAGTCTTGAGTTCCAGCCTTTATTAATTCTAGTGTATTCTTATTGATTCATAATTTCAAGAAAACCGTTTGCCTCTAACTGCTGATTTGACAAAGCTTAGGCTTGTCTCCCCTTCAGAAATGTGGGTTTAAGGGCCCGGCTCTAGGGCCCGACAGCTTCGCTGATCTTATTGTGTTAATAGAGTCCCTGCCTGTGTAGTGGCCTTTGTGTGTTTGTATGTCTCCGTGTAAGTGGTCACATTCAACTCTAAGCAGCTCGGTGCCTCCGTTAGCCCTCATTCCCCCCTCTCTCTTCTCTGTACGGTGTGCGTTTCCTGTTCATTCTGAATTATTCAGACCCTCCGCTAGCGAGAGGAAGTGGCTTCTTAAAGGCTTAAAGGCCATGGTGGAAGTGTTGATCCGCTGAGGAAAAGTCGGGGCAGTTAGCACCAGACAGGAGGCTGGGCCAAGCCGCGCCGCACAGATGCATTCACCCACTCTGTGCACGCTCACACGGGCACACTCAGGCACGCTCTCATAGGCGGTCACCCTTATCACAGTTCTTCGAGGACAAACGGGGCTTGTTCGATGGCAGGTGTCTGGAGACAGGCATCAGGAATGAATGGTGCCCATATTCTCTTTTAAATAATTAGCACTGACTTAGAGGAAGCCATTACTTGTTGATGTTTCAGAGAGTGAGCAAAGTTAAATGTCTTTAAAATATCTCCCTTGTTGAATGAGATATCATACCACTAGCAGTTCATCCACCTCTAGAAGGGTCAATATTAACAGCTATCTTTGTTCCCTGGTCTCAACATTTATGTTTGTTGTGTATATATCACTGCAAAAGGGGTGTTTTAGTGTTTAAATAGGTGGTATTATGTTTATTTAGGTTTTTCCCCCCTCTCCTTTAGTATGTTATATAGCTGGAAAGTTATGAAGCCCAAAGTTTATGGTCAATAGAATTATCTCTGACAGAAAACTCAGGTCTTGAGCTGTCTGTAACACTTCTTTTGTTGTCCAATATTTTCCACTGTGACATGTCAATGTCACAATGTAAGTCCACGCCAGAGGACCTTATTCTGTCTGACACCATTCCAGAACTGTCTGAAATGCCTTGTTTGCACTCCTGCATTTTCTTCTGTGACTTCTCTATATCACAATGTAACACATTTGCATAATTTGCTGCCTCATGGCTAGCTTGGTACGCCATCGAACAAAACTCTGTAGCACGGAGGCTTGGAAGCGTTTTCATAGCGCCATGTCAAGACAAGGCCATTTTTTCAGTTAGGAGACAAATCTCTTTTGCATGGATTACAAAGGAAGACAAAGAAGAACCACGTTTTTTTTTTTACCACGTTTCCACTGCCGAACAACCCTGACTTTTTATTGTGTTCCCTTCATTTTACCAAGGACTGCTTCCTGAATGTGGTTGGCCAATCATGTCAGAGTGAGCTGTAAGGGAGGGGCCTTAAGGAGAGACTTAAAAAGCCAAAACAGGCCATTTTAGGCTGAGCAAGCCTGAGGTGCTGCCCAACTGGCCTGTACAGCTGTAACTAGGTGCTTTTCGACAATAAAAACATTCAAATGTTGATATCTAGACCACGAAAATAAAAATATTGAACTGTTAAATGGGTAAAATGTGACCCCTTTAAACTTGAAAATGCTGGCACCTAAATGCCCTGTGATGTAGACTCAGTGTGTGAATTCATGCAATACTGCATATTCAGTTAAGTCCTGTTATATTTCATCTCCATGATTCATCCCTCTTTTTATATAGACATAACAGAAGTGATATGTCCAGCTACTGAACAAAGGAAAAGCTTCTGTTGGCTATTTTTTCACAATTTTTTTTTTTGTTTGTTTATTGGTGTGTTTACAGATGGACGGCTTTTTTTGAAAACAACAGTGATGTACTGATGCCAGAGAGAGAGATGGAGAGAGAGAAGATCAATCAGCAGACGCCTCCGATGGGTTTATTCTGCAGGTGGAAGTAAAGACAGAGGTCGTCTGCATCGCCTCTCGTCTATCCTTGGAAGTGTTTCGTGTCGCCGCAGACGGAAGGAAAATTGTGTCTAAATGTAAAGTTAGAACTGTTTTTTTCCTACAGACGCTGACATCACGTAGTTAATACAAAGCCAGGCCAGGTGTGCACCCTGTGTTAAATATGAAGGCTCCTATTCTGAAGGCATCATGACTGAGCACATGAAAGTATCTGGATCTACACTGGCAGTTAACATTTCAAGCAGTTACGCAGCACTGACAATTTTTTTACTGTATTTAAACCAGCGAGAAAGCTTTGAAGGAATCTGACTCAGAGTTTCATGTTTTGTACTCTTCAGTAAAAATCAACTACTGTAGTTAAAGTCCAAAATTATCTACAAAACAAAAAGCTTTTGGTGAGCTTCTTAAAAAGTGGATTTAACTGTATATTGATAAAAGACACAGCTGATGTTTGATTTAAATGTTTTCTAAATTAGAAGTAAAACAATCCAACTTCCTTTTTACCATTGTTGTATATATGAGATCAGAAATAAGGTTGACTCGCTCTATTGGGGGAAAAAAAGTTATTATGGTATGTGTATATAAATTTAAGAAATTGTATTGTGTATGCAGTAGATCTATTAGAACAACAATAGAATCATTTATATTGAATTTATAGTATTGTTTATTTTCTTTCCGTTTCGCCATCATTCTGTCCGATAGCTGCCGCTTTAGTTTGAACGCATGCAGGCATGTATATGTGTGTCCTGGAGTTGCTACAGTTAATGAAATCTGTCTACTGCTGACAGGATGTTTGAGGACGATTCAGTCAAAGTCTCAACTTACAGTGACTAGTTTAGGGCGGTTTTCGTTTGGCTCTCTTTTGGCTGTTATTTTTGTTTAATTATGTTGTATTGATTTTCTCAGAAACACCCTACATTTAATTATTTTGCCATACGGCCTTGTATTTCATTGTATCGCTCGCTTAAATGTTTAAAAACGGCCTCTGTCGTTCGATAAATGTGTTTTTTATGCATTGCAAGCCGCTATGGCATTTCTTTAGTCATGTATTTTCACGGTATAATGCTACTTGCTCCCGTTTACCTCCGTCAGCCATAAACTGTAATTTACTGTCAGAAACGGACTCCGAGCGGCCCTACACTTTGATTGAATCGTCCCCTTGATGTGTCACTTCATCCCTCTGGTGAACACCGAGCACCGGTGTCGTTTTTGTTCTCTCCTTGTGTGCTGTGAGGTGTTTCTATGTGTAAATCTCTCCCACTCCTCCCCTATATACTTCTCTTCTTCCGTCTTTTTCTCGCCGTATCCCTCTCTCTCTCTCTCTCCCTCACTCCTGCTTTGTTCAGTCTGTGCAGAAAACTGGAAATATGCAGATGATGTGCTGTAAATGAAAAGTGTTTTCGACTTGCAGAAAATGTGGGAACAGAGTCGCTCCTGCTGTCTGACCTGTAACACGCAGGTGTTCAGAAACTGCACAAGGACGCTGCAGAGCCTCTCCTTTATTGTTATTCGTATTAAATCTGAGTAATTGATAAATTGAATGAAATTTTTATTAAATAAACTCAACCTACTTATATAAACATTTTCCAGCATTGCTTAAGAACCAAACTCAACCACGATAAACACAAAGACAATCTGTTGCTCTGTATACTTCAGCAGAGAGGGAGAGTTAGGGTGCCGCGTAACTCCCCATTTCGGTGGCTGAAACTGATCTGCACAGTCCAAAGTTAATGGAAGCAAAATGCCTGCGAGATGCTCCAGACTTGACTCTGTCATTTCGCTGATATAATTTCCACGCCATTGGGTTTTATTCCGACAACTACTGAAATGCAGGCTGATTCTGTTATTTATAAACGTGTGCTAGCCGGGAAATACGACATTTCACAACAACACCAGAACATGTTAGTATTATGTGTGATTTTGTGGTTGACCTCACTGTTGTGTCGGAGAATTGGAAAAATGTATTAAAATACCCTGTGTTGTCAGAATATTGCAGGGTTTTGATCATGTTGAAAGTTCCTTTTTTTAAGAGTGAAACCACCACTGAGGCCTACATTAGACTGTCATGCCATTAAGAAGTGGTAATAAACATTTCAAAATGTGTTGCGCATTTGTAAATGACCTGATTTAAGAAGTAATTGTGAGGAATATGCTTGACAGGTCTAACATTTGTAAGATTATGGGCAGCTATTTTTATAATTATTGTAACAGTCATGTTTATTTTAATATCGTTCCTGCTCTTTACAAACATGAAATTCTGAAACCATTTCAAAAAATGTCAGCCATTTATCAAAGTCAGTCTAATGAGGCTAACATGGGGGTTTACCTTTCCCATTTCTTCGTATTTCTGAGTTATTTTATATCTATGATGTATAATTTTACATGCAGGTAAACACTGTAGCAGAACTCACTCGCATATTGTCCCCCTGCAGTTAATGACCATACAGAAAATTGTATAAATATTTAAAAGAAGGATGGAAATTTTGTTTCACCAGCTTTTTTTGCCTATCATTTGAGATTCTTTTTGTGCCAGTATGTGTGAGACACTGTGTGGGCTTGTTGTGCGAGTGTTTGAGAGAGTGTGCGCGTGATTGTAAGTGTGTTTTATATGCCTTAGTGTAACTCCATAATAAAACTATGTGTAAATGAGCATCAGACTTAACTCTTTTAGGTGTAAATACATTTTATGTGTACACGTGTATCAGAGTAATTCCAGGTATTGGAAAAAAGACTGTACAATAATTAATAAACTTTGCTTTTTCCTGAGTTCACCTACCTACATGTGAGAATGTGCAGAGGGCGAGGAACCTTTTCATAATGTAAATATTTCCAAATATATGCATGGATTCTGAGCTCCAGTTTAAAAACACAATTACTTCTTAATTAGCCATTCTCAATCCCCACCCACTCACGGAAAAAAAATACCTGGATCCAATTAAAACGCTGATTAAATCAAAGCACAAAGCAGTTTGGCCTTACTTTTTAAACAACCCATTACAAGCAGTGTCAATTTCTGAAGAATAACATTAGCAAACCAATTAGCTTGTTTATTGTCGGCCAGTGACGGTGTGTTTTATAAATTGTTAAACAATGAAAATAGACATGCGCTCGTGATGGGTGTATATTAAGGATTTCTAGAGTCCCTCGAAAGCATGGTGATATTTGAACTGTGATAGCCATATCACATAGAATAAATAGCCTTAGCATTTTGTTAATATGCAGAAAACATAGAAATGTCGTAACTATGTGACAAAACCACATATTTTCTGGTTTCATTCTTAATGTGAAAAATACTGAATTTCTTATTATCCATTAAAACATTTACCTGAACAAAAAAAAAAGCAGGAATGTATGTAGCCCTGTGGATTTAGAGCACACGTCTTCATAATGGGCTCTGGACTTCTCACTGCTTTTGCTCAAGTTTAGTCATGAGACGACTTCTGTTAATTTGTGTGAGTCAGTCCATATTCTTCTTCTTCTCTAATGTTCTGCGATGCGTGTAGAAGAAGCTCATTTTAACCTTTATTTAACCAGGGAAGGTTCCTTTGAGTACTCAGTTTCATGCACACCCTGGGAGAAGTGCCAGATGGAGCAGTTGTAAGTGAGGAGGGACAGAGGGAAACGGGGGTAAAGCCCCTGGGGTCATTTTGCAGTTAAAGGCCTCACTCAAGGGCCCAACGACAGAGTTCATCCCAACTCCATCTCTCTAGATCCAGTCAGAGTCCCAAACCCACCAGGGGCTCTTCGGTTATCAGTCAAGCAACTTTCCTCAAGCCTACTCTGTTGCTCCCATAAATTACGCTGCTCCATATATTAATTTTACCATATGGTTTTGGGCCTGCAATAGAGAGAGGTTTTCAGTACCTCCTTTCTTTCTGCTTGTCCAAATCATAGTGTACTTCACGTACTGGGTTGCCTTCCAGGGTTTGCGCGCTGTGGTTGGCTGCTATGGTTGCGCGACTGCCAGTGCAGACTGTGGTCAGTGACCCTCAAGGGAACCATGCCTCCTACAGGTCATACGGGCACTCGCCGGTTACTTCCTGAGCGTGCACGTGTTCAGTGAATGCGAGGACTGGGCCGACAAGTAGGGGGGAAAAAAGCCGTGGCTGGCAGGTACACGTTTCAGAGGAGAACCACAAACTGTCTTCACTCTCCCGGGATGGCAACATACGAACATGCATCCAGATTCAGGTGGGACTTGAGATGCCAAATTTAAAAAAAAAAAGATAAAGGGAGTTTATTCATTCGCTGAGTGAATTGAGCCAATGCAGATGCAGACTGAGATGAAATATCACATTCGAACAATTCTGGACATGTTTTTCATGTAATGTTTGATTCAGAGTGTCCCTAAATGACCACGATCCCTGTTTGTGACACTTAATTCTACATGATATATGTACAGAATTTATTTACTGTAGTTTTGTGTTATTACTTAAACATAATTTAAAATTCCTGGATATGTGAATTTGTGTGTGTGTGTGTGTGTGTGTGTGAGAGAGAGAGAGAGACAGGGAGAGATACAGTATGATGTCTTCAGTTGAAACACAAAGATGCTCTCTCCCAGGTGGTCACATTCTTTGGACTTCAGGTGTTTATAAACATGAAGACATGAAGAGTGAGTCTTTGTTTCTCTTTCCAACAGATTCCTGGAAAATGTGCCAGCGAGCAGTGGGACATTTTCAGGCCCGTGGAATGAGTTTCATGCAGTAAATGAAAACAAATTGACAGGAGTCAGCTGTTTACTGTGCAAATTGTTTTTATATTTTACAAGAAACTGCTGTTTTCCTATGATGAGCTACTGGGCCGAAAATCATTGTATGAGCACACAGCGTGATTATTGTTTAATAAGCATTTTTTTGCCTGCGCATTTCTTGCCAAATAAGCAAACACTTCCCATTGAATTGATTTATTTATACATTTCCCGAGCATATAATGCTCTTATTTGCATCCTTTTTGTGGGAATAATGCCTACACATCAGGCTCTTGCTGTATCCTGAGGCCAGGAGCTTGGGTCTGCCTGTACGTGTGAGCATTACTGCACAATTGGGATCCTATTTATTTTTTTAAACTTCCTTCGCCTTATTTTTTCATACGTGCACATTTTGTTGGCCCCTTGGGCATTTTTGAAAGGTAACATCTGGTAATTAATCAAAAGGGTGCTGATATTTTGAGTATTCAAATGCTTTTTTTTGTGGAAATGTAAAACATTTGTTCGTCAAACAGCAGGAGTACGTGTCCGAGGAAACGCAGTCAGGCTTGGTGCGCTAAGCAGTGCGTAAAAATGCAGTACATTTATTCAAAAACTTGCATCAAATTATTGTCAGAATCGCTCCACTTGAATCATTTGACATAACAGCACTCATTGGCTTCGGTTTTTCTGAATTTTTGTCTGGTAAACGCTTTTTATTGAAAGTAATTGAACATTTCTTGCCTGAAGGTGTATGTTGCTCCACATTTTCAGCTGAATTATTTAGCACACCGTGTCATGACAACATTGAGCATCCAGATTCCGAAGTAACAATAGTTATACTTCCATTCTTACTAGTCCATTGTCATTTGAGCAATCGGCATCTTCTGTTATAAATAATGAACTGAAGGTGTTTCGCCACCTGGTATAAGCCAACTTTTTCAATTTAACCTTAATAATATTTTGCGTGAAATATTGTCATTTCATTTCAATGTATATTCAGAAACTGGACTACTAGGGAATGTAAAGGAAGTTAATGAAATGACTGGTTTGGTTTTTGCTGCAGGCACCCGTAGGGAAAGAAGCAATTGATTAGTAACAGGTCTTTTCAGACCTGCGGGTAAAAGGTAAGAATTGACACCGAAAGATAAGTTTCTCTTTCAGAAGTGATCCTTTGTGAAATCTGTAGTCGTGGCGATGAATTTGTTGGCCCCATTTTGCATGCTTTTTAAAGCTCAGCCATCACAGACCAGAGGAGATGAATAATTGACTGATGTCTGCATAATTCAGTGCTGCATTGTAGAAATTCAAGGTCTGGCACATTTCGAGCTTTTCTTCTTTATTGAAAATGAGGTTAAAGTTTCAATCAACCTTGAAAAGAAAATGCCTTTATGTGGGCAATGAAGTAGGTGCCTCGTTCATCCCATGATGAGGCCGTCTTTATTTCTGAACTAAAAGCATTTCTATCAATGCAGTTATCCCCCCACTGGTATGCAGTGAAAGGAGTTTCTTAGCTTCACAAAAATCTTATATAATAGAAACAAAATGTGATGTTAAATCCTCTATTCTGTCATTATCAGTGATTCAAACGTGGCAAAATATGGGGAATAACCAATCAGTGGTCAATTTTCGCAACTCCGCTCGCCTCCCTAGAAGAGTGTGAATGATGTGGAGATGTTTTGCTAATGACTCGTCATGAAAGGTTCCGGGGAGGGGAGGGGCGGCGTCTATCAGAGTCCCTGCTCTTCCTCAGTCAAAGGAGGAAAATGCCTGGAGCAAGAAATTTCGCATGAGTGTGCATTTTATACTTGATAAATCCATAATGCATTAAACTCCATCTGAACATGACTGTTGGGCAGAAAGACAAAAATATGAAATGTGCGCAGGCAGCAAATGATGTATCACCAGAAAATAATCTCAGGCAGAGTGTATTTAAAACAAACAGCCATGTCGGTCTTATCGCCCGTTCGCTACTCAAGGATCCTGTTTGCGCGCCATAACAGCTGTCAAAAGTCGATTATTCTGCATCATCCCCCTTCAGTCTGTGACTTACTCTCTCTCGTGACAAGTTTGGCTTCTTATAGCAAATCTATGGCAGTGTATTTTAATCAGATACATGGTCAAAGTATTTTATTTGAAAGCAACCATGCATTAACAATGTTTCCTGAGACTAATCTGTCATATCGGATGCTCTGCGGTCGTCAGTCATCTTCTCCCGGACTGATCGGAGCTTCATGAAACCACTTCGGTATCCTGCCATTTATCAGTTTCTGTTGCAGGAAGTGTTTCTTTAAGGGTCTTAATGGCTTTGGCATCGGGGAAATCTGCTTTATAACAGCTGAGAGGGCTTCAGAGACAAGATTAACCCTTAGAGAGCGAAATAATGTTGCACAATGAGGTAAGATATAAATTCAAAGTCACAAGGGAGTTCTTTCAAACAAGTCGCCACATGATAGGTTTTCAACAACACAAGACAATTGAATATATAATTTTTTTGAAAATTTATTTCCGCACTTTAAAGGTTAATGAAATAAAGAAATAATACCTGCAATCGCGCTGGATGGGCAAATCAAAGAGGTGAGATATGGTTTAGAGCAGGGGTGTCAAACTGGTGCGAAAAAGGGCCGAGGGCCTGCAAGTTTTAATTCCAACTCAGCAGAAGCACATCTGATACAACCCACCAACTGTGCAGGCTGAGATCAGTTGATGAAATTAGTTGTATCAGGTGTGATTCTGCTTGGCTGGATTGAAGACCCTGCTGCCACTCGGCTATTTTACGGACCAGTTTGACGCCCCTAGCTTAGAGAATAAAGTGACTTGAGTAAGGCTATCACGATCAGGGCCACACAGCAACGTAAACTACATCTAAGGCGTTGCCAAAAACAACAGAGGGTTGGATACTCGTTTGTCTAGAGGAATTTAAGACCTAACCCAACTCCATAGGCCCTAACCAGTGGCATTCCTGCGGTGTTGCGTAAATCGTGAACGTGTTCCTGTGTCAGCATGTGTGCAAAGTGTTGGCTGGGGCTAGGTGAAGGCCGCAGGAGGACCAACCCGGCTTACCTCGCCACACGTTGGATTCTCCTGACCAGGGTTAGCTCACGCGAATGCTCCCGGAGAGCGACCTGCCAACATGGTAATTTATCTTCGGGCCTTCGGCTGAGATGTCCAGTGTAGAGTTAGAAGTGCTTGTCCTTGTCCTTGGGGTGAGGACCGAATGCGTGCTGCCACCACGCCAACTCTCCGTCCTCATTCAGACCTCGCGCTCCTAATAATCAAAACTCTCGTAGTAGGTGAAGGAGGGAGCAACTCAGGTCGCTCCCATGAATTAGCCCCATCACCCCCCATTCCCCCCCCCCCCCCCGCGGCATGTCAGCATCAGTGACTGGCCCTAGCGCTACCTGACTTCGTAACAGACGCTTTTAATATATATCACTTTAAATCATCACTAGCTAATGAGCTAATTTTGTCGGTCTTTCCTCAGTACCAGAACACTGAAACGCAACGAAGCTCTCGATATCTGACTGTGCGGTATCGGAACAGGACTTGTTATTGTTTATTGATATAAGGAGAATGGTAAACTGCATTTTTTCTCTCTGCAAGTACAACCCCAATCCCAAAATAGTTGGGACAAAGTGTAAATTGTAAATAAATCAAAACACAATGACTTTCAAATCACACCAGCCAGTATTTTACTCACAACAGAACAGAGATAACATAACAAATGTTGAAACTGAGAATTTTAAAAAGTGTTATCCACAAAATGAGCTCATTTAAAATTTGATGGCTGCTACAGGCCTTTAAAAAGTTGGGACAGGGCCCTATTTACCATGGTATAGCATCCCCTCTTCTTTTTAACTCGGAGTGGAGGCGTCTGGGCATCGAGGAGACAAGTTTCTTGAGTTTAACTATTGGAATTTGATCCCACTTTTGTTTAATACAGGCTTCCAGCTGCTGGAGAATTTTGGGTCTCCTTTGAAGGACTTTTTGTTTCATTACGTACGAAATGTACTCAATCGGTGAAAGATCAGGACTGCAGGCTGGCCAGATCAGCACATGGACTCTTTTACTACGAAGCCATGCAGTTGTTATAGCTGCAGTTTGTGATTTTGCATTATCCTGCTGAATTACACAAGGCCTAAAAATCTCAAATCTATATCTAAATCTAATCTAAAATTGCTCTAAAATCTTTATATACCTTTCAGCATTCATGGCGCTTTTTAAAACATGCAAGTGTCCCACATCATATGCACTAATGCATCCCCATACCATCAGAGATGCTGACTTCTGAACTGAACGCTTGTAACAGGAGGGGTGGTCATTCTCCTCTTTAGCCCGGAGGACACGACACCCATGATTTCCAACAAGAATGTCAAATTTGGACTCGTTTGACAGCAGGACTATTTACCACTTTGCTACAGTCCATTTTAAAAAAGCCTTGGCCCACAGAACACGGCAGCGCTTCTGGATCATGCTCAACAAAGGCTTCCTTTTTGCATGATAGTTTTCGGTGGCATCTGTGGATGGCATGGCAGACTGTGTTTACAGACAGTGGTTTCTTGAAGTATTCCTAGGTCCATTTAGTAATGTCAATGACAGAATCATGCTGGTGAGTGATGCAGTGGCGTCTGAAGGCCCGAAGATCACGGGCATCCAGTAAAGGTCTTCGGCCTTGTCCCTTACGCAGAGAGATTTCCTGTTTTTCTCTGAATCTTTTGATGATGTTATGCACTGTCAATGATGAGACCTTCAAAGCCTTAGCAATTTGACGTTGAGGAACATTTGTTTTTAAAGTATTCCACAATTTTTTTACGCAAGCCTTCACAGGTAGGAGAGCCTCTGGCCATCTTTACTCCTGAGAGACCCAGCCTCTCTAAGACATCCTTTTTATAGCCAATCATGTTACACACCTGATGCCATTTAACTTATTTACTTGCTAAATGTTCTTTCAGCTGATTCTCTAAGATATTAATTGCTTTGTCAGCCCTTTTTTTGCCTGCGTCCCTACTTTTTTGAGACCATTTGGAGCCAGAAAATTTGAAATGAGCTCATTTTGTGGTTAAAAATGTAAAATGTCTCAGCTTCAACATTTGAAATGTTATCTATGGTCTATTGTAAATAACATATTGGCTCGTAATCTGAAAGTCGTCGCATTTTGATTTTATTCACAATTAGTTAACACTTCGTCCCAACTATTTCGAAATTGGAGTTGTAAATTTCCAAGCTAATGCATTTTCTGTAACTATATCCTGATCAGGAAAGCCCTGTGATTTCTCCAAAGAAAATAGTTGATAAACAAATGGGAGTAAATCAGTCAATTCAAAGCAAATGGCCCCTGTGCCACCCACAGTGGCGTGCCTTGAAAGAAGTTTGCGGTTTCTCTGAACAACAAGCTCGAGCAAAATAAGACTCATTGCGCTTTCAAGATTTGGGGACTTTTTTTCAAAAAAACCTACCTCAGGAGCAAAACTCATATACAAACCAATTTTATTTTTTTTTTTAATGAATATATTTATTTTGCAATCGAAAGGTCTAATTACATGAAGCCCAAGGAATGGCATAGTGCTAGCTAGTTACAATCTTTACTGCAGGGGTTTTAAAATGATATGTGGTAACACTTTAACATGAAGTCCAGATTAATTTGCATTACTTCATAAATTTTTAACTATGAACTAGTGCAAAGTTTGTCATGAAAGTCATCATTAATTCATGTTATCAACTTTTATTATTAAGGCTAATTATTAAATGAATTAGAACAAATTTATCTGTTAATGGATGATGGCCCTTATAGTTATATGCTTCATTAATTTATAAATAATAATTCATACACTGGTTAATGCATTTGATAACTAACAGTTAATAAGTTGTTTCATGCTCAAGGTACACAGATTGTAAATCATGAATAAACTCATGTTAAAGAGATACTTTGCCGATCAGCTGGCATAGTGTAATTATGCAGAGGTTATTATATGCAAATGAACAATTTAAAATTTTCGTCAATGTTGCCTTTACCAAGAATAATGTTTATTCATCAGAAATTATCCACTGTTATCTGGCAAACTATTTCTGGTGCTTGGGAGGTGGATCGAACTACAGATTGTCCAGTCTTAATTCCGAAATAGTTAGGACTAAGTGTAAATTTTGAATAAAATCAAAATGCAATGACTTTCGGATCACATGAGCCAATATATTATTTACAATAGGATATGGATACATTTCAAATGTTGAAACTGAGACATTTTACATTTTTATCCACAAAATGAGCTCATTTAAAATTTTCTGGCTGCAACAGTGTGCGTAAGGGACAAGACCGAAGACCTTTACTGGATGCCCGTGATCTTCGGGCCCTCAGATGCCACTGCATCACTCACCTGCATGATTCTGTCATTGAAATCACTAAATGGGCCCAGGAATACTTCAAGAAACCACTGTCTGTAAACACAGTCCTCCATGCCATCCACAGATGCCACCGAAAACTCTATCATGCAAAAAGGAAGCCATTGTTGAGCATAATCCAGAAGTGCCGCCATGTTCTGTGGGCCAAGGCTCATTTAAAATGGACTGTAGCCTGTGGTCCGACGAGTCCAAATTTGACAATCTAGTTGGAAATCATGGGCGTTGTCCTTCAGGCTAAAGAGAAGAAAGACCACCCCTCCTGTTATCAGCATTCAGTTCAAAAGCCAGCATATCTTACGGTGTAGGGATGCATTAGTGCATATGGTGTGTGACACTTGCATGTTTTAAAAAGCACCATGAATGTTGAAAGGTATATAAAGATTTTAGGGTAACATATGCTCCCCTCCAGACGACATCTATTCCAGGGAAGGCTTTGTTTATTTCAGCAGGGCAATGCAAAACCACATACTGCAGCTATTGCAACAGCATGGCTTCGTAGTAGAAGAGTCCGTGTGCTGAACTGGCCTCCTTGCAGTCCTGATCTTTCACAAATTGAGAACATTTGGTGCATAATTAAACAATAAGTCCGTCAAAGGAGATTCAAAACTCTCCAGCAGCTGGAAGCCTGTATTGAACAAGAGTGGGATCAAATTCCAATGGCAAAACTCAAGAAACTTGTCTCCTCAATGCCCAGACGCCTTCACCCTGCGTTAAAAAGCAGAGGGGATGCTACATCATGGTAAACAGGCCCCTGTCCCAACTTTTTTGAGACCTGTAGCAGCCATCAAATTTGAAATGAGCTCATTTTTTGGATAAAATTGTAAAATTTCTCAGTTTCAAAATTTGCTATCTCTGTTTTATTGTGACTAAAATGCTGGCTGGTGTGATTTGAAAGTCATTGCGTTTTGATTTTATTCACAATTTACAAATTGTCCCAACTATTTCGGAATTGGGGTTGTACTTCATCATTTTGGCAAAGGCTGTGTGTAAGGAGAGGTCAGAGGAACACTACTTGCAGGATCCAGAGGTGTTTATCAAACACTAGACACTAAGGGAAAATTGGCAGACACACTAGAAACAAAACACTATGCACAAGCACTGAACAAATAGGAGAACTGAGGTACACTGGCAAAGGTAGGGGAAACAGAAATACTCACTCCAAGAGTGGATAAACTAAGGAAACAAAAACTGAAGCTAATTAAACTGACGGACACACTGGGAGACTTAAAAACGGGGCAGACAAGACAAGGGTGCAGCAAACAATAAGACTCGGGAATCATACAAGGAGAAACTCGGAAGGCACGAGGAGCTGAGATTTCACCAAGTAGAACAGAGCCAATACGAGGATCCGTCTGAGGTCTGCTCCCAATGCAGACAGATAAATAGCCACAAGAGGGGGCGGGGACTCGGAATGCAATCTCGGAAGGAAACAGAAACACATGGAATTTATAAATAATTACACGAAAACTGGGTTAAAAATAATGACTCGTGACAAGACGCTGAGACCATCAATCAAGCTAGACGGTGTAGATTAAGGGAATTTAAACGTGATGAGTAAAAAGCACCACAAGAAAAGTGAAGGAAAGCTCAGCTTTTAAATAAGTTAAATCAGAGATGGCTCAGGCGGAATATACTGAAGCCAGAAACGCACACACTCGCTAATGAGTTAACTAAGGTTAATACTACGTGACGAAATATTTATAATCACCCTCAAATAAGTGCTGGTTAGTATGGGTTAGTAATATCCTATCAGAGAGCACATTCACTCAGAGTTTCACGAGACCCAGAATAAAACACAGCTGGAAGCAATGAATGAAATACCAGAGCCGAAACCGAAAGAGGAAACGTGATTGGACGACAAAACGCAGGCATGCTGAAGGCTGTCACGCAACATCACTGAAGGCAGATTGGGAGTGGATCGTCAGACGGCAGAAATGAAAGCTGAAATATAAAACAAAAATAAGGCACAAGCACAAAGACAGCACACACGATGCAGAATCATAACACTGTGACTATTTTTACCATAGTTGTAAACATACTGCAATTAGCTATTCTTACGAATTTCTGCATGTGCAAGCGCAATGAACGATCTTGTCCTCCTAATATGGAATGTAAACGGGAAAATGCCTGGCTTCACAGTCTAACCCTAACCCTAACACTACTGCGCAAGTGTAAAAATTGCCACTTCCTTTTGGAAACATCAGGATCCCAAACAGAAACAAGAATAAACCACTGAAACTAGCAGGGCAAAACTGATGTCTCCGGTAGAGTACGTGCAGTATCAACAGTGTTTTTGTCCCAACGCGGCTGTATTACAGTTGCCGATGAAATACGTATTTTTATTACTGAGATCGAACTATCTTGGTACTTTGCAACACTGGTGTAGCCAGAACTAAAGATTGGATAGGCACAGACCTTACCTTTCACCTTACTTCCTCCTGTGCCAGCAACATGTTGGGCCATCCAAAGCTTCCATTTGCCCCTGTTCAGGGCAAGGGTTCCCGCCCCCTGTCATGAGAGTCCTCCTCTCTTTAGATCTTTCTCCACTGTTGATCTCCATGTGGTGTTAGGTCACCCTCACTTTCTTTGCTGTGCTGGTTCCCAAATTAGCACTTTCTTGGTAAAACGGTCAGCTCCCATTCTATGAACGTGCCCGAACTATGTCAGTCTTCTTTCCTGTATGGTATTGGTAAGATTCATCATCCCCGTTCTTTCGAGCACCTTGATGTTCCTGATGTGATCTCGATATGTTATATCCAGGATCTTGCGGAGACCTCACTGTTGAAACGAGTTTTGTCTTTTTGCATCTTTCACGTAGATCTTCCACGTTTCAAATCCATACAGGAGTATTGTTTGAACAACAGTTTTGTTGATGTTAATCTTTGTCTAGAGATGGATGCTCTTCGACTTGGTGATGTTGTTCAGTTTCCCAAAACCTGCGTTCGCTTTCCCGATCGTAGAGATCTCCTTGCTGATAGATGTGTCCCGGCTGAGATACATGAATTCATCTGTCTGCTTGATTCAAAACTGTGTCTTTGATTTAATTTAAACAATCATAAAGTTCAGGTTACATCGCCTGATCTGCCAATAAGGTAGCGTGAAAGCTCAATTGCAGTTTACCTTTCGTAAGGAATAGCCTTTTTTGAGTAAATTATCTCTCTTAACTTAAAGAAGCTGTGTCACGATTATTGCCCCCACTCAGAACTTACATCCCAATAAAGTGAATCTGCTGGACAACAAGTCTTAATCTGATTCCATCCTTGCCAATCCATCTCCGTTTTGCATTATATTTACATATTTTACTTACTCAGGCATTATGCTTTTCATATTAAGGAACTCTCAATGGAAATTCAGTGCAAGCTGGTTGCTATCGCCAACTATCATAGATGAGGAAAAATACCCTTTCGATTTTGACTTGCAGTTGAGCGGATTTATTTTGTTCTAAGTTGTAAGCATGCACAGTAATCATTACACAGCTCCTTAAATGTTGTCTGTTATTTAATTGCCCTTAGATCGCATTAAGAAGGAAGCTGTCTTTAATTGCCAATGGATAAGTCTTATCAGTGGAAAACATATTAAAACGGGAAAATAACTGAGAAAAAGTCAGCGCTAGTAATTGTTGTAAAGGGATTTTCTGTGTCGACTCAATTTTCAGTTCTGGGAAAGCCACATGCCCAGTGCATTCTGGTTGTTGGTTTTCTACCTTTTGGGCAAAGCTGAACACCACAGCCCCTTTTCTCTGTTTTCTCAGGTCATGAAGTACCAATTTAATTTTTTTCTTTCTTCTGCATTTGCAGCAAAGTTTTATAAAAAAAAATCAGCATCTCCAGTGGTGGAATACTCATTTAACAACCACATTAGTTAACATCAATACATGCTTTCTAAAGGCCTTTTCTGGTCAGACACGAGACTGAGAATGTGTTGACCGCTTCTTTATTGTCCGAAGTATGCAGTATTATTGAAAATTGTGTCTACAGTATATAAAATGGTGAGATTTCTTTCTTGAAAAATCAAATAGTCATGTGTCTTCCTCTTGACGTCAGTCGGAAGCATCACAGGAGACCAACAAGTTTGCTTGCATTTGGGTTCAGAGAAATTATGGATAAGATATAATTAAAATACAAATAAACAATTATGGATGCAACGATTCATCGACATTGTCGACAAAATTCGATAACAAAGTTCGTTGTTGACTAATTTATTCATCGATAATTTGTCGTTACGTCATTGCAAAAGTATTTCACGCATTGAAACTGGACGAAACGTCGTTTCACTGGAGCTGGAGATGAAGGCAGCTGCGAAGTGAGCCATCTGACTTCCTTCGCACGCCTGCGCAAATGTGACCGATGGGAGGAGAGAGGAAAGTGACAGGATCGCAGCTGGCTCTGGACCATACAGTCAATGCTCTGGACAGGATAATGCGGCCATGGAGCTGCAAATTTATGCATGCAGTTGCAACGTTCTATCACTAGATGGCACACCAGGATCATTTATTGAATATTCACAAGCAAGCCGAGTTCTGAATACCGTATTTTTCATTCACCTGAAAAGTTGTGATTAAAGAGAACAAGGAAAGAACAAAGAGTGGTTGATTTTCTACTTTCTATGCGTATTATGGAAAAAAAATTGTACTTATGACACTTAAGTATATTTTGGCACTTAAGTACATTTAATGAGAGCTACTTTAAGACTTTTGCTCAAGTCTTTATATCCCCGAGGGATATTATGTTTTTGGTCCGACCGCCGCCGCCGCGCACTACGTGTTAACGCGATAACTTCAGTTATATTTCAATTACAAATTTCAAATTTTACACATAAGTAAGTATCATAAAGAGGAAGAACTGATTCCATTTTGGACAATTTACGATGTCTAGATTGGCCACCAGGGGCCAAAAACTGATTTAGGTGTTAACGCCATAACTGCAGTAATATTACAATTATAAATTCCAAGTTTTGCATATAAGTAAGTATCATAAAGAGAAAGAACTGATTCGATTTTGGACAATTTACAATTTCTAGATTGGCCACCAGGGGCCAAAAACGGAAAAAATCACTGTTTTTATCATATCTCTGGAAATATTTGTCCGATTGACCTCAAATCAAGTGCAAATGAAAGATCATGACCTGAGGATGTGTCCCACGATGACATTATGCCTGTTTGGTTAAACATTTGGACACAAGGTGGAGCTTTGTCACATAAAATTCACCATTTTTGCTATATCTTTGGAACTATTTCTCCAATTGACATGAAACTATGTGCAACTGCAAGGTCATGACCTCACAACGTGTCACATGATGACATCATACCTGTATGGTTCAATATTTTGCCACCAGGTGGCGCTTTGTGATGGAAAATTACCATTTTGGCCATATCTTCAGAACCATTTGTCCGATTGACCTGAAATTAAGTTCAAATGAAAGTCTATTCAAGGTCTATTCAAGGATTGGGGAATTATAGGATTGGGGCGTTCGGGGATATACCCCCAGCCGTCGCCTCCGAAGGCATAAGCCTAGTTTTCTTATGGGTGACTTCAACTTTTACCAAAGTAACTTTCAGTCATGGTACTTCTACAAAAACCAAAACCAGTGAAATTGGCACGTTGTGTAAATCGTAAATAAAAGCAGAATACAATGATTTGCAAATCCTTTTCAACCTATATTCAATTGAATACACTGCAAAGACAAGTTACTTAATGCTCGAACAGGTAAACTTTGTAATTTTTTGCAAATATTAGCTCATTTGGAATTTGATGCCTGCAACATGTTTCAAAAAAGCTGGCACAAGTGGCAAAAAAGACTGAGAGAGTTGAGGAATGCTCATCAAACACTTATTTGGAACATCCCACAGGTGAACGGGCTAATTGGGAACAGGTGGGTGCCATGATTGGGTATAAAAGTAGCTTCCCTGAAATGCTCAGTCATTCACAAACAAGGATGGGGCAAGAGTCACCACTTAGTGAACAAATGCGTGAGCTGATTGTCGAGCAGTTTAAAAACAACATTCCTCTACGAGCTATTGCAAGAAATTTAGGGATTTCATCATCTACGGTCCGTAATATCGTCAAAAGGTTCAGAGAATCTGGAGAAATCACTGCACGTAAGCGACAAGGCCGAAAACCAACATTGAATGCCCGTGACCTTCGATCCCTCAGGCGGTACTGCATCAAAAACCGACATCAGTGTGTAAAGTACATCACCGCATGGGCTCAGGAACACTTCAGAAAATCACTGTCAGTAACTACAGTGCATCGCTACATCTGTAAGTGCAAGTTAAAACTCTACAATGCAAAGTGAAAGCTATTTATCAACAGCACCCAGAAACGCCGCCGGCTTCGCTGGGCCCAAGCTCATCTAAGATGGACTGATGCAAAGTGGAAAAGTGTTCTGTGGTCTGACGAGTCCACATTTCAAATTGTTATTGGAAACTGTGGACGTTGTGTCCTCTGGGCCAAAGAGGAAAAGAACCATCCGGACTGTTATAGGCGCAAAGTTCAAAAGCCAGCATCTGTGATGGTATGGGGGTGTATTAGTGCCCAAGGCATGGGCAACTTACACATATGTGAAGGCACCATTAATGCTGAAAGGTAAATACAGGTTTTGGAGCAACATATGTTGCCATCCAAGCAACGTCTTTTTCATGGACGCCCCTACTTATTTCAGCAAGACAATGCCAAGCCACATTCTGCACGTGTTACAACAGCATGGCTCCGTAGTAAAAGAGTGCGGGTACTAGACTGGCCTGCCTGTAGTCCAGACCTGTCTCCCATTGAAAATGTGTGGCGCATTTTGAAGCGTAAAATACGACAACGGAGACCCCGGACTGTTGAACAACTTATGCTGCACATCAAACAAGAATGGGAAAGAGTTCCACCTGAAAAGCTTCAAAAATTGGTCTCCTTAGTTCCCAAACATGTACTGAGTGTCGTTCAAAGGAAAGGCGATGTAACACAGTGGTTAAAAGGCCCCACGCCAACTTTTTTGCAATGTGTTGCTGCCTTTAAATTCTAAGTTAATGATTATTTGCAAAAAAAAAATAGTTTCTCAGTTTGAACATTAAACATCTTGTCTTTGCAGTGTATTCAATTGAATATAAGTTGAAAAGGATTTGCAAATCATTGTATTCTGTTTTTATCTACGATTTACATAACGTGCCAACTTCACTGGTTTTGGGTTTTGTAATTTTACTAAGTTTTTTTCTCAGTACTTTATACACCTCTGGGTATACCTGGTTTAATATCAAAGACTCTCATCTAGACCAAAGAATTTTGCTCACAAAATGCACATTTTTTTAATTAAAGGAAAGTTTTTTTCTTTGCTGCTGCTACCTGTCCTTGGTTAACAGGAAAAAAATGTTTTTTTTAAGGTGTGTGTATATATATATATATATATATATATATATATATATATATATATATATACAGCACAGGCCAAAACTTTGGACACTGAAGGCATCAAACTATGAATGAACACGTGGAATTATGTATGTATCAAACAGTTGTCCAATAGGGCTGCCGGCTGTGTATCAACCTGACTTCTGCACAACACAACTGATGGCCCCAACCCCTTGATAAGGCAAGAAATTCCACTAATTGACCCTGACAAGGCACAGCTGTGAAGTGAAAACCATTTCAGGTGAGGACCTCTTGAAGCTCATCTAGAGAATGCCAAGAGTGTGCAAAGCAGTAATCAGCAGAGGTGGACATTCCTGGGGTCAGAAAGTAAAAGTCCAGCCATGTTTTACCTCCAGCCATGAGCTCAGGCAGCTGACTTTCCTAGTTAGTTCAACTTCTGGGCTGAAAAGTTGCTGCAATTCTTAGATCCAGGCAGTTGCAGCAAAATACTGGGACGGACTTTTACTTTCTTGGGCTGGATTGTCCACCTCTGATAATCAGAGCAAAGGGTGGCTACTTTGAAGAAACTAAATATAAGACATGTTTTCAGTTACAGGTATTTCACACTTAGTCGTAAAGTACATAATTCCACATGTGTTCATTCATAGTTTTGATGCCTTCAGTGAGAATCTACAATGTAAACATTCATGAAAATAAAGGAAATGCATTGAATGAGAAGGTGTGTCCAAACTTTTGGCCTGTACTGTATATATATTGGCACTTTACCTGACAACAGTTCAAACACTTGAATTCTGACTTGAATTTTTGTTTATCTTTTGTCCAGAAGTACCCTAATGAGCAGCTAAGTTTAATAAAACACTTTTGGAAGAAGTATTAATCTTTATTGTCTTTATTGTTAGTTAGCACGTGGCTAAAATGATCTCAAGCTAAATTGAAAAGCTAATTGCTGAATAACCATTGCACTGTGCGAGTCAACTTGACTAGTCGATTAATCGTTTCAATAATCATTGACAAATCGACAATCAAAATAATCATTAGTTCCAGCATTATAAACAATGAAATCTGCAGCAAGAAGATAGATTAAAGTTCTGACATTGCCAGCCCATCAAAAAAGGTTGCGAGTTTGTGAAAATATTTGTCCATTTGTCAAACTCCCGAAAATAATCTTTTCTCAGCCACCTCGATCCAGCTCATTGTTACTAAGGCGCACCAATTAAACACAATCACAAATAAAGACGTAAAATGGTCACAATTTCCACCTGTGAAGAGCACCATTCGCCTACCAACACACAGCAATGCCCTCGAAAAAGCTTCATGGCTTGATTGAACAAAAGATAAACTTAATGTCGTCTAATCAGAACAGACCGTTATGTATTAGCGAAACGGCAAAACAGAATTATCAGACAAGGGGAAGGGGCACATTATCTAAATTAACATTTCACAAGCGTGAACATGGGAGGCCACAGAGGAGAATGAAAGACTACAGGAGTGTGGACTGCATTCAGACATTCTGCAGTAATTATTAATTTATGCTTGTCTATGGCCTTAATGAAACTGAAAGCCAGGAAAGGGAGCAGGGAGAGATAATGTACCATGAAATTGAGTTTCATTTGTACAGGGCCACCTTTTAACTCTACACTTTCTTTACAGGAAATGAAGCCAAATGGAATTCTTGAGAGGACAGGTTTTTGTTTACTCTCCTCCCTCACTGTTGCTGAGCAGAGATGGAGGGACAGGGAACTTCTTTCCTTTTGTTTGCTTAGAATCCAGGGTGTCTGCGGCCGACACCACTTTGTCCTCTCTGAAGCAGCCTAACTCACGACAAAGGGCAGTTGTTAATGACAGTTAATGGCAGGTTTCTATCCTGTGGACTTTAGCAATAACGTACACTCAGATTTTTTTGGGCGAGGAAAAAAAAAACACCATTTTTCATGTTGAAATAAATTTAGAGAGAGCATGGAAGGCCTTATTCCCTCAGTGATCAATGGTAATAACTGTAAGGTAAAACTCTAATGTATAACTGGCTTTTATAAACCATTTGCATTTACAGGCTCTTTTTTTTGGGTGGGGTATATTTGATGTTTAATGTCACACAAAACCATCAAACAAGTAGAAAATTCAGGATTTGTCAGGTGAAAGCTGAATTGTAGGTCGGCAGACCGTCAGAGGTGACAGGAGGACTCACTAGCTGTGCAACTCAATGGGAATATCTGCCGGGGAGAGTTATGATGTCATAAATAAAGGCCAGTGACATCAGTGACAAATTTACAATTTATCATGAATCCTGTCAGATACAGGCTTCCTAGATATAGACCACCTGTGATGATACATTTCAGTGATGTAGGCTTCCATATCAAACTAAATAGTTAATTGTGTATACATGCAAACTCCATGCAAGAAGTTTGATCAGTCAAAAATTGAACTCAAATAAGTTATTCATTGTCTGACACATTTTTGGAATGCACTCAACCTTGAGGACTTCAAAAATTGCCCTTCTGATATGTTGTTTTCAAAAACCATGTTTTGACAAAATAAATAGAACTAATAGCTGAACATCCTGGTGTAAATATTTCCTTCATCAGAAAAGCTTAATAATTGGCGATTCATATTCATTTATAGTTTAACCCTCAAGTAACGAAGATCTACTTGTAACTGCTGTTAAACCAATTTTCCGTTTGCTTTCATGCCTTCTGAGTTCGAAATATTTTGTAGTGTATAGCCCATCTTACAGGACACCTAGACTACGCAGGAAGGACGCAAGTTAAATTCAGAAGCCTATAATGTAAATGTATGCATAAAGCAATTTGCCACATGTATTCGCCACTAGTCCGTCTGAGCCGTCAAACGACGAGTTGACATTTGGTTTGGTTCAGAAAAAACGAGAGAATATTTAATTAATGTGCCGCGATTTTCCGAAAACGGCATGCAGGCGCAGCAATTTATCGAGACGGAGACCCTTTACTTCACTTAAACATAATAGAACACCCTTGTGTCCTTGGCGTCCAGCGCGTTGGTGGACCCCGAGATATTTCTTCATTCGCTGGCACCGTCATGAGAAAGAGGGGTTGCCGCGCAGAAAGAAAAAAAAACACATAAGCTATTAACCTTCCCCCAGCTCATCAACTCCATTCTGCAATCTTCCTGTAGGACCATTAGAATACCCCGAAGAAATGACTTTCCAATTAAAGTGGATCTGGGGGAAGAACGCCTTTTTTATCTCCGACTCCTGGAGTTCTTTATTCCAATAATTCAAATTGGAATTGATTTTTCAATTTAGCTGCTGACTGCTATAGACACACACCGGAGAGGACTGAATGGAGTTGCATTTCTGAAATATTTGTCATGGCACTGCACTCTCCATATATTCACGGGGGCTCGGTTGCTTAATGCATTTCCCCTCCGCCGCTATTAAATGCAACAGATTTTAGCGCAGCATGGGTATGCACAGAAATCACATCAGGTAAGGCCTCCGTGGGGCGCTCTCCATACAAGTCCTCGCCCAGAGTCAGCGGGTTTTTATTTCTGCGGGAAGAGACGCTGCTAATGTTCAAGCAAATAAGATGGCCGTTTTAAATATCAGGACGAAATTGCTTCTGATGAAAAATGGTCGTAGCCAAGTATTTGCTTATTTGTTTATTCACAAAATGAACAGCCATTTAAAGATGCAGGGAATTCTCAATAGCAAATCATGACGAGATGGCATCAGCAATCCTACCTGTTGTCTTCCTTTTTTCCCGAGTCTCCTTCAAATACTATGGTTCTAAATCAATACTTAGCCCCCCATTCGCAGATTAGTGCATTTAACAGACGTCATCATCCAGAGATTAGCCCTCTGCCTTATACAATTGGATATTTACTGAAGCAATTCAGGCAGTTGTGCTAGGTGCTGAAACTACTTAGCACACTGGTTCCTTGGCAGCGTCCCAGGCCGGCAAAGTGCTGAACCTACAACCTACGGAGTTACAAATTCAGTTTCCGACCCATTAGACAGTGCAACCATTTCCCGAAGTAATATCCCAGGTGCTCCTGCCTCTATAGTGACTTACGGGGTGGGGCCAGAGATTGTGATACGCCCTCGTGATTGATTGACAGCAGGGCTGTGCCTACAGCATAGACATTTTGGGCATTCCTGAAACAATGACCAATTACTCTGGCCTGGACCCCCATCTAGCTGGAGCTTTTGTGGGGACTCTACATCTAAGGGTTCCCAAAATCTTTGGCATCTTTCTCCCCGCTGGCAATGGCGCTTACTGGAAGTGGAGGCCCTGCAAACTGGAGAATCCGTTATGCAGGTTTATAATGTGAATTTATATGTCATTAATTTAGAGGGGTATTTTTGGCAAGACATTGCTCACTATTTGAATTTGCTATGATTATGTACTTGCACATTTATTTATTTATTTATTTTTTTGCAGTTTTCAATAAATTCTAGTGTTTGTGCAGCCATGTATTGACATGCAAATCCAAAACTCTTAGGCCATTTGCCATTCCACTCAGAAATAATTTTTTGCCGTTATATGTTGTCCATTTCCACCCAGGTGTGAAAAACTAACGTTTTTGCATATTCTCCAGTTGATTGGCTAATTAAGCAGGTACCTTGCAGTTAATCCAGTATGTTGACTTTAAGTGGAATTGTGGTGGGTGTCTGAAGAGAGTATTTTAACTCTTTTTTACCCCCTTACCCCAAACCCTGAAACACTGCAGGTTGAATGTGGTGTGTGCGTGCGTGTGTGTGTATCTGTGTGTGTGTGTGTGTGTGGCTGTTTGCGGTTCTTCAGGTCTCTCGTAGATTTGTTTGATCACTATTTTTGTCAGTTCTCCGTTCAAGATGAGATATCTCACCTAGGACTAAGAATTGCTTGAATAGAATAGAATAGATCTTTATTGTCATTGTGAAAACAATGAAAGGCAGTTTAGCAGCTCTTGACATTTAGCGGCATAGTAGGAAAAAAAAACTTTGAGGACAGAGTTAAGGAGAGCATTGCGAGTCTCAGAAGATTTGCTGGGAATAAAAACACAGAACAGGTAACGCGTGAGCATGCACACACCCGCACGCACGCAGATACTGACACGCCGGCTGTACAACCTCCTTGTAACGGATCCAAGCTTCAGTGATTCCCATTCTCTGTCCGCCAGACAGGGGGGCACATGGTTATCTTCTTCTTTAGTATTTGAAGCAGATGTTGCGCTGCTTTTCAGAGCCGCGTCTAAAAGCCTTGCTCCTTTCCGCAGCTGACCCATAATGAGCATTTATTGTTTGCCCCTACTATGGATACCGCTTTTATAAGGTCGGTCAGGTTCAAGGCTAAATAATTTTCTCTCGCTGTCGTATGGAGGCGTTTAGAGGAGAGACGAGGCCTTTGTGGAGTGATGGCTCAGTCTTTAGTTCCTGACAGCTGTGCCAGCTTGTTAGGTTCTCTCTTGAGTTGTTTAATATAGTTGTGCTGCTGGAATTGTGTAGAAGATTAATGGACGCGCGGGCAGCGCGGCGGTTTGTGGGAAGAGGCAGGACAGCGTCGGCCAGCAGCCATCTGTTCCTTTGCCTTTACAGCTTTTTTAATGGAATCAGCAAACAGCAGGAAACTGGCCCAGGCAGAAATCCTGATTTCTGTATTACTACAGTACACAAATGCATCAGTTAATTTGCCAGATAAATTGACATTTCCTTTCTTCCAAACGAAGATATTTCATATTTTCTACCATGCAAGAACAGAACTTGGCATTTGCTCAAAGGAAATATAATTAAATTTAAAAGGAAATGTCACATTTGGCTCCGCTTACTCTCCGGCAACACGATGTGAGATCTGAACTAGAGCAGTAGCCTCATAAATAATGTCCAGTGTGCAAAACGAAAGAAAATTGCATTTTAATTGCAGTGCTTTAATCATATACAATTTTTTTAACAGTAAAGTAATGCGTTATCTAAAAGATGAAGTAACATACAGAGGGTATGTGCATCATGTGGCGGATGGCCTACTCCAGTTATCGGTTATGCTTGTTTTGGGTTTGTCAATGCGTCATAGTCCATTTAAAAGTGCATAACATACCAAGGTAAAATATGTAAGGAAATACATTTAGTTCCTCTACAGTTCTGGGTATTTTTTTTTTGTTGTTGTTTATCCGGGTCAATACTCATCTACGTTCTCACATTATTGTCTGGTCTTGCCTGGTTTCAGCTGATTTAAAATCAGTAACAAGTCAAAGGACGTGGTTTAATAAGTGACGTTGCGTACTTCAGTCCTGTTGTATTGCGCTCCTGAGTTAAAAGCAAGGACTGAATTCCCACAGTAAGCGTCCAACAAAATAAATGCACATTGTACATAAAATCCAAATCTATGTTTCCCCTGATAATCAATAGACCAGGGATTTTTGAATTGTAAATGAACAGTAAATTGTGCCGAGTTTTATAAATTATGACCCAGGAAACTTTTTCAAGTGTAAATATCTCTGTGTCGTACAATACTCTACAATAATCTCTGTAATATTTCATTCTGATTGATACCCAGTGATATAGTGGGTAATAATTTTGAGTAAATGAAGCTTTGCAGGAATGGAAAAAAAGGAAAAATGCTGTCACATAGGACGTGATGTGTTCTGAAAGTCGCTCTTTAAAATGCGGTTTTATTGCCGAATAATGTGGCTGGTTGCAGACAACCACACAGAATGATACAAAAACTCAGGAAGAGCCACTCGGCACAACATACCTCACCTCAGCAAACATCTCGGAGTTGACTCAGTTAAAATAAAAACTACAATTTTCTAAGTTCCTACCAACAGCAACTGACAGACATTTAAGTGCAGAGGAAAAACGTCCCATAGCTTATAATGGGAGAACTTAGTCGCCATGGAAATGGGAAGTTAACGGGCTTGTTCTATTCATATTTGATTGGATATAACTGTGATAAGATGCAACACAACAAATTTTAATATAATCAGTTGAAAGTTGCTGATTATATAGACATTTGAAGTTTTTGACCAACCCCCCCCCCCCATTATTTACCCCTACAGCTCAGGTGGGGTGTCACACATGATGTCGTGCTACTTATCAGAGGATGAGCAGTTGAAAGGTACATCTTTTAGCTTGATTTGAATTCGGTCTGTCTGTGGCAAGAGAATTTCAGGCAAAAAAAGAAAATTGGCCAATATTTTAATTGAGCTTTGACCTACTTTCTCCAAAATACAATGGCTCATATTCTGGACTATGGCCAGCCTGTGTACCAAGTTTGGAAATGGCTGTTACTGGTACTAAGTTGCCAACCATCAAACAATTGAACAAAGAAACACACAAAACTACACTGCAAAAAGTGAAAGATAAAAATACTAGGTAAATGTATTTACACTAAGACTTTAAACACTTATTTCTATCACTATTTTTCTTAGTAAGACAAAAAAAAATTGTCCTGAAAACAATAAAGCACTTATTATTTGCTTGACAAGTGAAAATGTCTTCTTTCACTTTTCTCTCACAAATCTTTCACTTTTTGCGGTGTAAACACAGTACCTAGCCCCCCCGATCATCCAGGACAGAAGGCACCAACCCTGTTCCTGAAGATCTACCATCCGTAGGGTTCCGCTCAAGCCACACCTAATCCATCGATCAGTGTCCTCCTTGAACAGCGAATGACTTGAGTCAACTAAGCCAGATTACAGTTGGAATGAACCAGGAACAGGATTGGTGAGCACTGCTCCACAACAAGGTGATGAAAACAGCTCTCAGTGCTCTTTCCTGTGGCAGCACATGGGGAACTAACCCCAGACACACCCCACGTCCAAGCAGCACTGCCCAGGTCCTTTGAGTAAACAATCTGAATTGCTTCAGTGTTTGATTTAGAAAAATGACGACAGTCCCGACAAGGGTGTGAACTTATATTTTAGGGGAGGTGCTAGCATTGTAGGTCAGTTTCATAAAGATAATGGGCAAGATAAAAGCTGTCAAGCTGTGACATTTTTTCCTGGATAATGGCAGCTGACACTAAAAATAGAAGCAGAAATGAATGCAGTTTGGGGAAACTGAATCCTTGAAATGCAGGAACAGTGTGGATCTAAACAGCTTTCTGGACTCCGGTTGCTTGTCATGTGCTATTAATGAGTTTTCCTCAGAGTACTGCATTCCTCTCCTGGCGCGAATGGTGTAAATAATCCTTTAAAACCAGGATTTGACACAGGCACACTTCGCCGGCGAGATTTTGTGTGATGGACCCTGTGCTGTTATGCGGGTGATGACGTTATGCTGATAAATCGCATCATGACAGTTTGACGGCACACGGCGATCCGTTCATGTTCAGGGGAACCACTGGGCCAATCACTTGCTGAAAGAACCAATAACAGCGGAATAAAAGCAACTTCACTGCGATCGCATTCCAGTCATGCAGCAAGTAGAGCCAGGCCGAAATTTGTCCGGCCGTTTACAAAACTAAAGAATGGGGCTATAACCTACACAGGCCCAAGATTACTAAGGTGTGACAAATCTTTTTTTAATCCACTCAAGGAAATGTTTCAAATGAAAAGGCTGATACGTGTGCTTGAAACTGTACTAAGAACCTAAGAAACGGCTTACACACTGCATTTCAGAGTTTAAATCCTGGATGCATCGTGAATGCAATTTTTGGTTAAGTTCTTCAGGGGCATAAAATTGTCAGATGTGAGAATTATTGATCCCACAGCTATCAAGGCACAAAAGCAAGGCTACAGGCTATTTTTACAGTCCCCAATTATGCTATATTCTTTCCCACAGACAATTGTACGTACTGCTGGCACTAAACGCCATGCTCTTTTCATTTCAAGATGCTAATCATTAGCCATGACTGTCCCTGTCTACTCACACAGATCTATGTCTGTGCAGCAATGGCTTGTGAAATTAAGTGAAAGTTCAGGAGGTGTGCCCTTCGTCCAGCTGAGGCAGGATGAATTCGCTCAATTGTAGCTTTTTTGCTGAAAACACAAAGTAAAGACAAATGAAAGACAAACTGGGAGACAAACTTTCAACGTATTCGTTCATGAATGCACTTCAACACAAGGCCCTAAGTGGTGCATGGTAGGCCATTAAATAGATTGAAATGGTTCTGGAGCTGAAAATATAGTATGGATATCGAGAGCTCAAGTCTCACCCAAAGCCACGTTAGTGAATTAAGGCTTTACCCTCTCGCAGTCTTTACCCGTCCGTGTCATTTAGCTCATTACACTCGGCGAAGAACAGCAATACCCCGGATCATGTGAAAATGAAAGAGAAGCGAAATTAAATATTTAACGGACCAGACGAGCCGTCGCCGTGTCAGCCCTATCTCGCCATCGCGAGACACAAACGAAGATGTTCGGATGCGCGTGGTGTGTAACACTCAATCCCCTCCGAATGCTGTCAAGAACACCGTGCTTTATGGACTTAAAATAAATCTTGCGCTAATCTATTGAATACCTGACACGGAGAGCTCAAGGTTTTCGGGCTCTTAGCTGAGTAGCGCAGAAAAGGCCGTACATTATTTATACACACTAATGGCAGCGCTCGGCTCCCTCTGTGAATCTGTGACAGCTCAATCTGCTAAAATAGCTACAGCTGGAACCAAAGCCATACATTTTCCCGGGCATACCTCTCCTAACTGGTTGATCAATTAGAGTCACTTCTTGTCCTGTTAATGCTTTATCTGAGGTTGTGCTGCTTTAAAAAGGGGGGCTCTATTCGTGTTTGTCTTTTGCCATAAACACCAAACAAATTAATGCATTGGTGTTGCAGCCGTTGTATGTTAGCGATGGTAGAGCAGTAGATGAAATGTCATGATAGCATCAGTGTGTTGTGACATGGAGAGTAATGCATAATTCAGTCAGGACATTAAAAGGCACATCCGTGCTAGAATACTGTACTTGTCAAAATGTAAAATTGGCCGTACGCAGAGGAGTAATCTATATCTATATCACTGACTGCCTGCTTGTCAGAAACATACCTTTCTTTTATTCATGAGCGTTTTAAGTCCCTGTTTCATATCAGTTACATTACTTATAGACTAAATTTATCGTCAAATTTATTATTACTGACATTCTGGCCTTGTTTCACTTGTGCTTGTATTTAAATTTATGGGTAAGGTTCATTTAATTTAGTCATTTGATAAAAGCCTGTTGTAAATAAAGCTTTCTCTCTGTAATGCGACTAATTTTATTCATTGGCTTTTGAGACTAAAAAACAAGCATTGATAGTTCAAGTAAATGGATATTTTCAATTAAGAAGCTTCCACAAACAATTATACAACACAATACTGTTCTTGAACAATGGGACGCTTTATACCTTGGTGAATACACACAGCTCTAGTTTTCAAGTTTTGAGGGTGCTGTCCTGGCTATTAGGGTCAGGCTGGGTCTCGCTGAAATGTACTTCTGAAATGGCAGAGGTGCTTGTGATGCAAATAAATAGTTTTCTATTTGAGCAGAACTCAAATGAGAACCCCACATAGCAGGGAAAAAGTAAACAGTGAAGATTCTATCACTCTCTAGCCATTGAAATGGACTACTCTCATGGCAATAATGAATATTGACCAGGGGGTGATTAACCCCTTGGTTGGTGGGGGAGGGTTGCTGATAACGACCAGCAAAACCGTTGACTTACTCTGTAAGCTGGTGGATGCCAGGGAGCACAATACACATTCTGTGGCTTGAGAGAAACCAGTCTCCTCTCCTCAAAATAAGCCATGTGATATCAAAGCAGCAAGTTATTGTGATTTTGACTGTTTGTGAGTTATTACGGATGTGAATGATTGTGATTGACTGTATATGTTTGAATACGTTTTTGAGTGTGACCGTGTGCAGTTGTGGTCAACTTGGATTGTGCGCGCATGATGGACAGTGATCATGATTGCGCGTTTGTGAGTGTGGTGGTGGGTAAGTGTAATTATTAGTAATCGTGTGCATATGTGATCTATTGTGTTTGGGAGCACAGGACTAAAAAGGTTGATTCCTGCAAACAAAATGCCAATCAAAGATCTACATATTTTTTCGCGACATCTCACTACCTGAAACCACTGTACAGAAGGTTGTAACAGCTGATGCCAGGTCCATCGTATCTCTTGTTTGGCGCAACAAAATATACAGAGCCGTTTTTACAGTACTGTTTTTTTTTTTTTTTTCCCACGCAGTCTGTGGTTACATAGAAATGTTTGCTTTCTGTCCAACATCCTACTGCAGACCTTGAGGGATGAACAGGATTATGTTCTGAAAAAAAGCCAAAATGGCGATAGGTGCCGGCTCCCAAAATCACCCTGAGAACAGTACTGCCTGGAGTAAATAGTCTGCGTTGGTATGCGAACAGTGATGGGATTTCTTTTTAAGTTTTTTGGTGCGCTCTAATGAAAACAACATGACAACGCTAATGATACACTAAAGGTGTGGGGGAAAAAATGTTTTGTTCATTTTCCAAACTTTTACAGGCACACATAAAATCTAATGAGGTTTTATGATTAGCAAAACCAGCGAGCATCTGTGAGGAGTTTTACTGTTGTCCCATTAACTCATAAAGATTTTTTTCATATTCAGTTACAAGTCTGGTGGGTTCATTGAAAAACAATAAAGGAAGAAAAACAACTTGCTGCATTGCTTTTCATTTTTCATTTACTAAACATTGCCTCAGTAAAACCATAATGTACACAGTCCTTGTCTGAATTTGAGCGATGGTTTTTAGCACACATTTAAAAAAGTTTTCCTTTTGTAAAGCTGTGTACAAATGGATACAAATCAGCTTAGAATTTCCTCATATTTGAAAAGATATGCACCACAAAGACAGGTAGGGTCTCCAATGCTAAAATTCTAGGGACTGAGCCGTGATCTAACCCTTTTGTTTTCTCCCACTAGAGTAAATGTAGGCTTAACCTTGCTGACATAAAATGCTCTGTCAACGTTGATGCCACTTTGTGGCAATGCTATAGTACTGACAAAATGTCCCAGTAGTATTGTGAAAACATTCTGTAAAAGCTTGGTAGTTGACCAGGGTCGGTTAGATTCGTGCTCCATTAGTTTTTCCCAAAGTCCCACCGGCCTGATCCCCGGACAGCCACTGAAGTCTACATTCTGCTGAATACTCCTGAAAATTCAAGAATACTGACATCAAGCTGGCCCTTTTAGCTGATTTTTATTAGACTGGTCCAGTAGTTTGACCACCAGCTAACTCACTTCGCTCAACCAGCTTTGGCCATTTTTGTCCTACAACCTGCCAGAAGTGCTGATTATACAGTTAAAACCATTTTGAACCTTTTTTCAAATGCCTAGTTGAGCTGCAGTCAGATATATGAAGAACTTGAAATTAATTTAAACCTTGGTTGAAGTAGCTTACTAACACACAGATGTTTGGAGAAAGAGTGTTATGTATGCGTAAAGACCATAGACTGTATAAAAAGATGGACACAGAACCTGAGCCTGAAAACTGAGGCCAATGCGGAAATCTCTAAAATTTGCATTCTATTTAATGGCCAGCAGATGGCGACGTTGGTGGTTGCAGAAAGAAGTTCAATCCTATAGAACTCGATGAGAAAATGACCCTACTTTCCCACCTGATTTATCATTTCAATGATGATTTTCCACATTATTTAATGGATTCTATCACAAGTTTCAAGTTTTCTTCAATATATCATGATGTTCTTTTTTGTGAATTATGGTCTCAAATAGACTTGAGTAAAGGATAAAGCCAGAATATGCTTTCGTGGCGTGGCTATCCACTGGTCCTCGTCTGATTCGGTCAGATCCACCCTTAGATCTACCCTATGCTCGGCTCTGTATATTCAATTCATGCTCTCGTCCAATAGAAATCACATCCAGTTTCAAAATGATAAAATGGCGCTATTCAAATTGCCAAAATTGAATGGGGGACGACACGGTTGCTTCATCCATCTTTTTATACAGTCTATGGTATAGACTTCATATACACAATATGCACAAATATTTACAGTATCTGAAGTAGCCTTCAGTTAAAAATTAACTGTGCATAAAAAATGTGAGATAAAATAAAAACAGCTCATTGGAAAGACTTCAAATCTCGGCCAGCATTGCTGGATTTGAACTTTGGCCTATATCTCAGATGTACAAAACCCAAAACCAGTGAAGTTGGCACGTTATGTAAATCGTAGATAAAAACAGAATACAATAATTTGCAAATCTTTTTCAACTTATATTCAATTGAATACACTGCAAAGACAAGGGGCTCTAATTTCGTAGACCAGGCGTAGGCGCGGCGCAGGCGCGGCGCATGGGGGGTGCGCCGCGCCAACGGGGTGTGTCCAGGCGTATGTGGCAATTTCGTGCCCGGCGTAGCCTGGCGCAAGAACTCCTCTGTCCCGCCTCTGCCCCTCCTTCCAGCGCAAGTTGGCAGAGAAGGCGACACAGCCGAGTCAAATCTTGCTCATTGGCAAGAGAAACGATGGATAGCGTGTTCCCATGAATTACAAACTGTTGCTGCTTTAGATTTTGGGATTAACATGCATGGACAACAATGCAAGATACGTGACACATTTATTTTCAATATGCGATCTTAACTCAGTACGAGATCATAGCAATCAGGCTGTATTCCTTTTCCCCACTGAAGACGATAAAACCGAAGTGACAATAATAGTAGCCTTGTATTAAGCCGCTTGCACACTGGACGCGAAACGAATTTTTCGCTCGACAGATTGCGTCTTGTGCCCGAAAGTCTGACAGGGTTTTAATAAATCTCCGTGTCCGACAGTCTATTATTGCTTTTAATTTCTTCAAATCTGCTGACTCTTGTCGATATTAAACGTGAATGTTTTGATAAGAGGGCTCAGTTCTTTAAGATGAGTACCGAGAATTTCAATCAATGTTTCTGTTTAAGCTCTGCTCAGTAAAGCGAGTCGACACTGGCATGGGACAATGTACAATGCCCCCGTGTCTGACAGCTAAAAAAAAAAAAAAAGAGGACGATTAGAACAGATTGATACCGAAATAAAGAATAAAAAGAAACATTTTAACAACAGAACATCCAATGAACACTGGGATTTATTTTTTAGCGGGTCATCTTTGTTGGATATCCCGTTATAAATCTGTTCTCATATCAATACTTTTACTTTATGCTGGCTGGTGGACATGGAGTATTTTGCATTTCGTGTCGGACAGTCTTAATCGTGCATGCGATAATTTCTTCACACTGTCAATGGTCATGGAATTGATTTGCTCACGCACTGTTTTATCTCAGCTGTGGAAATAAAGCGTGAATCTGTTCGGTCCATCTGACTAATTTTCAAAAGAAAGACCGAATAAAGACTGCTGGCTATCTTCAACGGAAGAAAACAGAAGAATAGGCTAAAAAGACCAAGAAAAGTCGATAGCTATCAATTTGCATTCTGTGAAGGTCGAACACAAAAATGGCCAAGTTTCCACGTCTAATAATTCCTGGAATACTCAGAAAAATTAGAACTTTTATGACTTTCGGACACGGAGCTATATTAAAACCCTGTCCAACTATCGCGTCTTTGCATTGACTTTGTCTGTCATCAGTCGGGCGAAAAATTCGTTTCGTGTCCAGTGTGCAAGCGGCTTTAATGAGCATAGAACGCAAGTATATATATACAGTTTGTGGTTGGCTGAGAAAGATGTGAAGTCGTTAGTTTGCATCACAGATTCAGCTGCGTTGATTTAGCCCGGTCAAGTTTCCATTACGCGTGGCAACTGCCTTTAATCTGACATCAGGACAATCGATATAGATACAATAATTTATGTCCTTATTCAGATAGTTACATTAAATCGTGTTTCCTGTAATTATTTCTTGCATTGAAATGTGCCTGACATTCTGTAAACCTGCCTGTGAGATTTCGGTGACGTGTGCGCTCTCTGCGCCGGTCAGCCAAATTACCACTGCACGGAAATTAAACCAGGTTGGAGTTGGCGAGTTTTCTGCGCAACTCCAGCGGAGACTTTTTCTACGAAATTGTCACTGCGTCTTGATGAATATGTGACACCTCCCCCCACTACGCCGCCACACCCATCTCGGCGCACCTTGGTCTACCGAAGGCTGCGCGCCTCACGAAATTACCACTACGCGGGCTGCGCCCTACGAAATTACCACTGCGCGGGCTGCGCTTCGCTACGCCACCTGCGCTGCGCCAGGAAATTAGAGCCCAAGATGTTTAATGTTCAAACTGAGAAACTTTTTTTTTTTTTTTGCAAATAATCATTAACTTAGAATTTAAAGGCAGCAACACATTGCAAAAAAGTTGGCACAGGGGCCTTTCCTTTTAACGACACTCAGTAAACGTTTGGGAACTGAGGAGACCAATTTTTGAAGCTTTTCAGGTGGAACTCTTTCCCATTCTTGCTTGAAGTACAGCTTAAGTTGTTCAACAGTCCGGGGTCTCCGTTGTCGTATTTTACGCTTGATAATGCGCCACACATTTTCAATGGGAGACAGGTCTGGACTACAGGCAGGCCAGTCTAGTACCCGCACTCTTTTACTGCGGAGCCATGCTGTTGTAACACGTGCAGAATGTGGCTTTGCATTGTCTTGCTGAAATAAGCACGGGTGTCCATGAAAAAGACGTTGCTTGGATGGCAACATATGTTGCTCCAAAACCTGTATGTACCTTTCAGCATTAATGGTGCCTTCACATATGTGTAAGTTGCCCATGCCTTGGGCACTAATACACCCCCATACCATCACAGATGCTGGCTTTTGAACTTTGCGCCTATAAGAGTCCAGATGGTCCTTTTCCTCTTTGGTCCGGAGGACACAACGTCCACAGTTTCCAAAAACAATTTGAAATGTGGACTCGTCAGACCACAGAACACTTTTCCACTTTGCATCAGTCCATCTTAGATGAGCTTGGGCCCAGCGAAGCCGGCGGCGTTTCTGGGGTTGATAAATGGCTTTCGCTTTGCATTGCAGAGTTTTAACTTGCACTTGCAGATGTAGCGACGAACTGTAGTTCCTGACAGTGGTTTTCTGAAGTGTTCCTGAGCCCATGTGGTGATGTCCTTTACACAACGATGTCGGTTTTTGATGCAGTACCGCCTGAGGGATCGAAGGTCACGGGCATTCAATGTTGGTTTTCGGCCTTGTCGCTTACGTGCAGTGATTTCTCCAGATTCTCTGAACCTTTTGACGATATTACGGACCGTAGATGATGAAATCCCTAAATTTCTTTCAATGGCTCGTTGAGGAATGTTGTTTTTAAACTGTTCGGCAATCAGCTCACGCATTTGTTCACTAAGTGGTGACCCTCGCCCCATCCTTGTTTGTGAATGACTTGAGCATTGCAGAGAAGCTGCTTTTATACCCAATCATGGCACCCACCTGTTCCCAATTAGCCCGTTCACCTGTGGGATGTTCCAAATAAGTGTTTGATGAGAATTCCTCAACTCTCTGTCTTTTTTGCCACTTGTGCCAGCTTTTTTGAAACATGTTGCAGGCATCAAATTCCAAATGAGCTAATATTTGCAAAAAATTACAAAGTTTACCTGTTCGAACATTAAGTAACTTGTCTTTGCAGTGTATTCAATTGAATATAGGTTGAAAAGGATTTGCAAATCATTGTATTCTGTGTTTATTTACGATTTACACAATGTGCCAACTTCACTGGTTTTGGGTTTTGTACTTTGGCCAAGATATGCCAAAATGTAATCACTGTTTCCTCTTGTGCAACTCTAAGATCCTGCAAAGTTTGGTTAAAATCTACACAGCCATTTTTGAGATATCCTGCGAACAGATAAACGCCGGCAAAAACATATACCTCCTTGGCAGATGTGAATAAAATAATTTAATACAAACCGCAAGCATGCAGAGCTGGAGAGAGAGAGAGAGAGAGAATGCTAGCTGAGAGGCGGAAGTCACACAGTAATGTGCTAATTCCCTTAATTATACTCATTTAATTTACTTCCGACGAACAAATGTTTTTCAAATCTGCAAACACAAACTCAAACATCTCATGCATTTTTGTAAGATACAAACATTTGTTCTCCAGTTTCTGCCAATTGTAAAACATTTGATGCATGAATGACTTCGTACATGAAAATTAGTTGAGCAGTTGAGACTGGATTACAAACTGTGTGTATGCTCTATGCATTAGTGTATTTATTTCATCAGGTGTGGTTTCATCGTAAACGTAAATGAATACTGCACACAACACTCATAATTAACTCAGCGCTGCACTGTAATATAATGATGCAGACCATGTGCATCAATTTTAAACGTTTTGCAAGTGTTAATCAATGTTTTCCTAATATTTTCCCTCAATTATTCTGCTGTTTCATATTGAAAGTCATTATGTCACATCTGTAACATCACCTGTGGCAAAATTACTTTAAATATTATGTATGTTACCCCTGCAAGACAACGGATAGAATATCTTCTTGAGCTTATGTGCTTGCTGAATTCTGTCGACTACTGCTGTTTTACAGTATTTTATTGTATTATATGGAGCAGCATATAATATAGACAGGGTAAATCAGTTAAGCTGAGTTGATTGGGAATAAATGTGGAGCAATATTATGTTGAAAGAATATGCTTATGTTGTCTCTGATCATTACTTGATAGAACAAGCTGACAAGCAAACTCTATTAAGCTGTCTTCAAGTATGCAAAATGAAATGATTTTACAATGATTATATATTCACTTCACAGCTGGCTGGCTTTGTGCGTCTCCATTTGTCATTGACTATTGTGTCCAATTATATGATTAGCTTTGAAAACTGCGGCACTTTGAGAACCCTTATGTGTTGCATTGCAGCGAGCGATTCACAAACAAACTCATTACAACATGTATTCACACATATCAAATAACAAACAGATGGTCATTGCACACGCTGGCTGTTTTTGTTTTCAGCACTTGCGGCAGAAAAAAACCGTATTTTAACTTTGCTTTGTTTAATGCTGACGTTTTTTATTCCCTGAGAGCAGCAGCTGTTTGCCGAGCTTTCAAATCTGCTCATATCAAAGCCGGTCTTGTTCCCATTCATTTCTGCACAACGAAAGAATATGTAAAATGAATGGGAAAGCCAGGAGATAATTCCTCATCACTTTTCAGACTGGACAGGAGAATCTGGTATCTTATTGTCAATAGGCGTAGCCAAAGTAGACGGTACTATCAGAGGTCTGAGACACGTTCAAATTATCGAGGCCTTCATGAAATCCTAGTTTGTCAACTGAGATAACAATGAGCCAGTTGTAGCTGTAGGCTAAAAAGATTTTTCGAACCAAATATAACACTACAGACATTATTTTGACAAAACAGCCCAACTCTTTTAAAATTGCAAGCATGTTAGTGATATTAACATAGCCAAAAACATTAACGAATGAGTAGCTGATTCGGGAATCATATGCAGCTGACCCTACATATGGCTTCTTCTTATGCAATCTATTAAAAAAACAAATCAACATTTCGGCCAAGATGACCTCTTTGACATTCGTGAAATCGGCATCTTGGCTTGAATGCTGATTGCTGCATAATGAAATTAAACAAAAGCCGCTAATGTTTGATACTGGGTTTATTTGTAAATTTAAACATCTTCCCCCTCTTCCCTACCTTGATCTCTTAGTTCTCATATTTACTACCAGGGAAAATGGCTGAGGTAAAGAAAATATCCATTTCTAACCGTAACACTGCTTCTCAGCTCGGTGAGAAATTAACACCAGCTGCCAGCCAAATGATGTGAAAATATAGCCCTACATGAGGCCAGTACGTTTCCCTATTCTACCAGCCAAAGTGGTAGGGTAAGGCTAAATCCATCAGTTTGAGGTTCTCTCCTATGCAAAGTACTCACTCTTCAGGTGAGAGGGTGAAATTGGCTGGCTCATCACTGCAGCTAACAAAGTTTCTCTGCACTGATCGAGCGGATGTTTCTTCCTCTGCCTTTGATTGGCCAGTATTTGTGGATGGTTTCTCAGTTTATGGCAGGGTTGCCCATCCCTGTCTCTGGAGGTCTATTGTGCAGTAGGTTTTCAGTTGAGCAACACAGTAGTTTCTCAAGCCAGACTCTAAATAAAGATTCTAAGAACAGTTCAATGACAGATCTAACAGTTTAATGAGGATTGGTTTGTGAGAGTTGGAGTATAAACCTGCAGAGCTGTAAATCTCAAAGAGAAGGCATTTTGTTTAATGAGTTTGACGCCACACTGGCTCCTTTAGCCGGATAGGAGCTGTGGAAATTGAGTTTATGGCCTATTAATATCTAACATTCCAAGAAAGACACACTTCTGGAGTCTTACCAATGACCTGGAGAACCTCATGTTCACATGGGACGATGTCCTGGGCTTCACTCCTTGCAAATAAAGACCATAGCAATAGATGCCTTCTGTGTAAGAATCAATAGATTTCTAAAAAGATAATTTAGCATGATATGCATTTGATGTGTTGACTTTAATGTTCTTGCCATTTACCAATTTTCCACCTTGTTCCAATATCCATGCAGCTGCCAATAATATCTCAAACAGTTTCAAGTTGCCTTCACATAATTTGCCTATATGGGTCCTGAGGGACTCCTCAAGGTCACATCTTTGGCCTGCTACATTTTCTGAAAACACATCAATGACCTCCTCATAGAATTCAAACAATACTCCCTAAGCTTTCCCAACAGCTAGAATCTAAACCAACAATAGCTAGATTGATTTCAGCATCATAAAAAGCTTGACACAGACCTTGGCACCTTGTTGAGATGGCTCCATCAAATAATTTGTCAGTTATGGTCATAATGTATGCACTTATTGACCCATTTACCCTGCCTCCCTCCCTCAGATCTTTCAGACCAGCTCATTTGCCAATAGGCTGCTCATCTTTGTGTTTTCTAGATTCTACAATGCCTTTTCATCACCACTTAAACCAAATGTACATAAAAAGCATTGTCAGTCTGAATCATAGCATAAATATCTACAGAAAACAATCAAGGAGATGACAACTTGGGAGAGAAGGTTGAATGTGCGGTAGCCCACCTTTGAAATGTCAAAGTTCAGTGATCAAAGCTTTGTTCATCACGATACAAGCAAGCATAACTTCCTGCAGATACCTGACATACCTCTTTGTTGTGCGATTTATTCACAGTTACTTACTTTATGCTTTCAGCAAATGCTACTTACAGTTGATTTGACTTAAGTGGGGGCAAATCGTCTGTCAGGTAAAGGGCAGTTAAGGGCTTCATTCAGGGGCCCATCAGTTACACCGGACGTATGGGCTTATACCACCAGTATTCTTATCATTCCTAACTTTAATTTCTCTGCTCTTTGGGTGAGGTTCCTCTAGTGTGTAATAGCACTCTTTAAGTTTTGATCTTTCTCTCTTTGAAAGCCCCTTCGAAAATCCCGACTGATTTAAGGTGTATTTTCAACACATGTAACGGATCAACCAGCTGTTCACTAGCTGATCAGGCTGTACAGTATGCCGAGTCTATGACGAGATCGATGTGTTGAAAACTTTCAAATGGTAGCTTAGTAACTCTCTTCCGCAACTATCTGCAATGCTATTAAATCGAAGAGTCGAAATTGAAAATTACTACCCTGAGAAACTCAGGAGTATTGGCGTCAGTTTTGGTTTACTCCCATGAGTTTCACTTTGAGAGAATAAAAATAAAGACCACTAAACAGAAAATAGATATTAATCCGCAAACCCGTACTTCCATCTAGTGGACATGAGAAAACATAACTGGAAAAACCAAAACAGTAACAGTGAGGATGGCTTTTGAGGACCGTCCAGGCAGCAGGCTCAATAAATATAGCTCGTTGAGTCCTGGTGTATTTTGCTTGTGGAAGAGATTTGAAGACAAATAAGCGGTCATACGCTGCCATCTACTGGAAAAGATGAAAATACGACGATTAATTTGATTGTTGCAATTTGTCTATGAATTTCAGCTGCTTAATTTTAATTTGTAAGTTTCCTCATCTTAAACTTCACATCTCATTTCTTTTTCTGTGTCTTCTACAGCCAGCCGAATAATTCATGGTTCAAATTTGTCGCAGTCTGATGTTTTAGATTCACTTGACAGTTTGTATGGATGAAACTATCAGTACATGTGTATTATTTCAGACGGACACTGCATAAAATATGAAAATTCGATATTGAGTAAAATTATGCTCGATAGCCTAATTTATGTTTTCTCACTCATCAGAAACGTCTCTTAGGGAGACCATCTCGTTACAATAGAAGTCAATCTCTCCGGAGGCGTGCTGATGAATTTTGGCCGTCCTCGGTCGCCGTCGTAGATACCCTTTCTCCTCACCACTCATAAAATATTTCTTTACAGTTACGTTAAATTTTATTTTATCAAAGTTTTTAACCTTCGTCTTTGCTGCTACCGACACCGCATTGCGCGGTGCTGCAGGGCTGGCTCTTTTACCTGTCCCGCGACATGTTCACGACCGCTGGTTCACGGGGGCTGTGTAAGTTTGCGGGGTTCCAATGCAATTGTAACGTGTTAGCTGTAGCTTGCTAGCTAACCCATTTATAGTCCAGTTATGGCGTTTGGAAACGTACTGGTTTAAGCTAGCTAGCTAACAGTAGCACTGACAGCATTTGCGCTCATGCGTCAGGCAACGTTAGCTAATTCTTGGCTGGAAGGTGGTATAAACTCGTATCGTATAAACGATGTGGCTAGATCCTTATTAGCTGGTCGGCTATTAGATATTCCGGGATTAGGAGTAATAGTCTTGCTCGTTCACCATATGTTAACCCGGGCGATATACTTTGCTAGCTAGCCAACTCGGTGACAGAAATGAAATGGTTAACTTGCTAATTGATCGTTGCTAGATCCATGTTCGCGAAAGCCAAGTGATGCATTCTCTAGAGAGCAAATGTTTTCCTGGTTAGCTGGAAACGGTGCACGATGCTACAAAGTTGCCTGACGTGATGCATCTGTGCCATGTGTCATCAGATGGCTGCCCAGAAGGTTTTGATATGCTTTATGTGTGCTCTGTTCTTATCAGGGACAAACTCATGTGTGCGGTGATGTGTCAGCCGTTAGTAGACTTCAAACTTGGTGCTGGGGTATCCCTGTGAATTGTGGCTGTTGCTTTTACCACAATTCTTGCAATTATAGGACCTGAATAAGCAATCAGATTTGATTTAATTAGGTTCGTTCCATGTTTAAAGCGGTTATAAAGCCAGATTTTGACAGAAATATTTATGTGCGCTCTGGCAGTTTTCATGAGGGCAAGATACAGCCCTTAAATGAACTGGTAACAGGTGGATGCATTGTATTGACAGCAGGAATCTGTCTACCTTGCCCTTAGGTAATCCCAAGCATGTTGTCAAATGTATGCCATGAATGGCCTCCTCTCCACGGCTTTCCGGACCATGCTGGAAATAGGTTTTGTACTTTAGCATGTTATCCTTTGGATTGTTGTTATATTGTTTAAATCCAGAAATAGATCAATTAATTACAGACCCTATTTTACTCGGTCTTTCAGATAAAGCCCCCCTGACCAAAGCCTTGCTCATCGTCCCAAGTGCTTTGGCTGTTTTGCTGACTGTGGTTTCACCTCGTTACCAGAGTTTCTTCCTCAATAACCTGCGTGCTGTCAGGCAAGATTACCAGGTGAGAGAATGGATTCAGGATCAGTTACACTGTTTATGTAGGATAAAAATAAAGTGAATATTGGAGCAGATGTGATTCCAGTATTGGAGGTTTGATGTGTATGCAGGGTTTTGTTTCCACCTCTTGCTCTGGTGAAACAAACTCATTGTCTTGTTGTCTGTGGTCATCAACACTGGTTCACTTGTTGATTGGATCATAGGAAATCATTCCATGTCGGGAACATGGTTGTGAATGTGTTTTGGGAGTTTGTGATATTTTTTCTGCATGGTGCAGGTCTAGGTGTGTGTGTGCGCGTGCATGTGCATGTGCATGTGTGTGTGAAAGTGAGACTCTGTTCTCTGTCGGGTCGGTCACAATCAGGGTGCTCAATGGCATGTCACTGTCATGAAAATTATTTCTCTGCCCCAAAAACCTGAAAACACTGTTAATGCCAAGCACACACATTTGTGTTACTGACCTCCAAATTTCAGGTGCGAATCTTTTGAAGTTTTGCAGAAATCAACATTTAAACATATGCCTGTCAGGGCGTATATTGTATGTCATGGACACTACCAAAAATTAATTGTCTTGTTTCACTAGATGACTAACATGTTGTGCTCTATTTGATAAAAAAAGAACATTGTTCAAGAACATTCTTACACACATGGTATATTCACGGATGTATATAGACATGGCAATTAACTGACAGCAGGTGTCCTTCGTGTCACTGACACTACGAGCGTAGTGTCCATGACAGACAGTTACTCCCTTCTATAAGGAATGGTATAAGATTGAATTACATTCATGACCAAAAGGTGTCTTATCATCTAGCTTGACACAGTGTGAACAGATAACCCCTTGGCATAAATGCTGTTGGCTCTATTGTGGAGATGATGACACGTCACGGACACTACAAGTTTTTTGGCAGATCGATTCTCTTCCAGCTTGAATGGTTGTGATGAAAACACATGCATTATGTGCATACAAAGCTCACTATGCCATAAATACCAATCCTTTGATAATCAAACTGAGACATAATCTTGTAGTATACGGTATTTTAAACAACACTGGCTAATAATACAGTGATACATGTTGAAATTGGTGAAATTCTATAACAAAATGCACAATTTCCATAAATGCTTGCCATTTTGGATATTTCACTCCAGTTTTGATGATTTTTTTTGCACATATAAAAAAAGAGTATATAGTTACCATTAAATGTTCAAACTATAGCAGGTTTACCACTCAAAACGAAGAATAAACACAGAAAAATAAGCATTAACACCTGGTGACTCGTCATGACGCTAAAATGCCCGATTGCAAGGCACCCTCACCAGATCCATGCCATCTCCCAAAAATGTCTAGCATCAAGTATCAATACACCATTGTGGCGTTCACAAAAAATATAACCCAAAACTACTTGTAATATGCTATTTACATATTAAATAGTCATGTTATAAGACTATCCAGTAAAACTGTAATGCACCCTGACTGTGACCAACCTGTGTGTGTTTTGGAGGTCTTGAGGCTGGTGCGTGTGTAAATTGTGACTCCCTTGTGTGTGGTGCATGTTTCTAGATGCGTGTGCGTGCGTGCGGGCGTGCGTGCGGGCGGGCGGGCGGGCGCGTGTGTGTGTGTGTGCGCGCGCGTGCGTGCGTGTGTGTGTGTGCGTGCGTGTGTGTGTGTATATCTGTGTTTGTGTGTGTGCGTGTGTGTGTTTCTGTGTTTGTGTGTGTCTGACTGTTCTTTTTTGTGTTTATTAGGTCCCAAGGCCGGTGTGTGTATGTTCTTCTAGTTGCTACACTCCTGATCAAAATCTTAAGACCAGTTAAAAAATTGCAAGAATTTGCATTTTGCACTGTTGTATCTTAAGAAGGTTCTAAGTAGAGTTTCAAAATGCAAAAAGAAGAAATGGGAACAAGAGACCAAATGTTTTGAGCCGGCAATTTATTGAAAAGAACAATTTAACTGAAATAGGCTGTTCATCAGCTGATCAAAAGTTTAAGACCACATCCTTTAAAAGCCCAAATCTGTGGAAAAAATTTGGATTCCATGTCATTTTCTGTCAAGTACTCACACTGTCAAGACCTCTTGATGGGAAAAGCAAAAAAACTCACTGCCTTCGAACGTGGCAGGATTGTTGAGCTGCATAGACAAGGCCTCTCACAGCGTGCCATCGCTGCTGAGGTTGGACGCAGTAAGACAGTCATTTTGCATTTCTTAAAAGATCCTGAGGTTTCTGGAACAAAAAAATCAAGTGGTAGACCCAAAAAAATCTCACCGGCTCTGAGCCGGAGGATCCGAATGGCTGTCCGTCAAGACACGGGACGATCCTCATCCCAAATTAAGGCCATTACTGGTGCTGACTGCAGCCCAATTACCATCAGACGGCATCTGCAAAGGAACGGCTTCAAAAACAAAAAACGTCTTCAAAGGCCGCGTCTCCTTCAACGCCACAAAATTGCCCGTTTGGCCTTTGCAAGGGAGCACCAAACATGGGACGTTCAAAGTTGGAAGAAAGTTTTATTCTCTGATGAGAAAAAATTTAACCTTGATGGTCCTGATGGCTTCCAACGCTACTGGCATGACAAGGAGATGCCACCTGAGATTTTTTCAACACGGCACAGCGGACGGGGCGCCATCATGATCTGGGGTGCTTTTTCCTTCAATGGAACAATGGACCTCCAGGTTGTGCAGGGGCGTCAAACAGCAGCTGGCTACGTGGAGATGTTGCAGCGGGCATCCCTCATGACTGAGGGCCCTCGTCTGTGTGGTGATGACTGGGTCTTTCAGCAGGACAATGCTGCAATTCACAATGCCCGTCTGACAAAGGATTTTTTTTCAGGAGAATAACATCACTCTTTTGGATCATCCTGCATGTTCCCCTGATCTAAATCCAATTGAGAACATTTGGGGATGGATGGCAAGGGAAGTTTACAAAAATGGACATCAGTTCCAGACAGTGGATGCCCTTCGTGAAGCCATCTTCACCACTTGGAGCAACATTCCTACAAGCCTTTTGGAAACACTCGCATCAAGCATGCCAACACGAATTTTTGAAGTGATCAACAATAATGGTGGAGCTACTCATTACTGAGTCTGTTTTTGAGACTTTAATTTCTGTTTTAGGGGTTTTTTTGAGCTATGGTCTTAAACTTTTGATCAGCTGATGAACAGCCTATTTTAGTTAAATTGTTCTTTTCAATAAATTGCCTGCTCAAAACATTTAGTCTCTTGCTCACATTTCTTCTTTTTGCATTTTGAAACTCTACGTAGAACCTTCTTATGATACAACAGTGCAAAACGTAAATTCTTGCAATTTTTTAACTGGTCTTAAGATTTTGATCAGGAGTGTATGAAATGAGAACAGAAAATGTTAGTTGCAACATTATTGGGAAGGGAGGACATTTTCACCTGTCCTTACAACTACAAACAACTAAGAAGGCAAATATTGACTTATTAGTTCAGGTTTGGGTTAAGGTTAGAGTTAGGGATAGGTTAAGGTTAGGGTAAGGGTTAGAGTTAGGGATAGGTTAGGGTCTGGGTTAAGGTTAGAGTTAGGGATAAGTTAAGGTTAGGGTAAGGGTTTGGGTTAAGGTCAGAATTAGGGATAGGTTAAGGTTAGGGTAGAGGTTTGGGTTAGGCATACATTGCTTATAATTAAGACCAGGGAAAGGATAGAGACACACAAAGAATGAATGGAAATCAATGTAATGTCGTCTCAGGGATTGAAGTACAAGGATGTGTGTGTGCGTGTGTAAATTTTGACTCAGTTTTGTATGGTACAGGTCAGGTGGTGCACATGCATGCCTGTATGACTGCTCCCTTTTTATCATTCTGCTCTGTTTGTTTTGTAGGCGTGGAGGCTGGACTGTGTGTGTGTGTGTGTGTGTGTGTGTGTGTGTGTGAGAGACTCTGGTCTCCGTGTCTAACTCTGCTCTGTGTGTCCTGTAGGTCTGGAGGCTGGTCTGTGGCAGGCTAGTCTGTTTGGACCTGAGGGACACGTTCTGCAGCTGCCTCCTCATCTACAATTTTCGCATTTTTGAGAGGCGATACGGCAGCCAGAAATTTGCAGTGAGTGCTGGCCCACAGCATGCTAGCCCACACTGCTCTGAACATGAAGCCCTGACCACACTGCTCTGAACGCGCTCTGTTTCAATGCGGGAGAATGACCCACATCATATTCAAACACTTACAGACCTCTATTGATCAGCGCAGAACACCTGCAGCCACATGGTGATGGCCGCATAAATAATTTACCAGCACTCTGTTGTAATCTTTGCGCATCTAATATTGATGAGCTTTCTGACTGGTGTTCTTTTTTTATTGACGACATGCCATATTATTTGTGGTGTAAAGGAGAATTCCAGTAGTTTTTTGATAATGCTTCTTCAGTCTTGCGTAGATGTATGTTCTATGTTAGGCCTGCACTTGTCAACAGGGAAATAGTGCTTTGTTAATTTGGCCTAATTCCCTGTAGGCCCTACTCATTTCTGGACAAATTTGTGCGAAGCCACTCGCTGCTGAAGCCACAAACTATTTTCAGTCTTAGTCAGTTGTGGAAGTAAGAGTAGCTGCTCTGCATTACAGACTGCATGTACACATGGGTTATTGTGTATACAGCCTTATATTTTAGGCTATTCGAGCCTGCAAGAGCAAGTACAGTTGAAATCAATTGAGTCGCTGCATGTGCTCTTCAACACATCACAATTTTATTTGTTTTTATTTGATTTTGAGGTGAGTTGTGATCTGATGCAGTTGAAAAAGGATTTGATCTTGTAGTTCTTGTATCAGTCTTGACTGTAGAACGTTTAGAACATTTTCCATGACCGAAACCTCTTCAGTAAACAGGTAGAGCAAAAAGAAAATTACAAAATTTAAAACCCTGCAAAAAAGATGGCATCAGTGCAATTTGCTGGTCACCAAATAATTTTTTTGTCCTCACAATGTAACGTCAGGCTTGACCTGAAAGCACATAAACTTTTAACCAAACTGCAAGTTAAAATAGACAGGAATAGTTCCTGTTTATCACCAGAGAAAAATAACTATATACACTGAATTGACCACGCAGGACAAATTAAGTGGCTTTGATTTAGTATCAAGGTTTATGTGATTTACAACCAACAGACGTACAGATTCAAATCAAAATATTCTTGATTAACTTTCATAGTATTTATTTCCAGGTCAGTGCCAATACCTCAAAATCTCTCAAGGATTCTAAATTCGATTGTGCCTCATTATTGCAGAGTAGTCAACTGATTGGGTAAAGGATGTTCTCAGGACATGCATCATTCCCCTATAACCATACACCTGTGAAGTATTTCCAAACATGTTTAACTACTTACTTCTTATCAATTTTTTAAGTTTAAGTTAAACTGTCTCTTTGTGTGAATGAACAACTTTGCAGTGATTTATTCACAATTATTAATATCTATGGCAAGTGTGGTGAGTATGACTACTTGGTAAAAACATAGAGTGACAATAACTCCCCTACTGGAACCATGACACTGTTGACCTATCAACTGCTGATCTTGATTAGCAATGAAACGAAAAGAATGACTGCGCTATAGGACATAGCAAAAGTAACTTTAGCTGAATCTATACAGCATGAGTTAGTCGTGGCAGAGGGAAATAATCTGCATATAAATGCAATATTTGGATGAAAACAGAAAATTGGCCTTTCGATAGACATACGTGTGGTAACCATGGTAGATGCGCTATGTATGACTCCATGCCAGTTATTATATGAAAATAACTGCACTCGTAGGTGGTTAACAGTTATTATATGAAAATAACTGTACTTGTAGGTAGTCAACAGCCCTCCGCTTTGCATCAGACCATGTTACATCTCTTTGGCATGCAGTTTTTGTATGACTGAATGTTTTTGTATACAGCCCGGAAATAATGGCTCCATGGGATGTTATCATGCCACCTCTCCTGCCCTCTCATTAACTGTTCCAGTGTTGGGCTCATTTTGTTTGTGTGTGATGAACTGACTGCTCAGTGTGTTTAATAGAAATTTATGGCTGTTTTAAAGTGAAAGACAACCTTTCTCCGAAGTGAACTGCAAACAAAAGGACTGCCCCTTATATGTTACATGTTTTTGGTTAAATTAAGATAACTAATTCTGTACTGAAAGATAAGAAAGGAAACATGCGGATCGGAAAACTCATGGAATACCTCATTTCCCCTTAAACGGCAATGTCAAATGTCCTGAAGCTCTATTTTGGAAAGAGGTATAAAAAAGCTCTCGTTGAAGACCAGAATTCTCTGCTTTCCCATGAGTGTTCTGACACCTACCAATCGAACACATCGGCATTTTAAATAACAGTTGTATCCACCAATGCATGAATTGTTCAGCTATGAAGCCAAACAATCACAATCGTGTCTGTAAGTTACCCAATTGACATGAATGGTAATCTTAACAATGATGTCAGCTAAGCTCACCACATAAGTGGAAACATAGGTTGTTTTGCTAAACAACAGTGTATAATGATCAAATCTGCAGCTAACTTCCCAGATACCAAAACTATAAATGGAGCATCATCCAGCTAGATATGGTAATACCTGCACTAATGCAAGTTCGTGGACAATGTAATGAATACGAAAGACAATTCAATCATACTTCGTAAAAGAGAAACTAGTAATGAGAGAAAAAAATTAATTGTTACCCAGTTTCCCTTGCTTCACTACGAACACAGAAAGGGAGTGGGAGCACTTGCTTGTTCATTAACCAATTTAAGCAGGCAAACCAGCTCAAAACGAGTAGGGATTTTGGCCCAAAATGAATTAAGCCTATTATTCAGTCTTTGGTTGAGCTATGGTTATTCGATGTCTCTGTCATGTGACTGCCAAAGCGTTCCTCAGCCTCTCATTGGCTTAACGGATTCACGGGATGGAAAATGCGACTTCAAGTTTTTATTGTTTGGTCATATTTTTGTTATTTAAAGCATTAGCTTTCACTTTAATGTATTTTACCATTTTTTAGTTATAGAGTATGTATGTCACTTTCCTAATTCACTCTTATGCTCACCAGATACTAAATGTATGACTCGCTGAAAAAAGCTGTTAATTTGTACAGAATTACAGGTAAATGTATAATAATTTTCTTGAAGAAGGCTTTTTTAATGAATATACTGAACTTTGTATACCGCCGATGACTATTAAAATAGTCTGGTTCAGTCTTTGTTGGGTTGGGCTGGTTTGGGTCCTGATTGAGTTAAGTCTTGAATGGATTTGGTTGGGTCATGGATGAGTCCAGGTTGGGTGCTAACCTCTGTTTCTTCCTGCAGTCCTTCCTCTTCGGGACATGGGTCCTCTCGGCGCTGGCGGATCTCCTGCTCTCCGAGGCTTTGCACCATTTCTTCCATTTGGGGGTGGAGATTCTGCCATCAGGACTGTGAGTCCACACATTCCATTTCCTTTTCACATCCCTGGCCTGCAGGCAGTACCTGCATATACTGCACCCTCTGATCTATATATAAGAAATGGATAGCTGATGACGTCATAATTTTGAAGTAACCATGCCGCCATATTGGTATGCCCAGCTGTAATCTCTCAGAACATTACTCGCATTGAACACGTTGCAGCCAACGATATAATTAATTGAGAAGATATCTTTTCACTGACACGGTAGAGGCGGTATTTTATGTTTCCTCCTCAGATCGACCTGAAAGTGCCTCGACCAATGCACGACCAATGAGTGCGTTCCATAGGCTATCTCTACGGATTTTTCTACCTCTCGCCTGAGTGGGGCAGTGGTACAACGAAATTGAAGTCCAAAGTCATTGAGACTGAAGAAGTCAAGACGACAATCCTTCACGTATTATTATTATTCTGTGTGGGGAGTATTTAAAAAACTTCATGAAAAAATAAAGTAGCCGAAAGCTCGCACTTTGTCAACCGCTGTCTTTATTTTAGAAACACTGGGTGTGAGATTCATATGTAACTCCCAACGGATGTCTTGTATCGAGTTTTCTCTTGCGCTGTGTTCACTCAGTAGCTGCCACGAAGCTGTAGGCTAATTTTCCTACGATGCGAAAGTGGGTTCGCTGAAGAGAACGCAATGTAAACTTATCAAGGTCGCTAAATCAGCGGTCACATGAGAACAGAAGTGAGTTGTGCGTTGTGTAGATGTATGTGAAACTGCCTGCCATTCATCGTCGAGTGTGAATCACATTATCTGTTTAAGTAGCTCTAACGTTACATCCTCATTGATAACCTGGCCGAATGAAATTTGTCCGTCAACGGCGATTGAATGTCAGTGGAACATTAGCCTTTTTAGTGCTGGAATAAATTTGCCTTAATGATTAGACCAGTCAACACCTGGTTTTGTTGTCTAGTTAGTCTGGTCTAATATTATAGACGCCGTTACACAACAGTTTTTTTTTTTTCTGGATTATCTAATTCATGCCGAGTGACATCGACTGATCTGGTTAACTTCAGTTCGGTAATCTACGTAGCTTTAGGCTAACCTGATGGACCACGTTAGTGAACATTAATTTGAATAGATCCAATCCTAAGCGTTAACGTTAGCTGGGATAACATTGACACATTATCTGCCAGTGGCGAATAATAAGCAATATATAAGTTGAAATTAATTTATGTGTATCCGTCTTCACTACAGCCAGTGCATTGTCTCTCCACATCCCCCAAAAATGTCGCTCCGCACTGCAAGGCTGGACATCAGCGCTTCTCTGCCATAGAATACTATTAGACGGTTACTTACTACCGGGCATAGTAAAATGGCCGCCCGGCCACTTCCGCTTGCTTCAACCTCCCAATACAGTTCTGTATCACGTCAGCAATCCAGTTATTCTATATAGATCAGTGACTGCACCCCTTTAAAACCAGATATCACTTACCACTTTGGGCACTGTGGAACCTTGCATGCTTGTTCAAATCTGAATGTGGCTCTTTTTGTGTGGCTGTCTACACGGGGTTCAGGCTAAGTGTGTGGACTGAGATGAACCGAGCAAAATGTAAAGTGCTGTGTCAAAGTAAAGTTTAAAGTGAAGGCAAAGTGCTTAACAGGAAAGGACCATGAAGTGCGTTACTGAAAATATAGGCACTGATGGGTTGTGAGATGTGTTGGGCGGGTGCAGCTGATTAGCTGTGAAAATTGGATGACCTCAAAGGCCAGGTTGCCTAATGATGTTGCTCTATCAGTTTGCGGAAATGGACCGGCCTGTGTTTCTCCTTTTTCAAACGGGACCTCTGACTTCCTAGAGCAGGGATCGTCAAATCTAGACCTCAAATCTAAATCCAGCCCAGGTTTTCTTTTATCCCAGGTAAGTGAATGAACATTCGGCGCCCCTGATCGGCCAGACTGTCTTTACCCCTGACTCCCAGGTAAAGGGAGGGTGGAACACCAGCAGTTCCCAGACCTCGAGGACCATGAATTGAGGACCAGGGTCCTCGGGGCATGACAATGCATTTATAGAAATCTGGGGTTCCGCCGTAACACTTTGACATGGACCTCAGGATCCTCAGATCTGCCCCCCGCCGGCGTACGCGCTCTTGCTGTGCATGCTGATTGGATCAGATGACGCCGCTGGGGAGGTTACTGAGCGATCGTACACTGTTCCTGCGAACGCTCTTGCGGCGGACGCTGCGCAAGTAGTTCCTGTACAGGATGACGCTGATGACGCGGTCCTGAAACTGCTTGGACACGATGTAGTACAAGATGATGTCCAGCACTGTGCTCAGGTTCATTAGGAAGGTGGTGAAGGCCGCCCAGGGGTTGTAGCTCCACTCCGCCGCCCCGCTATGCAGCAGGAGGACGATGAAGCACACGTGGAACGGCAAGAAGCAGAGCAGCACCTGCACGATGAGCGTGACAATGATGCGGACGGACTTCTTTTTCACGTTGGGCTTCAGACGCGAGGTTCGACCACGGGCCAGGTTGTGCACGATGACGGCGTAGCAGCCCACCATGATGCAGATGGGCACCAGGAAGGAGCAGACGAGCCGAACGAAGTTCACGAAGTTGTCCCGCCGCAGGTGGACAATGTCGCGCGTTTTGGCGCAGGTCGAGAAGTTTGAGGCGCGGTCGGGGTCATCGTCCGTGAAGAGGAGTGGGGCGTTGCTCCCCAAGGTCATGACCCAAGCGCCGATGCAGGACACCACGGCCTTCCGCACGTTCTTCAGCTCCTTGCTGTGCCGCGGCTGCACAATAGCCACGTAGCGGTCAGCGCTTATCAGGGCAAAAAGCCAGAGCGCCATGCAAGGGTAGAATATTGTTAGCGCCGCGCTAATACGGCAGAGGATGTCTCCAAACGGCCAGCGGTCCAGCCCGTAGTATACCATCCGGAAAGGCAGCATCAGGATGAAAATGAGGTCCACTATGGCCACGTTTATCATGTAAATGGTCACGGAGTTTCGCTTCTTGGTTGTCATGCAGAAGACCCATAGTGCTGTTATGTTCACCACGATGCCAATGGCAAAGATGAAGGAGTAGAACACCAGGCCTGCTAAGCGGTACTCTCTGGGAACAAGCTCGTTGAAGCCGCCACTCTCCGATTGGTTTGTTTGATTCTCATCCATGGTGCCTGGAAAATGACAATAATGACACGGCGTATGAAAAAACATGCATATAGTGTACTCTGATAACTGGTTTTATGGTTTTGAGTGAATTCTAAGCCTTATTGAAGACTTGTGTCCATGGTAATAAATGTATTTGCTTTACGTAGTTGTATGGAGCTAGTTGATGTGACATTTTGAAATGAACCAGATTGCATATTTTTGATTGTGTGGCAGGCAAAGCAATAGAAATATAGATTTATTTTCTAAACTGGTTGTAGTTGAACTGCAGTTACTTAAATACTTGGATGCATATGGTGGTCAGGTGTCTCAACACAGAAGTTCTCTGCATGTACATTTACATCTGAGGACAGATGCGGTGAACTTTCAGAAACCCCCTTTTACCTTCAGCCAATCGGGACTCACAGAGGAAGCTACAGTCCCCAGTACATTTCATGCGTTCAAGGTTCAAAGTACTGCACAATGTCTTCTTAGTGTTGACTTGATAATCACACTGATTTGGCAAAATCTTGCTGGAGACTGTCTCCAGTATAGAAGTTGTCACTTGCACTTTTTTCTAATATTTTTGTGAAACTCTCAATTCCCCGCATAGTTGTCTTTCATCAACCCAACACAGATATCCCAGAAGTCATGGAGCTCCACTGTTCCTCAAAAATGTAGTGAAACGAGTCAAAGAGTGTAGAATATTTCTGTGAACAATTTTTAGCCCCCATTGCAGACATCTTATATGGTTCATTTCCCTCACACAACAACGTCTGCGCGCTTGAGCTTGGTTTAGTGCCCAACCATTCCGAGAGAAACTCTGAAATTTACGAAGCTATTGGCACATACTGTAGTGGAAGGAAAGCGAAACACACAAGACATTGGTGAAGGGGCCGACTAATACCAACATGTTGAAAATGTTTAAAAGGTGGAATTTCTAGTTTTTCGGTGCACAGCAGCGCACTTTGGTCGGCACCTCAGTGGGTAGACATTTGATGCGGGGCCATTCGCTATTATGGTAAAGTCTCTTGATTTCCTAAATGTTCCCATTCAGTCGGCTTTTTACTCTCGACACTTTACTAATAAATGGTAGCGTCCAGTGTGGCACACAGGCAGTTCACTGGAGGAATATACAGCAGCATTTAAGGAAAGAACACAACTTATTATTGAAGGAATATCAAGTTAGCTTTTTGCACACACACAAATTTTCTCTTTTTCCGATTCTTATTTTACATGAAAATCCTAAACAAATGTCATTAATAAGTTTTTGGGAGTTTCTGTACCCGTAATTTTTGTCCTTAATATTTGACAGGGGAAACCCAGAAGGACTATCATATAAGAAGCATTCTGATTGGCTTATTTCGCATAATGCCATTACGTCGCGGAACACAAACCCCAGCTCAAGTGCACAGATGTCGTTTTGTCAGGGAAGCGAACTACATAAGACATCTGCAATGGAGGCTAAATAATTATAAGGTCTTCCCTCCTTGTTCTAAATTGATGAAGCTGTGGTGACCAAGTCATAAATAGTTCAGCTTAAAGTGAGGAAGCGGTTTGCCTGCATATTTTAGAGTAGGTAATATTTGGGCCTAACTAAATTTCTGAAAGCTAGAAAGCTTTCAGAGAGCACATACCTGAATGCATTTGGAACTTCACTACCATGTAGTGAATTTTAAGATTTATTCCAATCTGGCAATCTCACAATGGTGAAGAATCATTTAAAGATTTCAAGATCTGGATGGTGCCCCAGATAGCGACCAAAATTTAATGGGCTATTGCTTATGTCTTGGCCTACACTTACCACAAAATATTATTGGAATTGATTGAGACATTTTTGAGAAGTTTTGTCTGGACTAACAAACAAACAAGTAGACAATGACATTGCTCCTAGAGCGACACTTGAAAAAACTCAAAAAAATAGAGAAGACTGAACATTTTGGCATTGGTCCCATGTCTCTACATCATTTTTTCTGAAGGAAGATATTGCCCAAAATGTGTTTTTCACCTTTTTGAAGACTTTAACCTTGACCTTTCAGAATAGAACCTTTTTTCTTTGCTATATGACAATCTACATACTTGCAAAAATGCAGCAATTACAAACAGTCATGGATGAATACATACCCTCCACTCTTGGTTGGGGGAGGTAAATATGACAGTGGTACTGTATAGATGCGGTACATCTTCCGTGAGTATGCCCTGGAAAATTCAAGAATCGTCAGCGGAACGCTCACAGATTCTGGTGGAATGTTTGGGCATGTGAGGTGCGAACGCTGTGTAACCTGGTTTCAGTTTTCAGAATGAATCACTTTTTTAATATAAAGAACTACAGCATGTTTGTGCCATGTCTGTTTGGGTGAAGGTGTTGGGTTGTGGTTCGGTTATATCACCAGGAAAGACTGAAGTGTGTTCCACGGTGAGTGTATGAATAATTCCCCCAACTCGTGGATATCAAATAGACATGGCACCTTGTATTGTATCACAGACTGTCTGTGTGAATATATTAACCTTATGTCTCAGTCCTCTAAAATGTCACCTGATGACTCATTTCTAAAGTAACATGCTGTAACTGTTCACAGTGAGTTTATATGGGTTTATCATGAGCACAGTTTGATGGCGTTGGGACCAGTGAGGTGCCGTCGGAGGCTAGTTAGGGTAGGCAGAATCCTCACCGTTAAACAAACGATGACTCTATTAGTTTGCTTGATTAGCAATCTGAGGATTGATTAACTAATTTACAAGACTAAATGGCGGAATGGCGTGCCAGTTCCATCCACGACATTATTGCTCAGTGCATCGAACTTAAAATACTCACGAGACAGCAAGTTTGTTCATATTTGCTTAGAAGAAGCTAACACAATGCCATTAACAAATATTAAAACCTTTCTTATGCGGCGTTCAATGTGTGGTCAGTATGTTTACAATAATATTTTCCCCCTTAAACGCGTACATCTCAATGCCATTTTTAAAAAATGGAGAGTTTATTTTCAGTCTTCTTTCATAATCTGATAAACAAAAGATCAAAACAATTTATGGAATTACAGAGAGAGTTGAGAATTTTTCCTAATTGATTATTAAGATTTACTTCCTTGCAGTCTCGAATCAAAGCATAAAGGTAAATTAATCTTTTTGTCACCATCACCTCTTAATCATTACAGGCTTAATAGACCAGAAAAAAAAGGTCAAATTGATTTGCGGAAATGCAGAAACAGGTTGACAAAATCTAGCGATTAAAAAAGGAGAAGTCACTGCCTACCCTGACCGCACGTTCCTGCTTGGGACCAAATCATATGCACCTTCCAGAGGTTGTGTGTGCAGAGGAGCATTTTCCACCTGTACATGCAACAGGTAGAACAGTGCTGCGTGTGGACTTCCTATTTATTATTGTATCTGCAGATGTTCTATGCTTCAGTGTTCAGCACTATGACTGACTAGTAAAATAGCCTGTCCAAAACATTTTTTTTTAGGGACTGGCAGCTAAATCTAGAACCCTTTTAAATTTCAGTTGATTTTTTTTCTGCTCTGGACTGACAGTTGAAGAAAATCATGCAAAATGAAACTAATAATAATGAAAACTAATGAAAATGAAACTAAAAATTCTTATTTTTAATTTTTATAACCTTTTGATATATCATGATACAGTTCATATTTCTAGCTCAAGGCTACAAAAGCTAAGTCCTACCAGCAAAGCCAACCTACAGTTTTTAGTTCTGAAGCCCAGGGGCCTCATGTACTAACAATTGAGTGGATTTTGTACTTAAATATTGCGTGCGTTCATAAAAAGAAAAGTAGCATTTTGTAAAAAGTATAAAATTTATAATATAGCGGGCTACCAATTCAGCTTGCAAATTTGAATGAAAAATCTGAATCAACTTTAATTTTGCAAAAATGCTAAATTCTATTACTTTTTTTGCATTTTTTCTAAAGTCACATTTGTTTTCATACATCTGACATCCGCAAAAAAAAGTAGCGTACGCATCTTTTCTGTTCGTACGCTCTCTTCATACATGAGGCCCCTGTTCTGTACCCATTTTACGGGATCAACGTGCTCCTATAGTGTGCGGTGACGATTGTACACGAAACAAAATGTAGGTAAATCCGAAACCAAGTATTCAAACATTTACTTCATGTTATTTTGGATTATATAGATTAAAATAAGGATATAACAATACATCATAAAAACAAAAATAATAATGTCTTTTTGAGAGAGAAAGTCGGGGACTTTCTAGTGAGGACACCCTTTGCTTTGATTACAGCATTTGATTTTTCAGTCATAATTTTTAAGTATTTTTTTTTCTCACTCACTAAACCATCCCACATGATTTGAAGGTTATTCTAAAGAGACCATTTTGATGTTATAACAGATTTGCTCACTCAGATTAATGCCTGGTTTTTGCACAGGCTAAGTCAAAAGTCATGTGCCACCAGATGCTTCTTTCTGACTGAAATAATTCTCGCACAAAGTGTGTTTAGGTGTGTTAAATGTGTTTAGGGTCATTGCCTTGTTGAAAATAAAATTTCTGACCAATCAGTCTCTTTCCAAATGGCAATACATGCCACACAAGGATGTTGTGATACTTTTGATCCATGATTCTGTCTATTCTTATGAGAGCACCAGCTCATTTCAAGCAGACTGGACCTCAAACTATTATATTACCTCCTCAATGTTTTACTGAAGGAGTTAAACAGTCATTTTGGAAAAGTTCTCCTACTCAACGACACACATAAGATCTGCGTTTGGGTGAGAAAATTTTGAATTTTGATTCTTTGGTCGACAGGTCTTGTTCCCAGTCCGTTCGTGCCCAATCCTTGAATTTCCTGGAAAACTCAAGTCTTTTTTTGATGTTGCCAGCTCTCGCAGCAACATGACCAGTCAGACCATTTTCACACAGGTGCTGGAAATGGTAGATCCCGATATTTTCATCTCTTCACTTCTGGAGCTATTGATATCATCATTGAGTTGTCGTGCTTACAACTTATTGTCCTTTTAACGCCTCTATTGCCACTAGTTTTTAGTGAACTGGTCTCTTTGAAAGGCTTGAATTTGTTTCTTACGGAGCCTTGGCAGCATTTAGCGTCTTTACCATCATGTACTGCCACAATGCGGCTACGAACAATCTCTGAGAGCGCCTTCTGTTGTGCCATCATGTTTAACCCTGTGACACCGCTGAAAGTTCATGTCACCTCATATTTTGGAACAGGTGACAATTGGAGGTAATTTGGCAGATTTGTGTTGCCTCAAGCCAGTTCAAACTAATTTTTTTAGCATCACTAATCATGGAATGAGCCTTCAGACATGCATTCAGGCTATGCAAGAGTCAAAAAACAAAATTTTCAATGCATTTCAATTGTTAATAAAAAATAGAAGTTTTTTTTTTTTTGTTTTTTTTTTTACCTCAATATACTTGTGGGAATGATTTGTTGCGCTCTCACTGCCTACAATAGTATCTTTCAATACATTTTCACCAAATAGTTATGGAGAGGTAATATATTAGGACCCCTTTTAGATGAAAGTGGTGGTGTATAACCATCGCTGTACACTACTGTTAAGTGCTAAAACCTGAATTTCACTCCTTCCGTTATTTTATTTAAGCTGCTGAAGGGATTTTTTGTAATTGACCAAGATTTTGTAAGTGAATCTTGGCACAGCATCTGCAGTGGAGGAAAGAGGAAGGTCTCTGCTAAGAACAGGAAGTACAGTATATGGGCTGTTCAATGCAGAGTTGGAGGGATGATTGGAAATCTTATGACCGCTTCTGTCTTACCCTTTTAGCTAGTTTTGATTTATTTTTTTTAATTTTTTTAATTTTTTTTGGTTCAGTCAAAATGATTTTTGGCTGGGAGTGAACGCAACTGGATTGCATGCAAACTGAATTTCTTGCTATTTGAACTTGTATGAGGTCCTACGCCAAGAATGTGAACATTGCCTGACCTGACGGAGATGTCCTAAAGCAGTGTTTCATTTACATTATGCCTCATCAAAGTTCTGCATCTGCCCACGGTCTCATTATTCCGGTCTAACAAGGAGCGTCTCGCTGTCAACTGAGATGTGGTAGATGGCGTATCGCAGTGATCTCTCATCATCTCGTTTAACCTGAACGGTGGTTTGCTGTAGCTTGTGTGGTTTTAAGATCGACTAATCAACTGTGGCGTGCTGCTCAATACATAGTTTTGAGGTCGTGACATTCTAAGCCTGAGAAACTGCTCTTACCTGTGTGCTGGTTGTCCCCTTAATCACCTGCTGTCGCATCAGGATGGACTTGCGATGACGAGCGATATGGACGCCGGCCGTCTATCTTTCTCTCTGAGTGCCTCGCTCAGAGCCTGGAGGGGAAATGATGCAAGCGGTTATTTTGGGGGCAGCTTCCTGTCTGAAGCCCCTCAACTTCCTGTCTGAGCGTCCAATATCTTTCCGCAGGGTAGATTTACAGAACTGTGCTTAGAATCGGGAAAGCGAGAGCTGCCTCTCTGGTAAGGTTTGCAATGTGTTCATTCAGATTAACTCCTGCTGTGCAGCATCTAGCAGGTGGCAACATGGGCATCTGATTTTTCAACTGATTCCCTTGCAACAGGAAGTTAAGCTTTGATAAACAGGAAATAAACTGTAGCCCTGATATTTCTTTGGCGCATCCTAAAGCTGCTGATAAAATGCGGGGTTGAATTCGTCAGGATGACGTCCGTTCTGTTCATCAGTGGGCGATAAACTGAGAGTACAAAGTTAGATTATAGGCACATTATGGCCACATATTTTTCACATTCTTAATTCCTTCCCTGTGTCTGACCTGGACGCCCCCCATCTTAATGAATTTTTCACTGCGTTAAATGAGATCGGGCAACAAGAATGAATGTTTCTCGAAGGTAAATTCCGCTAGCAAAGGCTAGACCACCATTGCGGATTTTCTTAATTGTCCCTCTTGCCGTAACGGAACTTTGGCACGGGTGTGTCTCTGTGAGGTTGAAGTGCAGACTCTTAGCTGTTAATTTTAGATGCTTGTGAAGTGGACAAAATGAAGGCTTTCTTGCATGGTTACTGTCCAATGACGTACAGACCTGTGTCTCACATAGTTACACATCGTTTTCCCTGAGAGTCCGGGAAGAGGAACAATTTAAGTGCTCTGGCAACAAAATGTCCCTCCAATTTTAATGAAATGTTTCACTTCCTCATTCTTGTATGCTGGTCGGTTTCTCGGCAATAAGAACTTGCATCTGGAAACATCTGAAACTCAGCGTAGCTACTGTGTATGAGTATTTGTGTTGATAATGGCTGGGGTCCAGTCACCTAAAACAGGATTCCTCGGGCCTTTTATCATCTAAACAAGAATTGCGCATGGCGTGACGCGATGGGCTCGGTCTGTAGGCCTCCCTTGCTTGAGCCCACGCTCAGTGATTTGACTCGCAAGTCATGAGGCAGACAGGAACTCTGCTGTGTGGTTTTCTCGGTCACCTGGCTCTGATTTCCGGTGACCTCTCAGGTTGGCTCCACTCGCGTCTCTCTGAGATCACTTGAGTTTCAGTTAATTGTTTTTTTTATCTCTGATGACTGCTCATCAGTTCTGACGAGGGACGACTCAATTTTAAGTTTGTGTGCTGAATTACCCAAACTTGGCCTAAAATACGGGCTCATCTGTTCAATTGTCTTATTACCACTGTTTACTGCAGAAAGGATTAAGTAATTCTGGAGATTAAAATGTTATATAGTATATTAATATAAAAATACTGTTATAGTGGTTGATATTGATATTGTGATTCTATATATCCAGATAGGTGACAAATTAAAGGGAAAACCCTGAATAAATGCATGAAGAGGTATCAAAAAATGCTGGTACTTCTGTTCATTTTTCTGGCATGGTTTGGTTCCATTTGACCCTATCAAAGCGGAAGTGTCTCTGCACATCTGCACAGGGCACAGGGGGTCACTGAATGGTTTGAGGAGTATGAAAATGACCCTCAGCATATGCCATTGCTTTCACAGTCACCGGTTCTCAAACCATTTGAACACAAGAAACATTTTGGAGCAGAGAAGTTTTACAGCGCGCTCTTTTTTTAAAATTATTTTAAATAAAAAAAATTTGGCTTCTCTAATCCCACCTGAATCTGGAATGCCCAATTGAGGAACTATGTACAAGTCTTGCTCGTATGCAGCCCCCTGTTTCCAGTTCAGGAGAGAGGGACGGTTCATGACTCTCCTCCAAAGCACATGCCTATCAATACTGCTTCTTTAGACTCATTGGTTGAATTCTCACAAGGTCAGAATGAGGGCAAAGGAACAATCTTAGAATCTTCCTGACGGCGACCATCTTCCTGGCTGACCAACAGGAGGCGCTTGAGCAATGAACAAAGCAATCATTTTATTTCACCTTACCAGGCAGGCCCTTCCCAATGTGCATCCCTGTAGCGCAATGGCCAATTTTGCGCTACTCTGAAAAAACTGCCGACCGCTGCCAGTTGGTATGACCAGGGCTCGAACCCGTGCCATGATAGTCATTTCTGCGCCGCAATGCGGTGCTTTAACCGAGTGAGCTATCTGGCAGCTTTGACAGCGCTCTCTGTCACCATCATCAAAACACCAAATGAGGGAATATCTTTTGGGGGGGAAAAAGGTGCTCATTCTCCCAGGTAAAGATCAGCACTCGTAGACTCTGTGCTAATGAGTGGAAAGCTGATCTGGCAGCATGTGGAGGCCCATATCAGACTAAGAGTGTTTGTTATCAGTCCTATGATGGTACTCGGGGGTATTAAGCCTGGCGCATTAAGCCTCAGTCATTCGCGGATTGCGAGCGCACCTCAAAAGAGCGAAGAGGCATTTATACTTGGCGCATTCTCCGTTGCAGTGTTCGCCGCAAATACAGGGGGCAGTAGGAAAAAAATAATATAGACAGTTGTACCATCAGGCACAAAACAGTAGAAGTAGAAGCATTTTGAACTGGACGACCGATGAGTGTAGGCAACACTAGCGCGGTTTGCGAAAAGTTTCAAAATCCTGGAGGTGCGCGACCTCGCGGAGCGCCAGCGCGTGCGGCTGTCGCCAGGTGCGCGATAACGTCATTTGTGGCGCGCAAAGTTCGCGCATTCGCGACTGCGTCGAACATAAATAGGGCTTTAGAAAGTCACTGAGCGGGCCATGAATGCGCCTGTGCCAATTAAATCTTAAATTTTTCAAAATTTTGAATGAGTTCGTGACAAAGTCCTTTGATATCACGTTGGATTTTTATCAGTATGTACTGTCAAATAACTCTGTCCCGGGAACAGAGTGTTGCAATACTGATTGGGCATGTATTTAAAAATGATTTCTTAATTGTTTTTCGAAGTCAGAGACTGTTTACTTTGTTGTAAAATTGTCAGTTGTTGACGGGAAAGGTTCAGGGTTAATTTTAAATCATCATGTACGGGTTTCTGACACAAGAAAGCAGGTCAGATTAATTTTGTATCGAACAAATGAGGCGTAATGTTTTACTCAGAAATACCACTAAGGCGGTCTGGGCGATTGTTTGGTTGATGCCACCGGGATTTGTTTTGGCAGAGCAATCTCAAATAACTCGAGAATGATACATTTGCGATGCGGCTGGTATTGTCATCCCTCACTCTCAACCCGACCTGTGTTTACTCTGAATAAATTATACTAGGTAATACTAGGTTAAGGTAATACTGATGTTGTGCACAATTCATCTAAACTAATGACAGTAACATTTTATAGTAGGTAGGCCAAAGAGTATTTTTTTTTTCATAATTGTAAAACTAATATGTAACACCTCCTCTCATACCTGTATTATACCCCTCTTAAATATGCATGCAAATATGCATTTCAGTTGTGGCTTATGGTTTGCAACAGTTAAGATTTGTGATATAGGCCTACTTGCTCATTTTGATAAAGCCTTGAAACAACATTAAATTAAAAATCTGGAGCTTGGCAGCATTTCGTTGCAGACAGTCAAAAAAATAAACTGGAATGAATTTGCAAGCAAAATTTCGCTTACCCAGTTCAAGAACGGACATGGCCCAGGCTACACTTGAGAACGGTAAATCAGCGAACCGGCTGAATCCTGTTTTAGGTGACTGGACCCCGGGCATTATCAACACAAATACTCATACGCAGTAGCTACGCAGAGTTTCAGATGTTTCCAGCTCTTACAAACGCGTTGGTTGAATGGTAGCGGATATACGGCACGGGAACGTGAATATGCCACTTAAACGGCCAAATGCGTTAAAGTTGACAGCCTTTAGTTCCAATTTTGCTGTGCCGGGTCTGACAATAAACATTGATCGAGAAAATGGGTTCTGCAGCAGTTTATAGCTCGAATGCAGTAATAGCAAAGGGGACACTAGTGCAGACGAATCGTCTTTACATCTACACCAGTGGTTTTCAACGTTGTTCCTGAAGACCCACTGTGTATGCTGGCTTTTGTTTTAACCACAGTTGTAATCGCAGGATTTTAACGAGCTGTTCATTAGTCTCAATCAAGTCTATTTAATGTTTAGAGAAGTTATTTGCCCTCTTAATTCACTAGATAACAGAAATATCTATGTTTGCCCTCTAGAATAAAAAATGCCTCACCCACATTGCTATGCTTTGGAAATAACAGTATAAAATCAGAGAAAACAATGTTACCAATCAAATTGAAGATTGGTGAAAACTAATTGGCGCACCATGACAAATTTATTCGACAAGCAAATGGTGAAGATGCAAACCAGCTTTGTGTTAATCTAATTAAGTTCACCTGAGGTTTTTTGAAAGAACTTGAAACAGTCGTGTCCCTCAGCCCAATCTGGGGTTTACGGAGTTCCTCAGTGACTAATTTGATCTGTTTCAGATGTTACAATGCTGGAAATTTCTTGCGATATAGAAAGGATATTTTATTCTTCATAGCATGTATGGATGTTTCTATGTAACATTTAGCTAAAAACAATAAGTAACAACGCTAAATATGAAAAACAACTAATTAAGACATTAACAGCTTGTTAAATCTTGTGATAACAATTGTAGTTGGAACAAAAAATCAGCATAAACAGTGGGTCCCCAGGAATGACGTTGAAGACCACTGATCTACACGATTGCCAAGTGACTGTAGACGTGATGTTGCGTTTGACGCGAGTTTTGTCTGCAAGTTTGTGCAGTATAGGCCAATATGTTTATGAGTTGAATAACTACATTTGTAGGCCTTAGATGCCTGTCATGTAATTAAATGATCAATTTTCATGAGCTTAAAATATACCACATTACAATTAATAAGGGCCTGAACATTTATTCTGTTTGTGAACAATTGTTTCCAACATAAATGCATTAAATTCCCATATGTAAATCTTTGAATGCCGTCTTCTCAAAATGAGTTGCCGTACTCCGAGTCAAACTTCTCCGCCTCTGTAGCACCTATGTATACCAAACTTTCCGGTTATACACTTATCTATATTCTGAAGATATTTACCGAGGGATTTGTTAATATATCGTCCCTACCCTGATTTATTAGACATTTTATTCCCAAAAATATAGCGAAAATTAATTTTTAAGGCCATGGACAGCATATTTTGATTTTCTCAGTAATAAAAGCGGATATCCTTAAATCCCTCTGTAATTGTTTTTCCATCTCATATTTGTAAACAAAATGAAAAAAAGAATTTTGCACCTGGCTTTATCAGATGTTCAGACTGATCCTCCTGAAATATATGCAAATTAGTGCATATTTAATGAGATAATGCCTAATTTGCATATTTAAACATAAAAATTTCAAAAAAATGCAATACTTATTTCAAGTAATCAACTGAGGAAGTTTCCTGTAAATCAGCGAACGTACTGAATATTCTCTCCGCACATTAACGTGTTTCATGTGCTTGATCAGTGAACATTAAGAAGCAGTTGGGTCACACTTTAGATGAAGTGTTGCTCATAAAGGCTTTATACAACATGTATAATGCCTTCATAAATGAGACATGATGTCTTAATAAACGATACATAACCAAATGTCATGCTTTGTAAAGGGTGAAATAACACATCCTTATTCAGCTTGTGATGTCAGATGTGAAATAATTGGCAATGTCACTTAGCTAGTGGCTAAATACTATAAAGGTTGACATTGTCAGCTTACTGACATTGTCATTGTCACATCTGGCATCTCATGCTGAATAAGGATGTTATTTCACACTCTACAATGCATGACATTTGCTTATGTGTGATTTATGAAGACATTATATCTCATTTATGAAGGCATAACACATGCTATACAAAGCCTTTATGAGCAACTCCTCATCTAAAGCGTGACCCGGAGTTGTTATATGTTATCTTTAGTAATGCGAACCAAGTTATTTATAGGCTAATTAATTTGGAACTGCATTTATTAGTGCATCGCCACTGCATCGCGAGCAGTCCAAATGTAACTTAAAGTTAACCACCATCATAAAAATGGCCACTGCCTTCACTTGAACTTGGGGTACAAGCCCGCCGGTATCTACCTTTGAAAGAGATACTCATTGAAGCCAGTCTGACTAGCCTAATCCATTAGAGATTTAGAGCCAGTTAACGAAATACAACTTGCATCTTTTGCCTAAAGGCCATCATTTCTTTGTATAATGCGATTACACCAATTTAAACTTCACGTCGCGAAACATTCTCCGGGCATAGGCGATTTGGCATTTTTAGCACAATTTAAGCTTATTAATGTGACGTGACAATGCTTTAAAAGGGTAGTTGACCCTTTTATACATTTTTACGTTAGAGAGCCATTTATGTTCACTCAGGATTGCAATTAACTGTTGTTTTTCAATCAGGAACCAGATGCGAGAACCAGGAAATGCAGTAGAGCTTGTTTTATTGGTAAAGCGGGTGACCCCCGGAGGGCGGAAAACAGTACAAAGTCCACAATCCAAAAGTCGAAATCCAGTTGGGCAAAAATAAAATCAAAAACCAGGGCAGCAATCACAGTAAGTCGGACAGAAATGGGTCTGGTACACAGGAATAGTTCTATCAGAGAGACAAGCCAGAATCCAAAGGGCGTAATCCGAATTGTTACCAAGGCAGCAAACGGAGATCTCGTAGTCGGGCAGAAAAATGGTCAAAATACACTGATGCAACAATAATCCAAAATCACAAAGGCAAAAATCAAAAGTCGGGCAATCCAGTCAGAAAGATAAACACTGAGAAATCGAGGCGAGAAACGTGGCACAAGAAAACTTGGGAGAACGATCTGACGAGAGTGAACCAAACGGACATCTTATATACACATCCGGGGTAAACACATGACCAGGGAGAACAGGTGCAATCAATGGTAAAAATGTCAGGAGTGACACATGAGGAATAATCTAATTACATGAATTTGGCAAATGCCAAAAACGCAGACAGGGATCACAAGACAAACCTAAGTACAAAACAACAGCTCCGGTTAAGGAGTACTAAAGTTCCAGGATAAAAGAAAAGGAAAGCACAAAGTATAAGTGGAAATCCACAGAAACTTGCAGCAGAGATAATTAGGGATAGACAAGGAGGCGGAGATTAGAATTGAGCGACTGCTGAGAGATCGCTTGTCAATTAGTATGTGCAGCTATATAATCCCGAGTGCATGTTAGAAAGTTAGTAAAAATATGCAAGATTAGTGTGGTTAGTAATTAGCAAAAACAATAAACTGTTAGTATGTGTTAGTAAGACAGCAAAAGAGAGAGGAAGGAAGAACACGAGATAATGAAAGAAGATTGAAACCCAGAAACCAATAAATCACCCGAATGAGTGGCACGCAAGACAAGGGACCGTGAGCAAAGATACACACATGACAATACAGGGGAGACAAAGTGCAAAGCATGGAAATGAAAACATGGCATGGAAGAAAATAACTGTGAACATGAAAAATAATGAACGACAATCTAACTCACCAAAACACAATACACAATCCTCAGAATGGTCATAAGGCAGGCAGTGGTCACTAAACACAAAAAGCATACATGGCTAAGCCAGGCACAGAACTTGACAAGCAGAATGCAGAATCACAACATTAACATGAGATTTGAGGCATAATGTGTGAATTTGCTTTGTTCTATTTGTTCCTTTAGTAATTCCTTTGTTATTATTAATAATACAGTTGTGCTCATAAGTTTACGTACCCTGGCAGAATTTATGATTTTTTGGCCAATTTTCAGAGAATATGAATGGTAAGAGAAAAACTTTCACTCATGGTTAGTGGTCGGATGAAGCCATTTATTTTGAAACAACTGTGTTCGCTCTTTTTAAATCATAATGACAACAGAAATTACCCAAATGACCCCGATAAAAAGTTTACATTCCCCACTTAATAATACCGTGTATTTCCCCTTTAACATCAATGACAGCTTGAAGTCTTTTGTTGTAGATATGGATGAGGCTCTGTATTCTCTCAGATGGTAAAGCTTGCCATTCTTCTTGGCAAAAAGCCTCCAGTTCCTGTAGATTCTTTGGCTGTCTTGCATGAAATGCACGTTTGAGATCTCCCCAGAGTGGCTCAATGATATAGAGGTCAGGAGACTGAGACGCTTTATTCTGCTGAAGCCAGTAACAGGTCAACTCGGCCTTGTGCTTTGGATCGTTGTCATGTTGGAACATTCAAGTACGTCCCATGCGCAGCTTCCTGGCTGACGAGTGCAAATTTTTCTCCAGTATTTTCTGATAACATGCTGCATTCATCCTTCCATCAACTTTGACCAAGTTTCCTGTGCCTTTGTAGCTCACACATCCCCAAAACATCAGCGATCCACCTCCGCGCTTCACAGTAGCAATGGTGTACTGTTCATCATAGGCCTTGTTGACACCTCTCCAAATGTAACGTTTATGGTTATGGCCAAAAAGTTCAATTTTGGCCTCATCACTCCAAATAACTCTGTTCCAGAAGTTTTGAAGTTTGTCTCTGTGCTGTTTGGCATAAGCGAGTTGCTTTGTGACATTTGCGTAGGAATGGCTTTCTTCTGGCGACTCGACCATGCAACCCATTTTTCTTCAAGTGCCTCCTTATTGTGCATCTTGAAACAGCCACACCACTTTTTTTCAGGGAGTCTTGTATTTCAGCTGAACTTTCAAGTGGAGGTTTTTCTTTGCATCCCAAACAATTTTCCTGGCAGCTGTGGCTGAATTTTTTCTTGGTCTACCTGATCGTGGTTTGGTTTCAACAGAACCCCTCATTTTCCACTTCTTAATTAGAGTTTGAACACTGCTGATTGGCATTCTCAATTCCTTGGATATCTTTTTACATCCCTTTCCTGTTTTATACAGTTCGATTACCTTTTCCCGCAGATCCTTTGACAATTCTTTTGCTTTCCCAATGACTCAGAATCCAGAAGTGTCAGTGCAGCAATGGATGAAAGATGTAAGGGTCTGTCAAGAGCCCAGAAACTCATTGACCTTTTATACACACACACTGATTATTAGCCAACAGGTCACAGGTGAGGATGGTTACCTTAAGTAGCTGTTTAAACCTGTTTGTGTCAACTTGTGTGCGTGTTATCAGGCCTAGATCTCCGGGGTATGTAAACTTTTGATCGGGGTCATTTGGGTAGTTTCTGTTGTCATTATGATTTTAAAAGAGCAAACACAGTTGTTTCAAAATAAATGGCTTCACCCGATCACTAACCATGTGTGAAAGAAAAGTTTTTCTCTTATCATTCATATTCTCTGAAAATTGGCCAAAAAAATGATAAATTCTGCCAGGGTATGTAATCTCATGAGCACAACTGTATATGAAATGCACAAGTGCCTACTTGACTTCCTCGGAATCAACACATTGTTCTAGTAAAATAACATCAGTATGTTTCATGAATATTTGCCAAATATTACTTGATCTAGTGAATATTTTTTGAGTTATAGGCTCTTAAAGTACATGGGAGTAGGTTGAAGTTTCAAGCTTTCAAACTCACATCAGTTTTCCCCAGCATTTCAGATCCCTCATAACTTTATGTGTAGCTTATTAGGGATGGTGAAATAAAATTTTCAGAACTGAAAGACATATCGGAGCACTGTTAAAAACTGCAATGAAATCAATTGTATGGCCATTCTAGGTGTCACAGTCTTAAGCCAAAATATGTATTTTCTTCAACGAGATTTGTTCTGTAACCAACTTCAAGCTTCAATATCATGAGTAAAGTGAAAGTTTCAATGGCAACACTGCACCAATTTAATAACTATGATATAGTTTATTAAAAACATCTATTGGAGCCATGGATTTGTCATGAGCTTTCTCATAATTCACCAGAGACACTTGGAAAAAACTTCACGGGGTTGTATCACTATGTGGATGATGATCAAATCAAGTTATGGCTTATGAAAGGTCTCATTTTGATACCAGGCTCATACTCTAGCCACGATTCTTTCAGTGTCAAGTAATTTTCACACTCGTCAATGCAGAGCTGCAGCCAGTGCCGCCAGTAACCATCAACTCAGAACAACCTACCAGTGTATCAGTAGACTAATGCTAAAGTCAGTAGTTTTACTGAACGGTTGAAATTGCAACGGCCGATTTCCCTCTTGTGTATTTGAGTGCAAAATCTTGTCTTTTGTATTACGTATTAATCCTTTTTGTTCTAGGCAATATTGTAATGCTGAACATTAAAAACAAATGTACAGTATACATCAGAATGTTTTCAGCGTGAAACACACAAAGCAAAATGTATGTATCTGTATGTGTATATGCAGTATACGTTTCGATTAAAGGTCTATTATCGTTAAAATTTTGGCACAATGAATTTTGGGAAGGGCCCATACATTTTCAAAATGGCCCATTTATTTTACATAACATGGGCCATTGGCCCATGGGCCTTGCTGTCCTTCCCAACCCCTGAGAAATGTTCTGTGACTTTGGCTGTTTTTTCATCAATATAAACACTTGAGTATATGACCCCTGTAAAATGGAAACTTAAGGCACTATTTCAGATGCAAAATAAGCAATACCATCTGAATGAGTACTGTTTTATTGTGTTGTGCTAAGATCTAATACAACCAACTAAGTGGTCTGCTTATAGCTCTGGTAAAACTGATATCAGCTGGCAAATCCGGACACGGCAGATGCTGAGATGAGACTGCCCTTTTGGTCTGTGGCTCAGTTCATTTGTAGCTGGTAATTTACTCAACGTCCTGTCCCAGCAAGACTGTCTTCTCAGTGGACAGTGTTCCCAGATTCCTGAAACTAAGGTTCAGAGAACATCAGTCCACCATTTAAGGTACACTGAGAATATAAACGTCAGTCACCTGGCTTCAAGTCGAGTAAGAAGCTGCATAAATATTTATCTAAGGCTATATAAGAATTATGCCTCACATTTTGGAGTAAAATATTTCTTACATGCTGAGAATTTTTTTTCCTTTATTTCAAATGAAAAGTTTAATTTTAATGTTTTGAATTTAAGTTCATCAACAGAAAGGCATTCATTCAGAACTACTTGTATTTACCAAGGGAGCCTGTATTATTGGAGGGCACTGAAGTTATGTCCTGTTATTATGATATGACGTAAGGATTCGCTCTCTCCTGATTGGTCAAGGTGAGCTCTGCCGGTCATTGTAAACATCGCACGAAGGTGCGCGAGAGGTGAATATCCGACAACATCCAGCTAAAAACAGACTGGGCTTCCCTACAGGAGCTCCTGACAATGACTGTATGTGTTGCTTTGTCCCTGTGAGGAGCTTTACGTTGGAGTTGTCCCCCTTCTTTTATTGTATATATTCATGCAGGGTCATTTATTACAACCCCAATTCCAAAATAGTTGGGACAAAGTGTAAATTGTGAATTAAATCAAAACACAATGACATTCAAATCACACCAGCCAGTATTTTATTCATAATAGAACAGAGATGACATAGTAAATGTTGAAACTGAGAAATTTTACAATTTTATCCACAAAATGAGCTCATTTCAAATTTGATGGCTGCTACCGGTCTCAGAAAAGTTGGGATAGGGGCCTGTTTACCATGATGTAGCATCCTCTCTTCTTTTTAACACTGAGTGGAGGTGTCTGGGCATTGAGGAGACAAGTTTCTTGACTTTAGCCATTGGAATTTGATCCCACTCTTGCTTAATACAGGCTTCCAGCTGCTGGAGAGGGTCTCCTTTGGCCGACTTTTCGTTTAATTATGTGCCAAATGTTCTCAATCGGTGAAAGATCAGAACTGCTGGTAGGCCAGTTCAGCACATGGACTGTTCTACTATGAAGCCATGCTGTTGTAATAGCTGCAGTATGCAGTTTTGCATTGTCCTGCTGAAATACACAAGGCCATCACTGGAATAGATGTCATCAGGAGGGGAGCATATGTTGCTCTAAAACCTTTATTTACCTTTCAGCATTCATTGTGCTTTTTAAAACATGCAAGTGTCCCACACCATATGCACTAATGCTTCCCCATGCCATCAGAGATGATGGCTTTTGAACTGAACGCTGATAACAGGAGGGCTGGTCTGTCTCCTCTTTAGCCCAGAGGACACGACGCCCATGATTTCCAAGAAGAATGTCAAATTTGGACTTGTCTGACCACAGGACACTTTGCCACTTTGCTACAGTCCATTTTAAATGAGCCTTGGCCCACAGAACACGGCAGCGCTTCTGGATCATGCTCAACAATGGCTTCCTTTTTGCATGATAGAGTTTTGGGTGGCATCTGTGGATGGCATGGCGGACTGTGTTTACAGACTGGTTTCCTGAAGTATTCCTGGGCCCATTTAGTAATGTCAATGGCAGAATCATGCCGGTGAGTGATGCAGTGGCGTCTGAGGGCCCAGTGATCACCGGCATCCAGTAAAGGTCTTCGGCCTTGTCCCTGACGCACAGATTTTTCCAGCTTTTTTACCCCTCAGCCAGACAAGGGTACGAGGGGTATTGTCGTCCCTTTGGCGGGCAGGCAGGGGGGGAGGGCGGCTGCCAATTTTGTCCGGGCTATTTCTCGGTAACCACTTGGGTTAGGAAGTTCATATTGCATATGTGGACTCCTCATGGGGGGTAGGTGTGCCCTTTCAAGGTTTCATCCCAGTTTGACCTTTGACCTTGCAGCAGTGACCTTTGGGGCTGAGGGGTATTGCCCGCTTCAGCGAGGCCCATTTTCTGAATCTTTTGATGATGTTATGCACTATCGATGATGAGACCTTCAAAGCCTTAACAATGTGACATTGAGGAACATTGTTTTTAAAGTATTCCACTATTTTTTTACGCAAGCCTTCACAGGTTGGAGAGCCCCTGGCCATCTTTACTTCTGAAAGACTCAGCCTCTCTAAGACATCCCATTTATAGCCAATCATGTTACACACCTGATGTCAGTTTACTTAATTACTTGCAAAATGTTCTTTCAGCTGATTCTCTTATATATGAATTGCTATTTCAACCCTTTTTTGCCTGTGTCCCAACTTTTTTGAGACCTGTTGCAGCCAGAAAATTTGAAATAAGCTCATTTCATTGATGGAAAATGTAAAATGTCTCAGTTTCAACATTTGAAATGTTATATATGTTCTATTGTAATAACATATTGGCTCATGTGATCTGAAAGTCATTTCATTTTGATTTTATACGCAATTTACACTTCGTCCCAACTATTTCAGAATTGGGGTTGAACAGTTATTGACTTCAGTTATCTGTGAATCCATTGATTTATCCACCTTGGACAAGTGGTATTTACCAAAGTCCAAGGTGGATAAATCAATGGATTCATCTCAAATTAATTCAAAATAATGTAGTTATGTGATATTCTTTCTTTATGTGCACTTTATGTACATTTTCCATACTGTCTCAACTTTTATCAAGGTGGTGTTGTATTTTACTTTTATCACAATTTCTGACACACCATTTATTGAGCTAGTTTACTATTCACAGAACTAGTTAATCGACTGGAAGAATTTACCTTTTAGTACAGTAGTTTTTTGTTTACTTATCTATTCTGTTTACTTATTTAGTCATTTCCAGGGCAAGACTAGTCACCATTTTCAAGTCTTATTGCAGTACTGATGAATTGCTTTTCCCTGTGATTTCCAAATATAGTGTTTCATGCTTTGAACTTAATTTTTGCAATCTGTCATTTTATTTTATTATTTATTTATTTATTCATTTTGACATAAGTCATTTTAAATGAACTTAAGTTTTGTGACCAGTCACTTTACATCGCTGCTATTCTAGTTAATGTAGTTCCTTCCCTTGTCAATAGATGGCAGTATTCAGCTAAATATATTAGTAACGTGGCACTGGTCTTCAGTGAGCTCACAAGTGGTGACTTTTTCAGGATGTATTTATGCGTTGTTTAGGAACATGGTTTCCACGGTCTCACCGCTTGTTGCATAATTTTTTACAAATTCATTCAAGTTTGTTAGTAAGTAAGTAGTAAGACAAATTTGAAGAATTTTCATCATTTCAGCATTGTGTGCTGTCACAGTGGATTTTAAATGAAATTACCAAGCTCTATTTCAAATGTGGCTGTGGTTTTGGCTTTGAGCTTCTATAAAATGATTTTGTCAGATGGTTTTTTTTTTTTTTAATCATGAAGTACCCACAAAAATTTTTTATTCATAACACACCACCCAGTTTTAGGGGCTCAAATGTACTTGGATGAAGTAAATTGATCATGAATTGAATGGTCTTTTTTTGAGGCGAAGTCACAAATCCTTTGCAGCCAATATAATGGTGGAGCCTGGCTTAGTCATTACCATATGCTGAGTTTCCAGCCTGGTGACGCTCTGTCTGCTGCAGCTGTAGGCCTCAGTTCCTACTTGTGCTTTGGTAGGTCTGCCTTAGTTTGAACTTGGATTTAAGTTGTGTGATTGAATTCGCTACTGTGGGTGAAAACACTTGTGGACCAAGTGTTCTACTCACCCTTGTAAATATACCCTCAAGGAATGGACACATTCTTCAGAGTCTGATGCAGTTGGGTTTATTGCAAGTTGCTCAAAGTGAAATACAAAACCCAGGCTGGTCTGCGCAAACCACATAGCATTCATTCTTCTTCAGTCACCCGACACAGACTGACCACTGACTGTCCGAACCCTCATATTTATTACCCTTTTGGCTCATCACTCTAGGTGGGATTAAACTCTTCCCACCTTATCCAACATTATTACTTTCTGATTGGTTCATTGTCATATAGCAACACTCCACCCTTTGTTACAAGCTTGTCTTTAAATCATGGTGTAAATTCATTTTTGGCCGCCGGGGATGCTCGAAGGCCATATCTGATCCTCCCAAACCTAGGGTTTACTTGAAGGTCAGTGTGGATGCCCAAGTTGGCTTGATTCCTGGATATTTCCAGAATAAACTGGAGTGAGCCGGCTCATGTAATGAAGCTGCTTATTGGCTGACTACCAAAATGGTCTTTCCGGAAGATTAGCTCATATAGCCTGTCTTGGTTGGCCCGCTAGGGCCCCTGTTATCTTGGATTTTTGGCAGATTTATGAGTTTTAGTTTCTTCACAGCTCCACATTCTTACAGCAGTTTTAAGGGGCCACAAGAGTTCTCTCTGCTGAACAGTGATTATAGTAATACTCTGATTTTCGAACATTTTGGGATATTTCTGCCACCACACTACTGTGGAATATCCCAGGATATTTGCCTTGAATAAGGTCTTGGGTTGATTTTGCTGTGTGCTTCAGGTCACTGTGCATTTACTGCGTGAAGTGTGTCCAATGCCTTCTGAAGCATTGGCCTCAGAGCAGATTATATCAGCCTCTAAAATTCAGATGTCTTCCTGCAACTTTTAGTCTGCAGTCACATCATCAGTGAATACAGTGGAACCAGCTTTACTGGCAGGTATTTATGCCCACGCATGACCATGTTTCGCAGAAGAGGTGCGGTGCTCCAAAGTTGTTTCAGAACTGTGCAGGTTTTTTTTGTTAATATACCACAAACTCTTATCTAGTCTTCCTGTTTTGACACTCATCAAGGGTTTCATCTTGTGGCATTTGCTATGGTGAATTCTTCTCTTGATTCTTGATAAAAAAACCAATGTACCTTCCTCCTGGTGTTTAGGCGTTTTTGCGCTCACCAGATTGTTTTTTCCTTTTTAAAAGAATACCAAATTGTTGATTTGGCCACAACTAATGTTTTTGCCATTTTCTGTCCTGATTTATCAGCCTGAAGACAGTTTGATTCACAGCTAGTTAAAGAACATCTAATTGAGAGTTCATTGCAACAGATCCCAAATGCAACACTTTAAAATAATTCTTGACCTTTTACCTGCTTCCTTTTAAATGAAATAATGAGGAAATGAAGCACACTTAGCAGGACAACAGTTGTGCAGTCCATTGTCCAGTTCGTTTTTCAGTTCCTAAAAGGATAGTGACGATGTACAAAATATGGTGGAATTCCTATATCATTAATCCAACTTGGATGTAGATTTCGTAAAGTTAAGGATAAACGTCTGCACTTTGTGCTTATTTTCACATTTAATTTTCAATCCAGTATGGTGCGATAGGTGGCTACAGGAGCGCCACTAGCAATTTTGGGCCCTATGACTGGAAATCGATTCCCCCCCCACCCCCCACACTATAAATCTATCAGAACCGCCACTCTTCTCATATTTTCATTGAAGTACGATAAAGAAATCATGTAGCACTCGGACCAACCAGTCACCGATTTCATATATACTGCGTGATTTATCATGTACATGCGTAACTTCAGATCGGAGTGGAAGTGTGCATCCAGTGTAATTCATCAGGATTGAAGGTTAGCGATTGATGTTGAAACAAGCTGGTTAAATGAAGGAATAAGTCCCGACAAGCAGTGGGTGTTATAAAATCACTGTAACCCACTGCTTTGAGAGGCTTATTCCTTTTATAAAATGGTTACCCAACATGTAGCCCATTAAATGAACACACAAGAAAAATGATCAATTTATTTGTAATAATGCAACAGTAAAATTAAGAACTATTCGTTCTTCCACCAAGCAAGATAGAGTGGACAGAATGATGGCAAGCAACACAGACGCTAAGATTGCTTTTTCATCTAGCGCCATAATGTTACATCAGGCTATTTGGGCTCGTTATTGGTAATGTCTCCTTCGTTCTCCTGAAGGCCCCGTTAAATAATTTTACGTTCGTTTCGGTTTTCGAGTTTCCTTGTCAACTCGCGCCTATCGGCCATATCATTACAACCAACAGCGAGAGTAGGGAACAAGATTGACTTTAGTCCGTCCTCCACACTTCCCAATGTCCAGGAAAATATGTTGAATTGTGCATTAGTTGGCAAGCCAGCTTGTCAACTAGCTAGCTTTCACTACAATGGATGTGGTTACCCTACATATCGCCCATAAAATAAACGCGCAACAAAAAAAATAATAATCAATTTATCGCTAATATTGAAACAGCGAGCTAGTTAGAAACCTAGCTAGCAAGCTAAAATGATATTGAACTCTGTAATGCAATAGCTTGCTAGCTAGATAGCCAATTGGTTAGCGGGTTAAAAGGCTAAACTTCGCTAACACTGAAATAGTAACCTGACCAGCCAGTTCAGCGCCGAGTAGGTGGTTGCGCGCAGGGATATTTTGTGCTGCGGTCTGCCTCAGAATGCAGTGGGTTACAGTGATTTTATACCGGCATGGAACGCGGCTCAGCCAATCACATATAAGGATGGGAAGCACCCGTTTTATAATAAAACCATTTGCCACTGGAGGCATGCATCCATAACTGGTAACAACAACACTCAAAATAGGAGTCTGTGTCACAAACAGTCTTCACTCACGAAGCAGACAGTGTTTTTTGGGCTAATAACGTCGGACATTTTCCTCACTCTCAAGGTGCGTTTCCATTACTCTTAGAAATGCGCAAAATCTAAAAAGTGAAATTAAAAACTGGTAATGGAAACACAATCTGATATCACAATATTTGCTCTCCAATCTGCAGTATTAGTCACCAAAGCCTAAGCTTAATAAGTAGACTATTGGACTTCTGCAGCAGACCAGCTAGTGTACTTGTAATTTTGCCTATTGAGGAGCACTTACATTATTATTATTGACAGACGAGCATTTATAATTTTGCCGCGTGCACAACTTGGCTAGTAGTGACTAGGTCGAATGTACTGCCATTCTCATCGATGCATGAGTAAAGCCAAGCTGTGATGGGCTGATGGCACGTACAATGGTACCACAGCCGATGTGTGATTAGCTGATGTACGTAATGGTACCAACCAACCTGCAGAAAAAAATTTTGCATGCAGCGAGTTCAGGCAGTTGCGTTACTTGGGCCGTACAAAATGATGACTAGGAAGAGGGGGGCCCATTTGCTGAGATTATTACGTTGCCTTCCGTCCGTCCATAACAAATCTGGCTTCCGTTCAATAACTTTAGTAATTCTTGACGGATTTGAATGAAATTTGATGTGAAGGTACTTGGTATCAAAATACTGGCTAAATTTGATGTCGGAGTATGTAGGTCAAAGGTCATAGCTTATTAAATATGCAAAAATGGTTTCCGTTCGATAACTTGAGTTATGTTTGACGGATTGTTATGAAATTTGATGTGAACGTACTTTATATCAAAATACAGGCGAAGTTCGATTTTGGAGTATGTAGGTGAAAGGTCATAGCTCATTAAATATGCGAAAATGGTTTCCAGAAGATTTAACAGTATAACGTGACGACTGTCCTATTGGACCTTATCATTTTGTCATGAATGCTGCTTCTTAATCACATCCAAGATTTCTGTCATGCCATGACATTGTTTCAAAAATGAAAGTTCAAGGATCCGTTGATATTATGTTTTCACTTTCATTTTGTCACCTTCCTCATATATGTCTTAATCTTGTTCTGTAAATCCCTGATTTTATTCACATTCTTTTATTAAATCTTCATACCAATTAGCATAAAGTTTATTTTCAGATCTTCTTATGGGCCATTCCATGAAGTAGTAAACTTTCTGTACATCGAATCCCCGGGTATTAATAACTTTCTTGCCTAGTAATATAGTATAGTCTAATGAAAGTACCTTCTTCTGATGTATGTACACATGTACATGTACAACATTTGTACCTGGCGAGGGGATGCTCAGCTTTGCGTTGCCCTTGTTCTTAAAAAGTTGGAAATTGAGAAAAAAATAATAAATTCATTTTAAACTGATCAAGTTATTACAAAAATTAAAATATAAAATTAAAGTGTCCATATGTTTTATTTACAAATGTTTATAATACTGTAATAACAATATCCTCTGCGGCGACCCTGTGAATGCTGGGCCCCTAGAATCGTCCATGGTTACCCCCTCTTGAAGCGCCCCTGGGTGGCTAGCATAACAATATGTTTATTCAGTGTTCATATATTTATGAACTTGGTTGTATCCTGACTGGATATACAGTTGTATAAAAGTGTGCGTACCCTGGCTGAATTTGTGAAATGTTGCCATTTATTTTGAAAATATGACTGATCATGCAAGAAACTTGACTTTTATCTCATAATAGCGATCATGTGAGGTAATTTGTCATCGTAGAGGTGTTTGGCTCCTTTTTAAAAATCATAATGATAACTGAAATCACTCAATCACCCACCCTAATCATATGTTTACATACCCTTGAATGGTTGACCTTGTTATATAGACATAAGGTGACACACTCAGGTTTAAGTGGCTATTAAGGGGTACTTTTTCACATCTGTGTCTGTGTAGTCATTGAATTTGTTAGCTACAGATTAGATGCACTCATCTGAAGAGACACTTAGCCATGGGGAGCAGAAAGGAACTGTCTAGAGACCCTCATAACCAGGTATTTCAACTTTTTGAAGGTGGGAAAGGATATAAGAAGATATCCAATGTCTTGAAAATGCCAGCCCGCATTTCAGTCCATGATTAAGATATGGAAAATTAGGGAATATGTAGATACCAAGCCAAGGTCATGTAGGCCATGAAAGATCTCAGCCATAACTTCCAGGAGAACTGTTTCGGATGCAAAGGAAAATTACTGGCACAAGTTACCTCAAGAGAAATACAGGATACTCTGGAAAAAGATGATGGGGTCATTTCAAGGAGCACAATAAGGAGGTACTTCAACAACAATGAGCTGCATGGTCAAGTTGCAAGTGGGGAGCCATTATTGTCCCCCGCCGCGCGGAACGCGCAAAGCGGCAGGACATAGTATTCACGACCGTCCATACGTACGTCCGTAAGTCCGTCCTTCCGTACGTCCCGAATCCTTGTCAGCGAGATATCTCAAGAATGAATTGACGGATTTTCTTCAAATTTGATGTCAACATGTATTAGTCTGATACCCCGGCGCCAGTCGATTTTGGTGACCTTCGCGCCACTCTCAAGGTCACACCGAGAGATTGTGGATTTTCACACTGATAGCCTTGTGAGCGAGATATCTCAAGAACTAATCAACAGATTTACTTCAAATTTTATCTCAACGTGAATTACTGTGAAACCCCGGCGCCAGTCGATTTTGGTGACCTTCGCGCCATTCTCAAGGTCACACCGAGATAGTGGATTTTCATACTGATAGCCTTGTCAGCGACATATCTCAAGAACGAATTGACGGAATTACTTCAACTTTTATGTCAACATTTACTAGTGTGACACCCCGGCGCCAGTCGATTTTGGTGACCTTCGCGCCATTCTCAAGGTCACACCGAGAGATTGTGGATTTTCACACTGATAGCCTTTTCAGCGACATATCTCAAGAACGATTTGACGGATTTACTTAAAATCTTATGTCAACATGTATTAGTGTAATACCCCGGCGCCAGTCGATTTTGGTGTCCATCGCGCCATTCTCAAGGTCACACCGAGGGATTGTAGATTTTCACACTGATAGCGTTGTCAGCGAGATATCTCAAGAACGAATCCACAGATTTTCTTCAAATCTTATGTCAACATGTATTAGGGTGATATCCAGGCGCCAGTCCATTTCGGTGACCTTCACGCCATTCTCAAGGTCACAGCGAGAAATTGTTCTTTTTGACACGATTTCACATTTTGTGGCGGGGGACAAAGACACGTTAGTGTCAAATACTTGTTGTGCCAATCCCACAAAAAAGCCCGCCTAAAATATGCCAGACAACACCTTGAAACACCTCACAACTTCTGGAATACTGTAATTTGGAGTGACGAGACTAAAAAGAACTTAATGGTCATAACCACAAGCACTATGTTTGGAGAGCAGTGAACAAGGCCTTTGCTGAAAAATATAACATTCCGTCTGTAATGCATGGTGGTGGCCCTCTGATGTTTTGTGGGTATGTGAGGTCTAAAGGCACAGGGAATCTCGTGAAAATTGATGGCAAGATGAATGCAACATGCAATCAGAAAATACTGGCAGGCAATATGCATTCTTCAGCATGAAAGATGTGCATGGGATATGCTTGGACTTTCCAGCATGGAAGTGATCCAAAGCTGATCCAAAGTTGACCCTCCAGTGATTACAGAAGAGAAAGGTGAAGGTTCTGGAGAGGTCATCACTGTCTCCTGACCTCAATATCATCCTGCCACTTTCAGGATGTGCAGTTCATGCAAGTCGTATGGAAGCCCATAGTGGACAATATTCAAATGAAAATGTAATCCCACTATTGCATTATAATTTTCCACTTATGAATGAGTTATTTGAGACTATATTAAATTGAAAATGCATTAATCCAATTATCACTTTCATTTTCACATACACATCTGGGAAATCTATGCCTATATTCAAATGATAATGAATAGCTGCTTTACATTTCATTTTCAAAGTCATGTTCTGCAATACAGTGGACAATGTTCAAATGCAATCAGCAAAACGGCACCCCCAGCCTATTGCATTTACATTCACATGTAAACAGACTCTTTTAGGGTCAGCAGGAAAATGTAAATGGTATTTTCTGACTATTTGAAAATGATATTGAAAACAGCATTCAACATTTAATTTGCAAAGACTTAACTTGCTCTACCGAGGACAATATTCTAATGCAATAAGATAAACAGCTCTTCCAGTCCATTGCATTTACGTATACATGTCATCACGCTCTTTTAGGGTCAACGTGATAATGAAAATGCTGTTTTCTAATCACTTGGAAATAATAATGATATAATAATGATGAAGACATTTGACATTTCATTTTCAAAGACTTATCCTGCAATACATGGGACAATATTCAAATCCAGTCAGGGAAACAGCGCCTCCCAGTCCATTGCATTTTCAAATACATGTCAGCACGCTCTTTTTGGGTCACAATGAAAATTAAAATGCAATCTGTTACCGTCTCATCAAGGCAGGTCTTCCACTAGGACGTCACTCATTAGGGACGCAACCTGAAAGCATGCTCCTCATTTGCATACCAACTAATCAGCTTCTGGGTAGCGCTTGTACACACAGAGGCTTACTTATAATATCATGATGACAAGACTGCTATGGATTGTGTGCCATTGCGCATTTGGCTACATTGCCCTTTGGATGTGGCCATCTCGGTAGCTAGTATGCTAGCTAACATTAACTAAGTGTAATGTGAATATAGGCCACTAGATGGCAGTGTTTACCTTTTTTTTGTTAAGCTCAGACTGGAGTCGTGTTTAGACATGTCCTGGACATGTCTGGGGCAAGTCTCAGAAAATTAAAAAAAAGAGGTCTAAATGTGGGTGGGGTCTGCAAAAGAGTATATAAGGAAAAGAATTGAGACAGTAAAGTAGTAGGAGAAATTGCAAGAAGATGACCAGACCTGCCATTCTGTTCAAGACCTGTGACATTTCTTTTGTGGATTTCTTTGCCTGTGTTTGAGCATTTTCATTATTCAGGACATCACCAAGCCACCCCACAAAAAGGGACTGTAAATATTTCTTTTTTTTTTCTTAATCAATCTTGGTCTTTAGGTTCATTAGTTGTTAGTTAGTTGTTATTGTCTTTGTCTGTTAAATTAAATGTGTTTAAGTTTTAAAAACTGTGTGTCATCCCTTGCTGTTGCTGTTGTGTTGTTTTAAATGTAATAACAAATTGGGGCCATAACAAATTGGGGGCTCAAGGTCCGGGATAGACCATTTTGTGAGTCATTTATTAAAAATCTAACATTTCAAATTGTAAAAAAATTTTTTTTAATTGAATACATATATATTGACAACAGCAATGGATGATTTCTTGGCATCACCAACCGTAGGGGTTTTGAAGTCTTTTAAAAAGACAGAACTGCTAGAAATTTGCAGACATTTAGAGCTGACAGAGGTGAAACCAGCCATGCGAAAAGCAAGACTGGCTAGAGAGATAGTTGAATATTACATTGATGAAAATGTGTTTGCACCAGGAGATCTGGAACAGTTTCCAGTGGAAAATCCAAATATAGAAATGGAACTTAAATTAAAAATGCTAGAGATTGAAAGGGAGGAAAAAGAAAAACAAAGGCAGTTTGAGTTGGAAAAATTAGCAAGAGAAGAGAAAAAAGAAAGGGAGGAAAAAGAGAAACAAAGAGAATTTGAGAGGGAAGAAAAAGAAAAACAAAGGCAGTTTGAGTTAGAAAAATTAGCAAGAGAAGAAAAACAAAGAGAATTTGAGAGAGAGAAAGAGGAAAGAGCAGAAAGAGAGAGACAGAGAGATTTTGAATTAGAGAAATTCGATAGAGAAGAAAGACTCCAAATGGAGCAACTAAAAATTAAAATTGAAACTGAAAATAAATTTCGGGCTAGCCAGGAGGTAAAACTGGTGCCTCCATTTTCGGAAAAGGATGTTGACAACTATTTCCAGTGTTTTGAGAAGGTAGCAAAGAGTTGCCAGTGGCCAAAGGAACACTGGCCTCTGATGTTACAAACTGTCCTCAAGGGTAAAGCTCAACAAGCCTATTCGGCTTTGTCTGCAGATGATTCCTCTGATTATGAGGTTGTCAAAAAGGTTATTTTGAGAGCTTATGAGTTGGTTCCAGAGGTTTACCGACAGAAATTCAGAGGTTTGAAGAAATCTGAAAATCAGACTTATGTTGAATTTGCTAATGAGAAGCAGGTTTGCTTTGAGCGCTGGTGTACTTCTATGGAGGTCAAGGATGATTTCAACTCACTAAAAGAGATGGTGTTAGTTGAAGAATTCAAGAACTGTGTTAAGGATGATGTTAAGACCTACCTTAATGAGAAGCAAGCACTGAACTTGCAATCAGCTGCCAAATTTGCAGATGAATATGTTCTCACACATAAGTCCAAATTTCAGTCTAGCAGTAACAATAAATGGTCCCAATTTCAGAAAAAGGGTTACGGTGATACCCAAGATTTCTCACCCAAAGACAAAGACAAATCTGGTGATGGTGCTCAGAAATCCAGTAACAGGTCTGATCAAAGTGTGAAAGCTGACAGTGACAAAAGTGGTCTAGTTTGCAGTTATTGCAAGAAATCTGGTCATGTTACAACTAACTGTTGGTTCCTTAAAGCTAAGAAAGAAAAAGAAAAGGATACCAAACCAAATGCCTTTGTGAAAACAAGGTTAGAAACCCCTGTAGTAGATAACCGATCTGCTAAATTGCCTGCTTCATGTGGGGCTAAAAAGCCTGATACAGCTGACTTCGTGAGGGAGGAATTTCTTCCATTTGTGTCAGAGGGATTTGTGGCTCTGAATGAGCATACTACTCCTGTCCCCATATATATCCTAAGGGATACCGGAGCTTCTCAGTCACTTTTGTTGATGGACTCCTTGGAGTTACGTGATGAGACCGCTTCAGGGGATTTCATACTTGTACAAGGTATTGAAGGGAGGACTGTATCTGTACCCCTGCGCTCTATATTCTTGAAGTCAGATTTAGTTACAGGACAGGTAAAGGTGGGACTTATGTCAAGTCTACCTATAAAGGGTGTTTCTCTGTTGCTAGGCAATGACCTGGCTGGGGGCAAAGTAGTTCCCCCTGTACATCTTACTTCACAGCCGAGCACTGAAAATGGGGATGAGGACCCATCTCTGTATCCTTCTTGCGCAGTGACTCGTGCTATGGCCAAGAAGGCTAAAGAAGATGATGTTGTGGTGCCATCCAGTACATTGAATAGTCAGGACTCAGGTGGTTCGCCTCATGACTCTGATTGGCCTACTATGGTTTCTCCGTTTGAGGACTTATCAGATACTTTTATCAGTTCTCTATTCAGCCAGCCGGATGGGTCTGGTGATTCTGATGTGTCTGGAGACTTGTCTCTGTCCAGAAAGCGGTTGATTGAGGAGCAAACTAATGATCCTGAAATTGGTGTACTAAAGAGGAGAGCCCTTCCTGAAAAAGAAATAGATGCAGTTCCAGTTGGGTATTATCTCAAGGATGGTGTGTTGATGCGGAAGTGGCGCCCTCCTGATATCCCTGCCAATGCAGATTGGGCAGTGGTCAGGCAAATTGTTGTTCCGAAGGTCTATAGGAATGAGATCTTAACAATGGCTCATAGTTTACCTTTAGGAGGTCATCTTGGTGTTAACAAGACTGTTGATAAGATCATGAAACACTTCTTTTGGCCTGGGCTTCGGAAAGACGTTTCCAACTTTTGCAAAACCTGTCACACTTGTCAGGTATTTGGAAAACACCAGTTAGACCCACCTGTAGCTCCATTGCAGCCTATCCCAGCATTTGGGGAGCCATTCTCTAGGGTCATTGTTGATTGCGTTGGTCCATTACCCAAGACTAGATCTGGAAATCAGTACTTGTTGACAATCATGTGTGCATCTACCAGATTCCCCGAAGCCATACCTCTACGTAACATCAAGGCAACTGCAATCTCGAAGGCTTTGATAAAGTTCTTCACGTTGTTTGGTCTTCCCAGGGAAATTCAGTCAGACCAAGGTAGCAATTTCACTTCTGGATTGTTTCAGCAGGTTGTGTATGAACTAGGTGCAAAACAGATTCTTTCTAGTGCCTATCATCCAGAAAGTCAGGGTGCCTTAGAGCGGTTTCATTCCACTCACAAGACAATGATGAGGACTTATTGTTATGACCATGAGAAAGACTGGGATGAAGGGGTTCATTTGCTGTTGTTTGCAGCTAGAGAAGCAGTGCAGGAGTCTACTGGATTCAGTCCATTTGAGCTAGTGTTTGGTCATGAAGTGAGAGGACCTTTGCTATTATTGAGTGAACAATGGCAAGAGGAAGAGCCGCAAATCAGTCTGTTAGACTATGTTAGCAAGTTCAAGGAAAGATTGCGTGCAGCTTGTGACCTTGCCAGAGAGAACTTGAAATCAAGTCAGGGAAAAATGAAAACTTGGTATGATTATAAGGCTAGAAGCCGTGAGTTTAAACCAGGAGACAAGGTCCTTGTGTTGTTTCCCTTGCAGTCCAATCCATTGCAGGCTAGATTTCATGGTCCTTATGAAATTCTGACAAAACTCAATGATCTCAATTACATTGTGAAGACTCCAGATAGGAGAAAACCAAAACAATTGTGTCATGTTAACATGCTAAAGCCTTATCATGACAGAAATGCTAGGGTTGCAGCTGTCACTTCAGATTCTCCAATGGTCGAAACGTGTGAAGATGAGGGGGAGTTTCAAGATGATGAACCAAGAATTAAAGCTGAAGTTCTTTCATGTAAATTGTCAAACACTGAAGTGTTGCAAAATCTTGATGTAAAACTCCAGCACTTAGAACCCTCACAGAGAGATCAGTTTGAAAGGTTGATCAAGAAATATGAGGATTTGTTTCCTGATGTTCCAAAGAGAGTTACTATAGCCTCTCATGATGTAGATGTTGGTGATGCCAAACCAATAAAACAGCATCCATACCGGATGAATCCTGAAAAGAGAAAGATTGCTGAGAAAGAGGTTGAGTACATGTTAAAACATGATATTATCAGACCCTCCAACTCCGATTGGAGTTCACCCTGTGTGCTAGTTCCAAAACCTGATGGAAGTACTAGATTCTGTACAGATTATCGCAAAGTCAATGCTGTAACTAGAACTGATGTGTTTCCAATACCTAGGATTGATGATTGTATTGATAGTGTAGGGCAAGCAAAGTTTCTGACCAAGATTGATTTATTGAAGGGTTATTGGTGTGTGCCTTTAACTGAGAGGGCCAAGAGCATCTCTGCTTTTGCCACACCATATGGATTGTACCAGTATGAAGTCCTACCCTTTGGCATGAAAAATGCCCCAGCCACGTTCCAAAGGATGATACAGTCTTCAATCGCCGGATTGCCACACACGGGTGTGTACATCGATGACCTGATCACATGGAGTGACTCCTGGGAAGAACATCTAAAAGATGTAGAGACGTTGTTCCAGCGCCTGACCCAGGCTAACCTGACTGTTAACCTGAGCAAGAGTGACTTTGGTTGTGCTACTGTCACCTATCTTGGCTACGTCATAGGCCAGGGTAAGGTGGCACCCATAAATGCTAAAGTCCAAGCCATCATGGACTTTCCAGTTCCTGACAACAAAAAAGCTTTGCGCCGCTTCCTTGGAATGATCGGGTACTACCGCAAGTTCTGCAAGAACTTTGCTGAGATTGCTCTCAGTCTAACTAACCAACTGAAGAAAGGCGTAAAGTTCACCTGGGTTGATGCATGCCAGAGAGCCTTCGATCACCTGAAGTCTCTGCTGTGTCACTTCCCCGTGCTCAAATCTCCTGACTTCAACAAACCGTTCTCCATCGCGGTCGATGCTAGCGACCGAGCTTGTGGATCTGTGCTCCTACAGAGAAGTGACTCTGATGACATTGAGCATCCCGTGGCATACTTCTCCAGGAAGTTCAATCGCCACCAAAGGAACTATTCCACAATAGAGAAGGAACTGTTGGCTCTGGTCCTTTCATTACAACACTTTGAGGTTTATGTTTGTACAGGACAAAAGCCAATGATTGTGTACACTGACCACAATCCGTTAATGTTTTTGAGTAAGATGAAAAACAAGAATCGGAGATTGTTGAATTGGAGTTTGATTTTACAGGAGTTTGACTTGGAAATTAAGCATGTGAAGGGTACAGACAATGTAATTGCTGATTGCTTATCCCGTGTTTGAATGTGCATATATATAGCATATATATGAATGTGTATGTGTTTGAATATTGTATGATATGTATATATAGACAAGTGTTCACTTAACCATTTTGTATTGAAAAGAAAAATTTTGCCTTTATGAGTCAAAATTTTTCCCTTTTGGAATGGAGGTGTAATGTGAATATAGGCCACTAGATGGCAGTGTTTACCTTTTTTTTGTTAAGCTCAGACTGGAGTCGTGTTTAGACATGTCCTGGACATGTCTGGGGCAAGTCTCAGAAAATTTAAAAAAAGAGGTCTAAATGTGGGTGGGGTCTGCAAAAGAGTATATAAGGAAAAGAATTGAGACAGTAAAGTAGTAGGAGAAATTGCAAGAAGATGACCAGACCTGCCATTCTGTTCAAGACCTGTGACATTTCTTTTGTGGATTTCTTTGCCTGTGTTTGAGCATTTTCATTATCCAGGACATCACCAAGCCACCCCACAAAAAGGGACTGTAAATATTTCTTTTTTTTTTCTTAATCAATCTTGGTCTTTAGGTTCATTAGTTGTTAGTTAGTTGTTATTGTCTTTGTCTGTTAAATTAAATGTGTTTAAGTTTTAAAAACTGTGTGTCATCCCTTGCTGTTGCTGTTGTGTTGTTTTAAATGTAATAACAAATTGGGGCCATAACATAAGGAAAATCTTTGTAAATGATCATCACATAAAAGCGATATGATTTGATTTTTGCCCTATCTCTATTAACTGAACTTGCTGTAATATGCATGAACTTATCTGAAGCTCTGCGGCAGTATTGTACAACTGCAACCCAAGTGTGCTTATGGATTTCAGAGATGTTGGCTAGCTTGCTAGTGAGTCTAAAAGCAATCCCTTGGGTACAGCTAGCTAGCGATGATGCCTACTGGAGAAGCTCTTACAGCTTTGATTTGTCTCTTTCGACGCCATTGCACACACATGACCTCCTTCACCATTGATTAGCAGCTTCTTTTACCTAAAGAACAAACTGATAGTTCAGCCTGAGACGTCCGAAATTTGGGTATTGGGGAGATACACAACTCGGTCCCTGTGGCGACCGAGTTATCTAGTTTGATGATTGCGTCATTCTACGTGACCTACAGTTGGATATGAATCTACTAAGAAATAAAAGAGACGTGTTTTGCCTGGCCATTCATGTTTTCTTGAAAATTCAGCCAGGGTATGCAAACTTTTGAGCACAACTGCATTTGAAAAGATGTTCCAAACTGCCTCAGGATCAGTCTTATTGTCATATTTGAGCGAAAGCACCAGTGGTGATGGGGTACACTGTTAGTACTTCACAAAGCTGGTATTTGTGATAGTGGTTTGTTTGCCAATATGTGTACATTCCAGCTAGCTTTAAGGAAGGAACTGGGTAAATTAAAATGCTCGATTATAATTTTTTAACCGTTATTTTACGGAAAAAACCTCATCGAAGAACATGTTTCACTTTTTTAAGGATGACTTGGGAGAAAAACCAGATATTTACCAGTTAGGAGGGGTGGAGAGAAACGGGGGTAAAGCGCCTGGAGCAATGTTGGGGTTAAGGGCCTTTCTCAAGGGCCTTGTGGCAGAGTTTATCCCAGCATCAGCTCTCCAGATTAAGTCAGGGTCCCAAACCCCTCCGAGTTCTTGAGCCAGACACTCTTAAGTTACCACAAGTCAACCTTAGACTACGTCCTGGATCAAACCCCACATATGATTGTGGGGTAATTAGGGTTAAGAGCTCAGGTTTTATATTTGGTGTGGGGCGTAAAGAAACCTCACTCTTTCCTTTAAGCCTCACATCTGCTGAACTACAAGCAGTCAAGATTTTTTCAATAGGTTAGACACTGTATTCTTGTGGTCAAAATGGTTTCCAAACGGTTTAATGGGAAATGGGAACATGAAAATCGCAGGGTTTTCGTTCTTTTATAATGTTTATATACGCTCAACAAAAATATAAACGCAACACTTTTGTTTTTGCTCCCATTTGTCATGAGATGGACTCAAAGATCTAAAATTCATTCCAGATACACAATATTACCATTTCTCTCAAACATTGTTCACAAATCTGTCTAAATGTGTGATAGTGAGCACTTTTGCTTTGCAGACACGATCCATCCCACCTCACAGGTGTGCCACATCAAGATGCTCATCAGACACCATAATTAGTGCACAGGTGTACCTTATACTGCCCACAATAAAAGGCCACTCTGAAATGTGCAGTTTTGTCTCACAGCAAAATGCCACAGATGGCGCAAGGATTGAGGGAGCATGCAATTGGCATGCTGACAGCAGGAATGTCAACCAGATCTGTTGCTCGGGCATTGAATGTTCATTTCTCCACCATAAGCCGTCTCCAAAGGCGTTTCAGAGAATATGGCAGTACATCCAACGGGCCTCACAACCGCAGACCACGCGTAACCTCACCAGCCCAGGACCTCCACATCCAGCAGGTTCACCTCCAAGATCGTCTGAGACCAGCTACTCAGACAGCTGCCGAAACAATTGGTTTGCATAACCAAAGAATTTCTGCACAAACTGTCAGAAATCGTCTCAGGGAAGCTCAACTGCATGCTCGTTGTCCTCATCGGGGTCTTAACCTGACTCCAGATCGTCGCCGTAACAGACTTGAGTGGGCAAATGTTCACATTCGATGGGGTCTGGCACGTTGGAGAGGTGTTCTCTTCACGGATGAATCTCAGTTTACATTGTTCAGGGCAGATGGCTGACAGCGTGTGTGGCGTTGTGTGGGTGAGCGCTTTGCAGATGTCAATGTTGTGGATCGAGTAGCCCATGGTGGTGGTGGGGTTATGGTATGGGCAGGCATCTGTTATGGATGAAGAACACAGGTGCATTTTATTGATGGCATTTTGAATGCACAGAGATACCGTGATGAGATCCTGAGGCCCATTGTTGTGCCATACATCCATGAACATCTCCTCATGTTTCAGCAAGATAATGCACGGCCCCATATTGCAAGGATCTGTACACAATTCTTGGAAGCTGAAAATGTCCCAGTTCTTGCATGGCCAGACCGGCGTATACGACAGCGCGTACCAGTTCCCACTAATATCCATCAACTTCGCACAGCCATTGAAGAGGAGTGGACCAACATTCCACAGGCCACAATTGACAATCTGATAAACTCTATGCGAAGAGGATGTGTTGCACTGCATGAGGCAAATGGTGGTCACACCAGATACTGACTGGTTCTGAGCCCCTAGACCCCCAATAAAGCAAAAACTGCACATTTCAGGGTGGCCTTTTATTGTGGACAGTCTAAGGTACACCTGTGCACTAATCATGGTGTCTGATGAGCATCTTGATGTGGCACACCTGTGAGGTGGGATGGATTGTCTCAGCAAAGCCATACTGCTCACTATCACACATTTAGACAGATTTGTGAACAATGTTTGAGAGAAATGGTAATATTGTGTATCTGGAATGAATTTTAGATCTTTGAGTCCATCTCATGACAAATGGGAGCAAAAACAAAAGTGTTACGTTTATATTTTTGTTGAGTGTATTTACAGTGGCTATGGAAAGTCTGACGCTCTTATGTTATTTTAATCCAGCGTGGGTGCGATACTTTGGTTTGAGTAATGAAGTGATGGAATATAAATAGACATGGTTTTAGCTTTACTCTATTTTCCTTTTTGTCTCAAGATATCTTCCTCAAGGGAAAGTCCCCTAGGGGCCTAGCTAGTCACCTGCATTTTCAGCCTTTAAGTCTGGCACTTAACCCTCTGGGGCTCAGGGTGCAAAATGATGGGTTTTGGGAGTCTCGGGGGCTGGGATTCTGAGATCATTTGCCTGCAGTTTGTGGTTCACCCTTCAGGAGAACTTTGTATCGATCTTACCTTCCTGTGGATTTTCCCCCCGATCAGTACGACGCACACCTCATTCAACAGCTGGAGCAGGGCAGCCCAACCCTGTTCCCGGAGGTTGTTCATCCTGTTGCTTTTCTATGCAACCCTAACTGAGCACATGTCCTTCAACAGCTGAACCAGGGCTGCCATACTGTTTTCCTGGAAATCTTTCATCCGGTTGATTTTCTCTGTAACCCTGAAAAGGCACACCTCATTCAGCAGCGAGAGCAGGCCTCCCCAACCCTGTTCATGGAAATCTTTCATCCTGCTGATTTTCTCTACAATCCTAACAAAGCACATTTCATGCAATAGCTGGAGCAGGGCTGCCCTACCCTGTTTCTGGAGATCTATTTTCCCGTAGCTTTTCTCTCAAAGCCAGAGCACACCTCTTTCAAAGGCGGTGTACATTTCCAGCAACAGGATTGGGTGACCCGGCCGTTCACCAGCTCCTGTGCAAATGTCTGGTTGATCACCCGTCAGCTTTTCACACTGCAGTGCAGTTACTGTGCCTGTCTTCAGTTTCTGAAGCAAGGTAAAAAAGTCAAAATAACACAATTTGCTAATTTAATAATAAGAAAAATAAATTGTAAAGGAATTCTGAAACAAACAGAGCCTCCGCTCAGACTCCTCTTGATTGAGGAACTATGACCCAGTTTATCCTGTCCCTTCGACCTGGTTTTGTCTTGATTTTTTTCCTGATTCCTCTTACCCTGTATTAGAAATAGGAGATTCCTTTACCTTCATTCATCCCTGGCCACCTGAAGGGTGGGTCGGGGAACTCTTGATTTAGGTTGGGTCTGTCCGTGTGTGGGTCCTTCTGGATCCATTTCTCTGACACTCTAAGCTGCAGCTTTGCCATTGTCAATTGACATTATAACCTTAACAATTCATCTCTTCATGTCCGTTACATTTTCTGTGACATTTGAGCTTTGAGCGATCACCTCCATCTAGGGCTCCAGACTGCGACCATTTTGGTTGCGTATCTGCGACAAGATTTAGGTCGGTGTGGCTAATTTTGAAATCAAGGTCTCACGGGTTTGCCTAAGGCCTGTGCCTAGATAATGGGCTGCAGAAAAAAGCCATTGGCTGATATGAAAGCTGAAAAAAAACGTTTTCCTTGTTGATGTCTGGAACTGGGGCTGTTTCAATAAACTTAACTTGTCCAACCCAGACGAAGCTGCGTCATAATTTGCACCTCAGCGACGCACAGCTTCATGATTTGGTGCTCAAATATTAAAAATTTGAAAGCCTTAATCGAAAAGGAAAAAAAAAAAACTAAACTAATGCATGTATTCCTTTGCAGCACATTGCACAGGACTCAGAAGTCTCTCGGTGAAATGTTTAGTAAAAGTATAAGTGTAGCATATCTGCCTTTGATGTGTCATATACATAGCTGTGCCCAGCGGCTCCATGTGCAGTGAAATGCTGAGATGCATAGATCAAGAGACTGTGCCTTAGCCGATATGCTAAATACTATGAAAGAGAGAAGAATAGAAAGCGCTTTTTGGTTTATCTTCTTATCTGATTGCTCTACATTTGTTATTTTGTATTCGTCTCACAAGTTAGCTGAGTTTATCTGTCGATCTTTCTTTGCTGTGTTTGTGACCTCGGGTTGCTAAAAAGCTAACAAGGGCTATGCGCTTCGGATTTTTGAGATGCTCGTTTTTTTTGTGCTCAATATTCACGCAGACATGGTTTGCCTCATCTGTGGTCTGCTGGAGTGTACATTGCTCTTAATTGAGGTAATTTTCTTGAGCAATTGTAAACCTGTACTCTAAACATGATGATTTTCAGTGCTTCTCACAAAGGGATGCACTTTTGCAAGAGGACTGTTTGTACACGTTTTCTCAAACTGAGTTTCGCCACTGCGGGTTTGAGCAGAAAGAATGGTTGCTATGTCCTCACTTTTCAGTCAGAACTGGAACTAAGCATTTGTACGAAAGCATTTTGATGATGTCGGAAGGTGTGCGTCATATTCAGCTTGTAATATATCAGTTATTTTAAATTAATTTTTTTCTTTAAAGTTTATTTCTGCTGAATATTGATATTTCACTTCCCGATTGGGGGAGAGAAATATGCTGTTTTAGCTGCGTTTCTCGTTCTTCCCATCACCCTGGCTTTTGGGTCAAATGGGCGCCACGCTTTCATTTTAAGGCCAAATGACCTGGAAGTTGGCACAGGGGTAGCTTAGTACACTCTCAGAAATAGGGGTACAGCAGGAGTCCATTCTGTTCCCCAAGGTATTATGTAGCCTTGTTGTCACTGGGGCAGTACCCTCAAAGGTACTGCTGTTGCACCTTACAAGTGGGATTTTATTTGTTTTGGAACATAACAGTACCTTTTAGACCCTAAAAAGGTTCACACGGGTACCTTGAGGTCCTATAATTGGTCCTAAAGGGTACATAATACCTTGGGGAACAGAAATGGACTCCTGCTGTACCCCTATTTCTGAGAGTGTAAGGTACGCTCAGACTTTTTTTTCCCATTTTTTGGATGCTGGCCTTAGAAACCATTTAAATAAGCTTTTTTGGGTTATAATAGCCAAAAATGTATATTTTTGCCTCCTGTGCCATTATGGTCAGGCCAAATGATGTAAAATCTGGCATGGAGATAGCTAGTACTTTTTTGCTTCCTTTCACTATAAGCTCTCTCATTGCATAATTTGCAGTCAATATGGCTGGCATTGCAGTCTCATTTCAATCACTGCTGTGTTAATGAATTTGAAATGATTCACTTGCAGCTGAATAATTGGAGTAAGATTTTGGCGAACTATACAGTTGAAAAGAAGTCTCAATTCATTGCAAAGCACACAAAAGCACCCAAAACTGAAGTAGCTGAAACACATTTGGTTCGTGTTTATTGAAAAAATAAAACCATTTCATCCATTTCAACAAAATATTTACCAGTATTATCCGCTCCGGCTGTCTGTGGCAATGAAATATTTCACATGAACGTGACACATTTTCAAACATGTTCATACTGAGTTTTTTTCTCTCATAAAAATGCAGTGTTCGTTATTTTAATTATAACAGTTTTTGGAGCTTAACATTTGTCTGAACAGTATTTTGCCTGCAGAAAATTGACATGAATTTCAGTGATGGATGAGAACTTTTTGGCTTATATGAATTTTTGTTATGGCATGTCTTCTGTGAGTCGAGTTCCTCTCATATGCTGTATCGTTTGGGAGTAGAGTCCTGGCTCTAACACCAGGCGTATGCTCATGGCTGTAACACCAGGCACATGCTCTTTGCTCAAACACCAGGCTTATACTCTTGGCTCAAACCCTGGATCGCATAGTCTTGACTATAACACTGGAGCATATGGCCGTAGCTCTTACACTGGGGCTTATGCTCGTAAATTCTTAGCTCAAACCCTGTGGAGTATTGTCTTGACTAAAACACTGAAATGTATAGTGACGACTATGCTGGGTCATGCAGTCTTGGTTCTAACCATGAGGCGTGGATTTATGAAGCTTCACCACTCAGATGGCTATCTATTGAACTCTCTTGTGTACACATTGCATAGTCCAGTTTTTGTCATCTCTTTACTGTTATTTGATGTTCTTACTCAAGTTGACCCACTCCTTTATGAGTTAGCCAAGGCTACTCTCCTCTGAATCAAGGCCGGGTAAAGGACCTTGCTTAAGGGCAGAGCAGCTGCACCGATCTTATCATAGCCACAGCCGTCCCAGTCAAACACAATTAAGGTCAGGGCCATGGGCCTCAACAGTGTAGTCTGAGTGTAAATGTATGAACATCTTGCATTCTTGGCTGTTTTAATAGTCTATTTTGCCAATTCTTCTGGGTGATCCGCTCTCTCTGTAGTCCCTACAATGCCCGAGAACTGTTCAGGTGGATCTTGTGAGCGTCGATGTCCCGGGAAGACCCTTCGGGAGAGGTCCGGACAACGCTGGAGAGCGACGTGCTCACCTGCCTTTTGATGATCTTCATGATTTTCCTCTTGTAGCCCTTGCATGCAAAGAAGTAAATGAAGGGATCGAGGCAGCTGTTGAAGTTCATGAGGCACACCGTGGCGTGCAGGGACACCTGGAAGGTGGCGAGCTCGGAGCAGTTCGGCTCATACCGCAGCTTCCGCACCATGTACTGGAGGATGTCGATGTGATAGGGGCTGTAGCAGACCACGAAGACCAGGATTACACCACAGATCACCCCGATTGCCTTCTTATTCCTCCCCGACTTCTCCGTCAGCTGGTTCTCCTTGGCTGCAAAGTACAGCTTCCAGCAAAGAACCGAGTAACATGTTAAGATGGTCATCAGTGGAATGATGTACCCTAAGAACACCGCCCCTATGAGCATGTAGGGGAGGTTTGGCTCTATTTCAAAGTTGGGATATTCCATGCAGGTGATGTACCCATCTAGCTCATGCTTGGTCATGGGTATGGAGAGGAGGGGCAAGGTCTGGGCCAGAACCACTAGCCAGACCACCACACAGATGTACCGGATGTTTCTGACTTTCCGGAACCGGCCATACCGGCCCGGCAGAACCAAAGTGATGAATCGGTCCACGCTCAGGCAGGTCATGAAGTTGACCCCAGCGTAGGTGTTGATGTAAAAGATGAGACCGGTAATCTTGCACAGGCCCTCTCCCATTCCCCAGTGGAAGCCACTAGCGTAGTAAATGATCCGCAGTGGCAGCGAGAATGTAAACAGAATGTCGGATACCACCAGGTTGGTGGAGTACAGGGTGGTGGAGTTCATCTTTTTGCGGTTGGGCCGTATGACGTGCAGCGCCAGAGCGTTGCCCATGAGCCCTACGGTGAAGACCACGGCGTAGTGCAAGGGTATGAGAATGCTGGCTGTGGCTCGGTGGTCATACAGGTTTGTGCATTCCGTGCTGTTGCTCACATTTCCTAGCGTCATCTCGCCGTGACTGAGGACCATGGTGCCAGTACCCTGTCTGTGGGGAACAGGAAGTGCTCTTAGTCATTTCATGCACAGTTTACGCTTTAGGCATTTGGCTTGCGGTCATATCCAGTGTTTCAAGAGGTGTGCTGTTAAAAAAAGCCTTTGGTTCTTAAAGTTAAATCATTTAAAACAGCACCTGTAGTAATTAAGGAGAAGTGCAGCCATAATACCATGGTGATGGGTAATCCTTCAGTGCCATAATTTATGCATTTGCTTATTTGGGCATGGGAGAGAAGCCAAAGCAATGGGAATTATAATAATTGTGGTATGAAGATCTGTATTATGAGTGCTGCAGTTTGGTGGCCGCTCTGAAAATTCTGTTCATCATGATTCAAAATGCCTTTCCCGACCTCCTGAAGGCAACTAATCAGCTTCTAGGGAAAATAACAAACCCAATGATGCCACCCCATTTGACACCAAGACTCCGGTTGTCAAATCCTTTTTCTTGAGAACTACTACATTGTGCTAAGTGACAGGCTTGGCCGCCATGATTCGTGGCCCTCCTTGAAATTGTCCTTAAACTATAGTGCAGTGGTCCTCAACATTGTTCCTGGGGACCCACTGTATATGCTGGTTTTTTTTCCTACCACAATTGTAATCACAGGATTTAAAAAAAACTTTTAATGTCTTTATTAGGTGTTTTTCATGTTCAGAGTGAATTAATTTCTCTCTTCAGTCAAATGTTACATAGAAGCATACATACATGCTATGTAGAATAAAACACCTTTAGAAAATAGTGTGTTTATTTCTACACAGCAAGAAATGCAACAAGTCAAGTCATGCAACATATTCAAACAGATTAAATTAGACACTGCGGAAATTGGTAAACCCCAAGTTTGGCCACTGGACACAACTGTTTCCTGTTCTTTCGAAAAAAATAACTTCAGGTGAACTTAATTAGATTAACATAACACATAACTGACTCTTAACCATTTGCTTGTTGACTAAATATTGTCATGATGTGCTAATTAGTTTTTGCCAGTTAGGAGCCAATTACATCCATAATTTGATTGGTTACATTGTTTTCTCTCATTTTATGCTTTTATTTCCAATACATCGTAATGTGGGTATGGTATTTTTTTTATTCTTGATGGCAAACATAAATATTTCTATTAACTTGTGAGTTAAGAGGGCAAATAACTCCTCTGCACATTAAATCCATTTCAGACAAATGAACAGCTTGTTGAAATCCTGCAAATACATTTGTAGTTGGAACAAAAACCAGCATACATACTGGGTCCCCAGGAACGACGTTGAAGACCACTGCTGTAGTGAGTTTGTAGCTCGTGGACACAGAGAGAGTGGGTGAGAGGAGGAAGTAGAGAGGGAGGAGGAGTGGTCAGGCGGCTCCCACATAATGCCTCCATCAGCCAATAAGCTCGAAGGCAGTGTTTACTATTAACACACGCTGGTCAACATAAAGACTATCAACAGCTCCCAAGGCTCAGCTGCTGAAACTCTGTCTGAATGCCAGTTTACAGCTATCCTTTCTGCCATTCTTCTGACGTCCCGGGGATTATATATGTATATCTTTAAATTTTTTTGACTTCACATCTTTATATTTCTTGACTTCAGGTATGTGTTGCTTTCCATTCATTTTTAATAACATAACAGCAGGCAGAATTTCCCAGCTCATGTCGGCTATTGGCATTTGTAATTCAAATATCTGTGGATTTTTCAACAGGCGGCAGAAATAAAATGTAAACACCGTAAAATTGGTTAAGACACCAAAGGATTGCATGATAAAAATTCCTGCTTGCACTTAGACTGAAATATGCTGTGCTAGATACCCTGAAATTTGTTCAAAAGATCTTAAATTACACCTGAAATTGGAGTTTAAGAAGTGTGTCGTTTTCTATGGGTTGGAAGCGGAAGAAACATGACTACCTTAGTGGAGCAAAACAAAGTTAAAAAAAAAAAAAAAAAAAAATGATGTTGACTCTGTCACACACCACCAGTAAACATTGCACTACAGATGCACACATGCACATTTGTCCTCACAGACACGCGCACCCCCTCACACATGCACGCGCACACTCTCACATCACACCTGTGCAGTCGCCCACACCCCCACTGGCGCAAACCTGTGCACACCACAGACCTACATGGACACGCACGCGCATACAAGCTCAAACACAACCTCATCGTGAATGCACTCATGAGTATCTCTGTACTTGTAAGGACCAAAAAAGTACATTATAATCAAAATACTATTCCCCTACCCCTGAACCATAAGGTCAAACCCTTGTTTCATCATTATCATGTGTGGCCAGTTTTCATTTATAACGCATACCTGTCAACTCTGACACATTTGGTGGGAGTTTAAGTGGCTTGTTTACGTTCCCCTGCTGTAGTCAGCAATTATTCAATCAACGCATTTGTAAGAGATTCTCACACGGAATTGAAGTCCTTGTGCACTGGAGGGGTTGAAAAGAATGGAATCGCATAAAGACATTTCAAATGCTCTAATTTCATTTAAACGTTTGCGAAACACATACATTGCTTCAGATTCCTGAATAAAGGAATACGTGAGAAGTCTGGAGTCGTAATCGGTATGCGTTCTAAATGAAAACTGGACACACCTGATAATGTTGAGTTTTTCGGAGTTTCTGTTATGGTCATGTAAATGAATGATTGAAAACAGGTTGTGACCAATCATTTAGTTTAAGGGATTGTTGTGAGCCTCCCCTATCTCCAGTTCACCATGCGCCAGTGGCCTTAACCCTTCCCTAACCCCAGCCCTTAGCCTAATCTTAACCGTCATCTGCAAATTTCTCTTTACCCTAATCTTAACCATCATCTGGAAATTTCCCAAAGAGACACTAATTTAATTTAATACGAGACCTAAAACTGCAGTCTAATTCTGATGCCTCACCTTAAAACTAGACGTGGCTCTGAATATATGCCCTACTATACCCCCAGTCCTAAACCCAAACCCTTGGCCCGGAATTAGCCTTTACTAAGTGAGGACCTGAAAAATGTCCTCCAAAGTCAGTTACTCTCAAATGGTAGTATAAATTTGGGGTCTATTAGTTCCCACAAGCGTAGAAGTACACACATCCACTCTCACACACAGTCCCTACCTCAGTACTGTCTGATTTCCTGTGTATGACTCTCCCGCCTCAGTGGACCTGATGTATAACTGAAGGAAATAAAAAAAAAAAATACTCTAGCGTTTCTGCCATTCATAAGTAATGTCGCATTGCTTTGTGGGTGTTTGCAGTAGAGAAGTGCTATAGAAGTTTCAGACAACTAAGTTTCATTTCTGTGTGTTACGGTCAGATGAAAACTGTCTTGTCCGCAGCGTTGTGGACGTGTGTGTGGGTGGAACTGAGATTCCATTCCTCTGTGCGTAGTGCGTTTGTATACGGACACAGTTTTGTGTTTTTCTCTGTGCTCCAAGCACGTTCAAAGTCACATGCAACCTCTGAGGATCGAGATCAAATAACTAAATTGGGCAGGATGTTTGCACGCTGACATCGGTAGGTAAGTGTCTGCAATGGAAACTACACTCAAATAAACTCTGGTGGTTTTCAGCACTGTGCAAACTGTCTGTAAACCAGGGAATTATATATATCAACGACAGAGCAGTTGAGTGAGAGTTTCTTTTCAGAGAAAATCTAAAGCCTGAAATTGACTCTTATGGACATGTGAGGTGATTATGAGCCTCAAATAAAACCCGCTCATGCTATTCAAAACCCAGCAGAGGCAGAGCTGGCCCTGGAGCCCTCTCGCTTGGTTCTGTTGGTACCGTGAGTGTTTAAGGCCACAGCGGAGTGAATCCCAAAGATCACAGGAATAGATCTCTCCAGTCCGGCCCTGTGCCTCAAATCGGATTGCCCTGCTGCTGGACCACACCCCAAACGCACAGCTGAGGCCTCAAAGACATCTATCTAGGCTGAAAATTAGAGGATGCCTCTAGAATGATCTCCTGCGTGTCTCTCGCAAAAGACCAGACTGAAAGTACCCTGGAACGAACGCCCGATGATGGGTGCAATCGAGGCCATCTTCGCCAGAAAAGATGCCTATTTAGTTGCATTCTTCAGTTGGTCATCGCATGCAGAAGATTTGCAATGAAGTCCAGTGGATGGCAGCTTTTTTTCTACATTAATGTCCATTTTTTACAAAATAAAGGAACCCCTTGCGCTTCAGCCCCTCTCTTGCCAGAGGTTGGTGCTCACAGAAAAGGGCAAATTCAGAACAAATGAAGGAACAGACTGGAGCACTCGAATCACTTACATCAGTTTATTGAGATGCCAAGACTAACGTTTTGACGCACAGCGTATTCCTCAGAGTCAAACTCATTTTTTACATTCATTTTGGTCCCCAAGAATTTGCGAGCTGTAAAAAGGGCTGTTTTTTTCTTTATAGATGTCTGGATGTGAATGTTTAATCCCTTCAATGAAAGCTGAGAGACTAAACTTAAAAATTTTTTTTTCAACTTTCAGATTCAGAGCACTGGAGCGTAATGCCAAAACAAAATATGACACTGTTCCAAAATTAATTGACTGCGTTATGGCTCCTCGACCGCATTCTTACTGTAGAAATCTTTTTCAAAATTTTTCTGTATGCGTTATGCTATGCAGCAAATTGAGAATTAAATTATACAACCAAAATGATTCTATTAAGAACAACAATAATAATTTTATTGCTATTGTTATTATATATGGTTAAAAGAATTTATCAGCTTTTTAATGCAAATTGAATTTTAAAATAAATCTAGAATCAACCCAAAATTAGTGGTGTATCTGGGGGAAAATGTGGATTAATACTGATTTCTAACTGCCCGCTATAGCTAGATGATGATGAGCAAAAGCTGCGTTCATTCACCAATAGGCTCTATCCTCAACCACATTTACCTTCACTCAGTCCCGTCTTCTTCACTGTCATTACCATATCCCTACCCTCTTACACTGATCGGAGAGACGGTGAGACTTACCAACAGCGGAACGGTTATTTCTCCGGACTATTGGCACCGTGTGCGGCAGTCGATGTAATTCCAGCCGTAAGCACGTTTCTTTGCGGCGTGCACACTCTGAAATGGACAAGTCCTTATGCTGCTGAAAGAGAAGTTGTGAGTGGCATCACTTCCTGTTTTGCGGTCATGGTCTTCACTTATCTGGGTTGCGCTTCAAAGTCAGTTGCTACCCTGGCAGGAATCTCAGCAGTGCTGACACTGCAGGTGCGTGTGTGTGGGTGCACTCTTGTGTGTGCGTTGGTGTTGGCGCAGCTTATTTCATTGTACGCTCATGTGTGTAGCACCTTTTATGAAAGAAATGTTGGGTCGCACTGTGTATCAAAAGTAGAAGCACCTGGCTTGAAAACAGTAATAATAAATTATGGGAAAAAAAAAGAATAAACTTCAGTAGATGGTGACGCTAACAGGTAGGGATGGGATTAAACACGGCAGTGGAGGTGACTTTCTGGAGTTGCACTGCTACAGAACAGGTTAGCCGCTGGTTAGCTCTGGTTAAAGGATGTAACTGAAATAAGAATGTAATAAGACATCAGTCCATCTGTTCCTGGTCAGGGATGTGCAAGAGCTGAAAGCTATCAGAGCGTGGCAATGGGCAAGAGGCAGAGACACACCCTGGACTTTTCCCTGATCCATCAAAGGGATCACACTCCGTTTAATCACACACTCATTCCTGTGGGTGATTTATAGTGTCCAGTTAGCCTGGGTGCTGAAATGGCCTGCCTGCAGTCCAGACTGTTCACCAACAGAAGACATTTGGAGCATCATAAAACGAAAAATCCGACAAAGAAGACCCAGGACTGTTGAGCAGCTAGGATCCTATATCAGACGAGAGTGGGACAACATACCTCACCCAAAACTCCAGCGACTTGTCTCTACATCATTTTTGAGATGTGTTGCTGCCATTAAATTCAAAATGAGCTAATATTTTTCTTGACATGGTAAAATGTCTCACTTTCAATATCTGATATGTTCTCTATGTTCCATTGTGAATAAAATATGGGTTTATGAAATTGGCTCATCATTGTATTCTGTTTTTATTCACATTTTACTCAATGTACCAACTTTATTGGAATTGGGGTTTTTTTTTGTACTGAAACTACATGGAAAGACCTGGGCCAAATTTCCGCCCCCCAGCTATCTTGATACAAAATCTTTAGGGGAACATCTTATGAAAAACTCACTTTTTCAGTTGTTGTGCATATACTTAATTTGGTACTTTAGCACCCACTAACCCGCAAACTGTGGAAATAGGACAACCGAGTCAGTGCGCTACCGTTTTCATAATAAATGACATTCATCATGATATTCTGATTTGGCCTCCCCCCCTTCCAGTTTCATTTGGCAAAAGCTTACATGTGTGCTATTCACTTTTTTTCTGACTGCTTTGGACTACTAACCTGGACCAGTGCAATGCAGGACTAGCAATGAAGTTATATAAAAGGGGACCTATTATGCTTTTCGAAAGATTCAAAGAAGCGCTGGCTTCAATTTATTTTCATGGAGAACCTGTGACTCACCAGCTAGGCAAGCGTTTCCTGCATCTGTTTGTATTTACTCTGAATTCCACATGTAACCTCAGTTAAATTTGTATGTCTCAGTTGTTGAAGTAGCTAGCAAGCCAAGTGTCACTCTCGAAACTACTTGGTAAGCTCGCATGCCAGCATTCGCTTGCTATAATCATTGTGTGCTTTATTAGCTTGCAAATAGACTGCAAATTTTGAAACCGTTGCAAGTTCAGCTAGAACCAATTCACAAGACTTGTTGATAAAACCAGATAAAATGGGTGACCGTTTTTAGAGGAATTTAGTCTGTTTTTAGTTTAATTCAGTTTTTTTACTAGAGTAGCGCAGTAAATGAAATGTTAGCAAAGGGTGCTGGGATACAGTTGCTAGCTATGAATCATTTTGATGTCAGAGACTAAGTTCCAAGTGTAGTTAAACTTTATGAGTGACTGCATGTTGCACTATTTATATCCCCAATGGCGTTCCGGGGGATATTATGTTTTTGGTCCGACCACCACCACCGTCGCCGCACTACGTCTTAATGCAATAACTTCAGTAATATTTCAATTACAGATTTCAAGTTTTGCACATACGTAAGTATCATAAAGAGGAAGAACTGATTTGATTTTGGACAGTTTACGATCTCTAGATTAGCCACCAGGGGTCAAAAACTGATTTACATGTTAACACGATAACTGCAGTAATATTTCAATTAGAAATTCCAAGTTTTGCGTATAAGTAAGTATCATAAAGAGGAAGAACTGATTTTATTTTGGACAATGTACAATTTCTAGATTGGCCACCAGGGGCCAAAAACTGAAAAAATCACTGTTTTTATCATATCTCTGGAAATATTTGTCCGATTGACCTCAAATCAAGTGCAAATGAAAGGTCATGACCTGAGGATGTGTCCCACGATGACAATATACCTGTTTGGTTCTAAATTTTGACACAAGGTGGAGCTTTGTCATAAAATTCACAATTTTTGCTATATCTTTGGAACTATTTCTCCAATTGACATGAAACTATGTGCAACTGCAAGGTCATGACCTCACAACGTGTCACATGATGACATGATACCTGTATGGTTCAATATTTTACCACCAGGTGGCGCTTTGTGATGGAAAATCACCATTTTGGCCATATCTTCAGAACCATTTCACCGATTGACCTGAAATTAAGTTCAAATGAAAGTCTATTCAAGGTCTATTCAAGGATTGGGGAATTGGAGGATTGGGGGCGTTCGGGGATATACCCTCAGCTGTCGCCTCCGATGGCATAGGCCTAGTTTGTGAATGCAACACCCATGCTTGCTTAGCCTGCAGACATTGCCTTTTCATGCTCATTGTATAGTCTAAAATCTGACGACCTAGGTTGCTACTATTCTGTCATGTGGATTTAGTTAGAGACTTGCCAGTAGCTGGAGGATTTTGACCTTTAGACCTTGTCATGTCTGTGACATGGTGGCTCTGTTTGCTGAGCAGTGATATCAGAGCTCCTTCCCAAAGAGGGGAGTCCCACTCAAAACTGCCTGTTTTTCAGAGTATGACAGGAATCCACTTACCTAGAAATTAGGAATTTGTATTTTTATGCACTTATAGTTTATAAATTCCCATTTTTGACATCCAAGGGTATTATAAACTGGAAAAAATAGCCTATTCTTTTGCTTTGAATACATGGTGATCAGTTTCCCGCGATGGCCACCAATTAGCTGCCTGGGCCGGAAGATGTACATCGGTCGGGGATGATGTAATTATGTTCAGAGAGGCTGTAATGTGTTGGGCGCAGGTGTGACCCAGGACAGGGACTGCTGGTGTGCCTCTCACATTTGTTGCGGCTTTAAAAGCGCGCTCACCTTTCATTTCCTGTGGCAAGATGCTGTTTCAGCGAACAGCCAGGAAGCACAGAGCTTGGGTGAAGAGGTGAAGAACACCCAAAGATGGGTTTATCAGTATTATTTTCTCTCTCTGATGTATGCAAAAGTACATTTCCTGCACTATTTGTAACTGTTTATTATCTTTTTTTTATATTTGCATCTTTCCTCAGTAGGACAAAAAGTTAATGCTTTTAAGCCCCAGTATTGATATGTCTGTGTCGGTCTGTATCCTAATGTGTGCTTGAGTCTGTATGTGCGGTGCTTTTACGTATTTGTGTATACCTGTGGTGTGTGATTGTGTGATTATTATATCCCCGGAACGCCATTCTTAACATATTGTTTTGGGTCCGATCGCCACCGCCGCACTAAGTGTTAAAGCGATAACTTCAGTAATATTTCAATTACAAATTTCAAATTTCGCAAATAAGTAAGTATCACAAAGAGGAAGAACTGATTTGATTTTGGACAATTTATAATGTCTAGATTGGCCACCAGGGGCCAAAAACTGATTTAGGTGTTAACGCGATAACTGCAGTACTATTTCAATTAAAAATTCAAATTTTTGCATATACGTTGTTATCCTAAAGAGGAAGAACTGATTCGATTTTGGACAATTTTCAATTTCTAGATCAGCCACCAGGGGCCAAAAACTGAAAAAATCACTGTTCCGCAATAACTTCAGTAATATTTCAATTACAAATTTCAAGTTTTGCACATAAGTAAGTATCCTAAAGAGGAAGAACTGATTTGATTTTGGACAATTAACGATCTCTAGATTGGCCACCAGGGGCCAAAAACTGATTTACGTGTTAACGCGATAACTGCAGTGATATTTCAATTAGAAATTCCAAGTTTTGCATATAAGTATGTATCATAAAGAGGAAGAACTGATTCGATTTTGGACAATTTACAATTTCTAGATTGGCCACCAGGGGTCAAAAACTGAAAAAAATCACTGTTTTTATCATATCTCTGGAAATATTTGTCCGATTGACCTCAAATCAAGTGCAAATGAAAGGTCATGACCTGAGGATGTGTCCCACGTTGACATTATATCTGTTTGACACAAGGTGGAGCTTTGCCATAAAATTCACCATTTTTGCCACCATCTTTGGAACTATTTCTCCTGTTGACATGAAACTATGTGCAACTGCACGGTCATGACCTCACAACGTGTCATATGATGACATCATACCTGTATGGTTCAATATTTTGCCACCAGGTTGCGCTTTGTGATGGAAAATTACCATTTTGGCCATATCTTCCGAACCATTTAACCGATTGACCTGAAATTAAGTTCAAATGCAAGTCTATTCAAGGTCTATTCAAGGATTGGGGAATTGGAGGATTGGGGGCGTTCGGGTATATACCCCCAGCCGTCGCCTCCGATGGCATAAGCCTTGTTGATTGGGCATTTCCATTCACAGTCAAATGATTTTTACAGCTTTTTGTGAAAACATGTTTGTCCTCTGAGTGGCCGGATTTGTTTCCTGTATTTAGAGACACTTGGCAGACACTCCAGTCCAGGCCAACATCTCCATTGGACATCCTCTCTGTTTTGCAGACTGCAGGGTGCGTTAATAGAGCTGACATTTCATGTGCAATACTCTCCAGGTTTTACAATGAAAAATGTGCTTACTCTGATTGCATGAAATGTCTTATCTGATTTATTGATCCCTTTTATGGATTGATGAACTGTCCAGGGGGTGTTTAAGCCACTGGGCCATTGTATACTGGGGTCCTGCACCCTGCAACCCTGCCCAGGTGTCAGTAGGTTAGACATATGGATGTATGGATGGATAAACAATGGATGTATGGATGTATAACGTGATTGAAAACTTAGCATTGTCTCTCTTTACACAGCTGAGCATTAACTGAAGCCATTTTGCCCGAGTCTTACTCAAAACTTCCATAGAGTTCCGTGTACTCTGTGGCTGTGATGATACAGTCCCAGCTCCTACACCAGTACGCTGCACCTCTGCTCCAGATAACTCATAATGCTCTAAGTAACCATTTTCTTCTTGTGTTCTGTCTATCCTGTAGCTTGGGCCCGGTCTTTGCCCTATTCGTGCCTTTCTACCGTTCCATTCCACGGCTGCAGGTCACACGAGTCCTGGGCCAGCTCTCCATCACCAACAAGTCCTTGGTCTACATTATTGGGCTTCAGGTGAGAGACTTTATTTGCCCTCATTTTTATTCCAGCATGGCTTCCCCATGTCAATGTGGAAGGTCTGAAGGTTGATGCTGTTGAATCATTGAATTTCCAAAGGGGCCAACTTCAATGAATAAGAGGTCTGCATGTCTTATAGCAAAAAGGGGAACTTTCTTGCAATTTCAACCAAAAGTATCCCAATGACACCCTCTTGCTAAGCAGTAAACTAAAAATATATGGGTCATAACATATGAGAAAAAAAAAACCCATTTTTCCCTTCCTTGAAAAAGTGTTCTTTGGAGTTGGGCCCTTTGGAAACTCAAGGATTCAAATTGTTTTTAGGAGAATTTTTCACTCACTTGACCAGAGTGATGCAGCATCGTGAGGACTGAAGGAGAGTGATTTTGATGGAAAATTCCTCTGTTTTTGTTTTCGCTGGACATGCTGTGTCTGTATTGCAGTTTTATATTATAATATGTGCAGAGGATTGCTCTTTATCAATCAAACAATGCGCATGCCCTGAGGTCCTCGCCCACCCGCGCACGTCGAAACCCTATTGTTCCTGTTTGTAAAAGTTCAGGTGAAAATGGTGAATCAGGGCGTGTAGATGGAAATTAGCCATACTGACTACATTATTCATTTGTTTATATTCATGTGCACTGTCCGCTTTTTGAAAAAAAAAAAAAACACTTCAGTTTCCTCTCAAATTGTTCAAAAATCCACTAGGTATTTGAATAAGATGCCCAGGTTTAGCCCCAATTATTTTTATTATTTTTGTCATATTTTCTGGGGTTTTTTTTTTCTTTTACACCCACTGCGCAGAGATTTTTCAATGATCAAGACTGTGTGTCTTTACAAAAGAGGAACTGGGCTAAGTCCATCTGTCCTCGTTATTTATGTGGTTTCCTCTGTGAGAGGAAGTGCCAATTTGTACCTGGCGGCCCTTTTCCTGTTTTTCTTATCAGTCTGTATCTCCGTCAGGTGCTCTTTCTCGCCCTGCCTTTTCTCTGTTCTGTTTTTAATGTGTTTGTGTGGAGGTGAAGTGTCATGGAGAAATTTCACGCTAGTGGCGCAGACCACAAAAGAAGCCTGTTTTCCTTGCACTCATGAAACATTCTTGAGATACCCCACTTGTACCGGTAACTCCTCTGCACCTACCGGAGTGGTGAGGACCTCTTGCTGGGGATTTTGGACGTTCACGTGCCCAGTGGAGAGTTTGTGGTCAATGCTGGAGAAAGTGAACAGGTAGCTGGTGTGTTTTCTCGTGAGGAGAATCTCAGTGGCTGTGGGCGTTGATGAGGTGGAACCACATTGAGCAGAATTTGTTATGGAACCCTGTGGTGGAAATCAAGTCGCTGCCTCTGTTTCTCCTGACTTGAGCTGAGTTTTTGGTTCGTTTTGAAGTGAACTTTGCCGCCTCCTCAGCTTCGTTTACTGAGCGCGTGTGTTTGAGTCCAAACGAGGATCCGTATGTGTGGGTGTGTGTGTGTGTGTGTGTGAGAGAGTGTTTGACTGAAGCTGCGCGCGTGTGTGTGTGTGTGTGTGTGTGTGTGCGTGTGTGTGTATGTGGGCAAGTACACGCGTGTGTTTTGTGTGAGTGCAGATGAGCATGCATATGTGCGTGTTTTCATCTGTATGTGTGTTTGTGTGTGCGTGCGTGTGTTTGCGCAAGTGTGTTTGTTTCACTGTAGCTGTGTGTGTGTGTGTGTGTGTGTGTGTATATGTGTGTGTGTGTGAGTGTCACTTCCTTTTCCTGTGTAGATCATTTTCGAGCTCATTTCGAGAAAAAAATGTTTTGTCTCGGTGACAATTCTCTCTCTCTCTCACACACACACACACACACACACACACACACACAGGAACATACACACACACTCAGACACATGCACACACAAGATGATACACATACTCAGCCATACACATGCATATATGAGGATACACACGCGCACGTAAAGATACATACAGGTTTGATTTTTATCTCGCCGGGACAAATGTCCGGAGAGCTATTGTCGTATCCCCGGCGTCCGCGTCCGTCCGCGTGCAGAAAAACTTTAACCTTGCCTATAACTTTTGAACCGCGAGAGATAGGGCTTTCATACTTTGCATGTGTACTCCTTGATGCCAGACCTACCTACCGATGCCTAAATTTCTGACCTCGTGACCTTGACCTTGACCTTTGACCAACCTTTAAAAAAACTTTAACCTTGCCCATAACATTTGAACTTTGAGAGATAGGGCTTTCATACTTTGCATGTGTACTCCTTGATCCCAGACCTACCTACTGATGCCAAAATTTCTGACCTCGTGACCTTGACCTTGACCTTTGACCGACCTTTAGAAAACTTTAACCTTGCCCATAACTTTTGAACTGTGAGAGATAGGGCTTTCATACTTTGCATGTGTACTCCTTGATGCCAGACCTACCTACCGATGCCTAAATTTCTGACCTCGTGACCTTGACCTTGACCTTTGACCGACCTTTAAAAAAACTTTTACCTTGCCCATAACTTTTTAACTTTGAGAGATAGGGCTTTCATACTTTGCATGTGTACTCCTTGATGCCAGACCTACCTACCGATGCCAAAATTTCTGACCTCGTGACCTTGACTTTGACCTTGACCTTTGACCGACCTTTAGAAAACTTTAACCTTGCCTATAACTTTTGAACCGTGAGAGATGGGGCTTTCGTACTTTGCATGTGTACTCCTTGATGCCAGACCTACCTACCGATGCCAAAATTTTTGATCTTGTGACCTTGACCTTGACCTTTGACCGACCTTTAGAAAACTTTAACCTTGCCCATAACTTTTGAACAGTGAGAGACAGGGCTTTCATACTTTGCATGTGTACTCCTTGGTGCAAGACCTACCTACTGATGCCGAAGTTTGACCTGATGACCTTGACCTTGACCTTTACCCGACCTTTAAAAAACTTTTACCTTGCCCATAACAAAAACTTAAACCTTGTCCATAACTTTTAAACCGTGAGAGATAAGGCTTTCATACTTTGCATGTATACTCCTTGGTGCAAGACCTACGTACTGATGCCGAAATTTGGACCATGACATTTACCTGACCTTTTTTACAGTTGAATAAGCAAAGATACTGCATTTCTCAGCAGATTCTGCATGAAAAGAGTGTTAACTAACAAAACACATGTTGTTTTCCAGACACTGTATCCAGCAATAATTATGGGCGAAATTTGTCTTTTCACCTAACAGTTCTTTTGCCTTGTTTTTTTCACCTAACATTTTTTTTGCCTTGGCTCAACAATGACTTGTCTGATAGTTTGAAAATAAATTTGAATCACAATCTCAGTAATCAAAAACTGAGTCTGGAATACATCTATGTCATAACTAAAAAAAATCAGCTTTACAATATTCCATACGAAGTAGTATCCTTTTTAAAGCACAGGTAGTAAAACAGTAAATAATGATGGTTGCCCCCCGGCGAGCTTTGTTGTCTCTCTGACAACTCTTGTCTACACTCATGATGACCAAAAAATATTTTTTTTACCAAATTCATAATAGTAACCGTTAATGATGCGACAAGTTGCATAAGGTCATGTTAAGCAGGGGATGTGAAACAGATGAGCGAAATGTGTTATAGTAATAAAGGGGCCTCCAAAAAAGGCCTAGTTCCTCAAGAGCAAAGATGGGCTGAGGCAGACCAATCAGTCAACAGATGTGAAAGCTTATGCACAAAGTCCTCTGACAATGTTTCATCCTCCGCGGTGTGTAATATAATGAGAAGATGGAAGGAATCCAGTGAAATCACTGCGGTTGAAGTACAAGGCCTAAAAACACTTCTGTATGTGTGTAATGTCTGATCCCTCAGATGTCACAATCTGAAGAACTTTCATGCAACTATATTGGATGTAGCAACAAGGACTTGGAAATACTTCGGTAAACCTGTGTCAATCATTACCATTTGCTGCAGCATCCTCGGATACAAGTAAAAGCTTTAATATGCAGAGCTAATCCTATACATCAGCGAAAGTGCCACCGACTTCTCTGGGCTCTGTCCTCTGAGATGGACAGTTGCTCAGCTGAGGCATGTTTGTGGTCTGAGAAATCATCATTTAAAGGGTTTTTGGAAAAAAACAGCCACCGGACTAAAGAAAAGAAAGACAACCCAAGCTGTAATCAGTGTCAGGTCCAAAAGCGAGCAGCTCTCGTGGTATGAGGGTGAGTCAGTGCCCAGAATTTGGGTGACTTGCGCTTTTGCAAAGGCACCATTAATACGAAGAGAATTATGCAAATTTTGGAGCAAGATATGCTACTATCTCGGCGCAGTCTGCTCCGGGGACGATCCTGCTTTTTCCGGCATGACAATGGCAAATCGCATTCTGCTCGGATTACATGTGTGTGCCTGCGTAAGCAGAGAGTGCGATGCAAGATTGGCCTGCGTCTCTGCCGAGAATGTATGGCGAAATATTGTGCAACAAAGGCCCCCGTACAGTTGCGCAGCTGAATAGACATTGATTTACGCATGCACCCAGACAGAAGCACACGTACATGTGCATGTAACCGCCGCCACAGACACACACACGCACTTACTCCTACTCTCTCATACACACAAACACTTCCAACACATTATTCCAAAAATGGCGTTCTCTAAAGAAATTTCTTATTTAGATACTAGTCAGTGCATAGATATGAGCGACAATAAATGATAAACCAAAAATAACTAGTACTTTTGCTCCATGTTTTGAGAAATTAAGTAATTCTGCATGTGAAAAGAATTGCATTCTGATGCTATTGCGGTGATGTCATTCTCCTCATTTTTTGCAGTGAAAGTTGCAAAATTAAATGTTGAAGATGGATGGTTTTCTCAGTCTGTAGTTTGGCAAGGAGATTTGGGCTGGTGATGTGTTGTGTTTCAGTGTGGCGAGTCTGAGGAGATTTGCGCAGATTCTGATGATTATTTTTCACTGTAATTTTTAAAATTATATGGATAATTTTTATCCATATGATAGTATGCTATACTACAATCTACATGACGTTTCCCTTGTTTAAATGTCCGACTACTATAAGTGAAATACGTACATTATATATGAACTATTATTTGCGATTAATAATAATCACTATTATTATTATATAGCCCTGAAGAGTTGAACGGCCACAAGCATTATCTCTGAATTTTTTGATATTCTTCAGCCAAGAAATTAGGGTCGTGAATGTCCTTATGAGGCACAGAAGACACTTGATGGGCAAACTAAACAAAGGTGATTGTTGGATTCTATACACACAGAACACAACTACTTGATTGGGTGGGCAGAGCACTCCTGCCCCCAGTTAGAACCGGCACCTAAATTTATTTTTATTTCTTTATTTATTTATTTCTTTTTTTTAATAGCCTGCCACCACCCCCCCCTCTTTGGAGGACAACTTTGTTTTTATTTTTCAGATGAGAAAATGCAAATTAAACAGCAGAATGAGAATTGTAATGAAAAAGGACAAAATATATATACTGACCAATAAAAGAAACGCAATTACGTAATCCGGTGCCAAACTTCAACAAACCCATTGAGAAAGATGCTTTTGCTCGGAGTTATTTTTGGAGGTGAATACTTCTACCATTCAGATTTTTGAGATCATAGAGCATATTCAGGAGCCGCAATTCGTCTAGAACCAAACTATTGGCAATCCTTGGGTTCGAATACCACCATTGTCCAAAGACTCCCATTTTGGTTTTGAGTTCCTCGTAGCACTGGAGCCGATAAAAGTCCGACCGAAAATGAGTAAAAATCAGACAGGTTATAACGCCACTACTAACAGAAGTTCAACAAGAACGCGTGATTTGGATGCTACAGGCCGGAAGTTGGGTAGATAGAGTTGCCCGTCAATTTGGCGAGCATTCTGCGACAATTAGTTGCCTCAGAACCAGGTTTAATGCCACTGGACACACGGCCAATCGCCCCAGATTCGGTTGGCCAAGTGTTACGACTCCAGCGTCTGACCGTCGTGTCACGACCGACCGTCTGCTATACACCGAACTAACCTTCATTTGGTCGAAGGAAACCTCAATGCCGTCCATTACTGCAATTAAATTCTCTGTCCAGCCGTCCTTCTGTTTGTCCTACGTCACCGGAAGAAGGCCGGGACGGCGAAGGCAGGCGCAGGCCACAGAGCCCATGCTGCCCCCCCCCCCACCGAATAATGATAACAGCAGTCATATACTCACCATTGTAATTTATCAACTGTACATTTATAATTCACATCCCTCTGTCCCCCCCCTATCTGCTTACTAGGTGACACAACAGTTACAAGTTTGACAAGATGAAATAAAAAAATTCTTCTAATAGCCCTAACTGTCGCCAAGAAAACAATCATCATGAACTGGAAATCAAAAAGCAATACAAACATCACACAACGGAAGAATTGTCTGATGGATCACATTACTATGGAAAACACAACAACTGACCCCACCCAACAGCATATAACAGAACCCCCGTCCATCTGGTCCTCTCTCATCAACTTCTTACAAACAAAATCCGGCAAAGCAATATACCTCTTTTGCCTGGGAACCAATCTCTGATGACCTTAAGCTCATTCATTTATTCAATAATTCATTTATATACATGTTTACATTCATGCGTACATACAAACAAACACAAAATGCATTAAAAGCACACACACACACACACACATGCATGCATTCAAGCTACTCATTACTTATACTACTAATCATTACTTATAAATAATAAAATTATGACTTGAACTGGTGGGGTGGCGATGGCGGTAACAAGGGCAGCAATACCGGTAATAATATAAACAAGAAATTATAAATGTACAGTTCCCTAAATTTATTTATGCCCACCCCTGCAAGACCCGGCTCTGAATTTATTCATTAGCACATTTGAACGCAACTGCCGTACAAAGTCAATCAAAAATACAACTAAAAATCGGTGCAAAGACCATCATTAAAATATTGTGTACAAGCTGCCTATCAGTTGAAGTCGATACATCAAAAAGCATGTACACTGAAATAAAAGCAGCTACATTGATGGGCCAATCAATACATAAAGAAACACGACACTCTATGTCGAATCAGCTCAGGAGGACCTCTTGTGTATAGAAATGAGTTTTGAGTCACCCCTTAAAGAACGAAAGAGATAGAAAGGGCTGATTTGATCAAACGGGGCCGGCTGTTCCTCAGTCTAGGGGCTGCAACAGAGAAAGCTCGGTCACCTTTGAGTGAGCGGACTGTTGGGAGACCCAGGTCAGATGACCTGAGGAAACTGGAGGAAGAGTTAGAAGAACGTGTGATATGAGGGATGGGGGGCAGTTCAAATAAGGCTCTAAAAATAACCATCAAAACCATAAAGTCTATCCTGTAACTAAGAAGAAGTTAGTGAAGTGAGGCCAGAGTAGGGGTAATGTAGTTCCTTCCTTTGGTCCCAGTCAGAAGGCTTGGCCACAGTTTTCAGGACCAGCAAAAGGCAGGTAAAGGATGATTGGCTTATCCCAGTGTGCCTGGAGGTGATCAACGCATGGATGACTTTTTCTGGATCGAGAGGAAGAGTTTTATTTCTGCAATTGTTTGGAGCTGGAAAAAAGTGGATTTTACTTGTGCTTTTTCCTGTTGTTCATGTTTGAAAGCAGAGTCAAAAATCTTTGTGTTTGCTTTCATTTAGTTTGAATAAATTCTGAGTCATCCAACATTTAATGTCCTCGTGGCTGTCTTTGAGGTGGTTGAGACTCAACAGATTGTTTGGTTTCTTGATAGACCAAGAGATAGACCTAGATTTCATCAGTGTAACTCTGGAGAAGATTTAATCAGGATGTTCTTTTTTCACCACACAATCCACACAAACGTCATATTTTTATCTCTGGTTTTCAAACATTTCAGATTAGATATCTTCCTACTTCTTCTCACCACAGTTTCCATAGCAGTGGGATAAAGTATGTCCGTGTGTTGAAAACACCAGACCGAGAGGGTCCTTCAGTGTTTTAGTCATGTATTTCATTTTGTGTTTGTGAAAGCTCAACTGCAAATGAATGATGCCTTTTATAACAGATTAGATGCTAATGAATAATTAAGATGCCTTTTTGTATTTTATAGCTCCTCACTTCGAGTCCTCTCATGTGGATCATTTGCCTGAGTGGACTGGTAAGTAAGCTGATTGATTTGGTAGCATTTTGTACTGTTCTACATCTCTCATTCAATCACCCGGCTTTCCTCCAAAGCGATATTTTCAAATCATAAGATGATGTGGTGCATTTTCACGGTCGACTGTTGGGGTCAGTGGCTGAAATTCAGTCGGGGGGTAATTCTGTGTACTGAACCACAGGACATGCTCCCTGGAATATAATAATTCATAATAATGTGATCATTAATGATGATGATAATAATAATAATAATAATGAACTTTATTAATGTAGCGCTTTTCTTTACAATGTTTCAAAGTGCTTTGCAAATTAAAATCAGATGCAATCAAACAAGGAAGACAAACAAGAATAAGGCTGAAGGCCATAAGTACAAAGACAGGAAAATGGATGACATCAAATAATTGGAAATGAAAGAAGTATCAAAGCGCATCTCAAATATTTCCAAAGTCTCCCTCAAGGAGACAACTTCTTGACAAGATGTGAAAGAAACCAGAGACTTGGTATGTCTGAGTTCCATAGTGTGGGGGCTGTAATGGCTGAGGCCCAATCACCCTTTGCGTCAAGCCACAACCTGGGAGTTTCCAGAAGGGCTCCTGCAGATCTGAGAAGTTTAGAGGGGACTCTCCAGGTTAATCAATTAGAAATGTATTTCTGAAATGTATTTCAAAACCATTTACAGCCTTAAAAGTGAGCAATATAATTTTACATTTTTTAAAATCATGATGAGATCCAGTGAATGTTGGGAGACGAGCAGCGGTGTGATGTGCTCATATCTCTGTTTCAGTCATTCTGCTCTCATTGCTGATGCTGGGGGGACAGTCTCTGATCCCCGAGGAAAGTTCATAACAGTGATCCAGTCAGGAGTAAATGAAAGCTGCGCAACTTTATCTGCAATCGATAAAAATGATCTAATTTTTCATATTTCCTAGAGCTGATAGAAACGTTTCTTGAGACATGACTTTGGATCCTCAAAACGCAAGTCGGCATCAAATATTACTCCTAGGTTTTTAGCAGTCTGATTCATATTGTTAGACTGCTAAAATTTGCTACGAGAGAGCTGGTGCAATTTGGGGAACTGAAAAGAATGACCTCAGACTTTCCATCATTAAATTTAAAGATGTTTTTGGGCATCCAGAATTAGATATCAGTGAGTCAAGTTGAGATTTGAAAGACGACTGGCATCACAGGGTTTCTAAGGCATATTCAGCGCCCTCCATAATTATTGGCACCCCTGGTTAAGATGTGTTCTTTAGCTTTGAATAAATTCAGTTTTTTTTCTAAATAATATAGGACCACAATGGGAAAAAAAGAGGAAAATCCAACCTTTAATTCAAGTGCATTTATTTAGTGGGGGAAAAAATCCCACATTAAGAAATAATTCTTTTACATCAAATCAGGTGTGCCACAATTATTAGGACCTTTGATGTTAATACTATGTGCAGCCCCCTTTTGCCAACAAAATGGCACCTAATCTTCTCCTATAATGTTTCTCAAGATGGTAGAATACAGAAAGAGGAATATTCGACCATTCCTCTTAGCACAATCTCTCTAAATCATTCAGTGACCTGGGTCCTCTCCTCTGCACTCTCCTCTTCAGCTCACTCCACAGGTTTTCAATGGGGTTGAGGTCTGGGGACTCAGATGGCCATGGGAGGAGCTTGATTCTGTGTCTGGTGAACCATTTCTGTGTGGATTTGGCCACATGTTTAGGGTCACTATCTTGCTGAAAGACCCAGTGACGACTAATCTTCAGCTTGCGGGCAGAGGCCACCAGATTTTGATTTAAAATGTCCTGGTATTTCAAAGCGTTTATGATGCCATGCACCCTAACAAGGCTCCCTGGGCCTCTGGAAGAGAAACAGGCCCACAGCATCACCGATCCTCCCCCATACTTCACAATGGGCATGAGGTGCTTTTTTGCATACTCATCTTATATGTTCTGCCAGACCCACGTAGAGTGTTTGTTGCCAAACGCTCTATCTTGGTCTCATCTGACCAAAGGACATGGTCCCAGTTGAAGTCCCAGGACTGCTTAGCGAACTCCAGACGTTTGCGTTTATGATTGTGAGTGAGAAAAGGTTTTTTCCATGCATGCCTCTCAAACAGCTTGTTGGCATGTGGTTAGCGCCTGATGGATGTTTTGGAGACTTTGTATACCATCCTCCTCACTGTGCCTGGTGGCAAAATAACCTTGCATTCTCGTCCAGGCTTGTTTACCACTGTACCAGTTGTTATAAACTTCTTAATGACTCCTCTGACAGTAGGTATGGGCAAGTGCAGGCGAGTGGCTATTTTCTTGTAGCCACTGCCTGACTTGTGAAGATCTGCCTTACTTGAATGGTGTGTTCCTTTGTCTTTCCCATGTTGAAGAGTGGATAGGAGAAATGGTCCCTGTGTCACGTCATATTTATACTCCAGGGAAACAGGAAGTAATAAATTACAAATGAAATGTTCCTAGATACTCTGATCAACTTTGTTTATTACTGTAGAAATGACAGAAATACTTCAATTACATTTATTTCCTAGGAATTGTTAGGGGTGCCAATAATTGTGGAACAGGTGATTTTATGAAAAATAATTATTTTTTAGGGATTTTTTCCCCCCATTAAAATTTAATTGAGTTGAAGGTTACATTTTTTTTTGAGTGTGAGAGTATGCTTCTGCAGTATAAAATTGAATTTATTTTAAGGCTTTTAACACATCTTCACCAGGGGTGCCAATAATTACGGAGGGCGCTGTACTTGAGTATCATCAGCATAAAAATTATACAGCACATCATGATTCTGAATAACCTGGCCAAGAGGCAGCATGTGTATAGAAAACAGAAGGGGGCCACGAACAGATCCTTAAAGGACACCGCAACTCAGCTGAGCCATCGAGGAAGTTCAGATACCCAGAGAAACAAAAAATGCCCTGCTGGAGAGAAAAGAGAGCAAAAGGCTTAGAGCCTCTGAGTCCTATACAAGTCTCTCAGTGATGTAAGAGGCTATTATGATTGACTGTGTCCAATGTGGCACTTAAATCTAAAAGAACTAAAATCGAGCAGTCACCTCTGTGTGCAACCAGGAGTAAGTCATTGGTAACTTTAACAAGGTCTGTCTCAGTACTATGAAGCGCTCTAAAACCAGATTGGAGTTATTGTTCATAAAAGATACTAGTTGGGATGAAACTGCTTTCTCCAGAACTTCAGAGAACACAGATAATTTGGAGATTAGTCTGTTGTTACTTCAGGACAGCTGATCTAAATGAGGTTTCTTTTGTAAAGGCTGAAAAAATGTCTTGTTTTAAACAGTCAGGAAAAGAGCCAGAGGCCAGAGAACAGTTTAAAATGACAGGACTTGTGGTGGAAATGAAAGATGAAAAGATGAAATAAAAGCCTCAGAGAATGTAGCAGTAGAGCTGTCTTTGAGAATAAGAGAAATTACCGTAGGGTGGGGGTTAGAAATGGAAGCTTTAAAAACAATAGCGGAGTGGTCAGTTATAGGCATGTCCACCAAATTAAGACACTTGTGGGAGACACCAGATCATAGTACCAGGTCTAAGGTGTGACCAAAGTAATATGTGCCCCCTTTAACAGATTGAATACAGTTAAGAGACAATACATAAAAAAAAAAAAAAAAAAAATGAGAGGCAAGGGAATGAGAAGGACTGCAAACATGAAAATTATAATCTCCCAGAATAAGCACCTTGCCATATTTAGACATCTCAATGAATGAAAGCTGGGAAAACTCAGGGGAAAAAACTGACTGATTCGGGGACCTAAAAATTAACACACAGAGTAAGAGGGTGGAGCCAGTGAGTTGAGAACTTAAAACGTCAAAGGAAATGAAATTACCAAAGGTAATTACCAATCTCTAATGTGTAAAAAAAAAAAAAAAAGAAAAAACAGCAATACCAGATGGCCTGGTAGTATGAAAATATGCAAAATCAGAGGGGCAGTGTTTCCTGGGGACAGCCAATACTTACTAATCATAATATAGTCAAGATCATTAGAAACTATAAAATCATTGATGACGAAGGACCCAGTATAAAGTGACGTCACATTCAGTAGACCAAAATGATTGGCGACAGAGCAGGGGCAGTAAGACGTGCCCATATTAACTCCAAACCTTAAATTGTTGTCATAGGCTCCTGGGGAACTGCTGCTTCATCCTCTACTCATTGTCTGACTCAACGCGTAACATGAGAACGTTCCCCTTAACTCATATTGTTTCTGCAGACTTATGTCTCCCCACCCCCCCCCAAAACAATACGAGGGGAGACATTGTTTTAGGCTCTGTTCCCGTTCGCATCAGCGTTGGCGTTCCCACTTTGTTTCCGGAGTGTACCTCCAAAACCGTTTGCATGATCTGAACAAAATTTTGCATACAGTGGGGTGCAAAAATTTGGGCACCCCTGGTTGAAATGTCCGTTACAATTAATCTCCAAGTGTTTGAAAGCAAACCTGAACACTAAATGCGAAAGTTAAACATGACACATTTCATCACATTTTAAAGCAAGAATAATTTTTCTTTTTTTTTTACAGTTTCAAAATAATAAAACAAGGAAAAAGGCCTTGTGCAAAATTTTGGGAACCCCGTCTGCTAGTACTTTGTAACTCCTCTTAGGGCAGCTATAACAGCTTGCAAATGCTTCCTGTAGCCAGATGAGAGTCTTTCAATTCTTGTCTTCACTTGAGTTGAAGGTTACATTTTTCTACAATTTTCACTGCGAGAGTATGCTTCTGCAATAAAAATGTAATTTATTTTAAGGCTTTCAACATCTTAATAAGGGGTGCCAATAATTACCGAGGGCACTGTATTCAAGTCTGGGGACTGTGATGGCCATTCCAAAACCTTCATCATTCTTTCCTGGAGGTACTTCATGATGGATTTCGAAGTATGTATCAGGTCATTGTCTTGCTGGAATACCCAACGTCTCTTCAACTTCAATTTCTGGACTGAGCTTTGAACTTTAGCCTCTAGAACAGGGCTACTCAACCCTGTTTATGGAGAGCTACCATCCTGCTACCATCCTAGGTTCCTGCTCCAACCCTAATTCAACACACCTGATTCAGCTCATTAGCAGCTCGTCAAGATCTGTAACTGGGAAAGCAGGTGTGGTTTGCTTTGGTTGGAGTGATAACCTTCAGGATGGTAGCTCTCCAGGAACAGGGTTGGGCAGCCCTGCTCTAGAATGTCTTGATATTTGGTGGAATCCATTCTTCCTTCCACCCACACAACACAAGGGACTTTTTACGGCAGCTACGGCACCTGGAAATAAATCTCTCCTGACGCTGGTGCCGTAGCCTCAAAGCCATAGTAGGGACTTTAAGCAATGGTCTGACTTTTCACAACGGTACAGGTGACTTCACACAACCTCCTGACAGCGTGTGGTCACGTATAAAAACAGCAGAGTGGTTGACAGTCTGCAGTAGACAACAACGCCTTTGGACAGATGAATGACGTACAAGATTTTTTTTTTTTTTTTTACGGGCAGCAGGGCACAGCAATGGCTCAAAACGACTTCTGATGAAACGTCGTCAGATGAAAGTGACATTTCCGTGGCATTTTAGATTTTCCGTCAGTATACGCACATCGCTCTGAGGGAAATCAGTTGCAGTCAGCTGATTTAAGCACACATCTACTCAGAGTGTGAAGGAATGGTAAAGTGCATGGGAGTGTGCATATACAGCAAATGTGTGCTATTATGCACGGGAATAGAATAAAGACACTAATGTACATTAGAGAAAATATAGATATGTGTAGGGTATACAGAGAAATTATATGCCGTATGCAGTGCAAGGATAGGGGGAGAATTTGGCCTACAGCAGAAGATAGATCACTATGGTTTTATACAGTGAAATAAACACAGTATAGGTACGTGACAATAGGCGCCAGGGTGGCCGTCCGTTTACGTCAGATACCTAAAATTCCGGGTTGATTGCAGTGCTCGCTGAAAATCACAGTATTTTTCTGCATGATTTGGTGTCCTGGATGAACAGTTGAAATTGTGCTCTGACCCTGATGTTGCAGTTCACATTCCCCGCATTAGCCTCGTCTTTGAATTTTCTCAATCGGCTTCATAGAAGTACCGTAATTTTCAGGAATGGTTCACTAAAACATGTCATGTATAGTGTGTCACTATCAGTTGTAGAGCACATTTCATCTCAGAAATCCAATGAAAACCATTTAATGCAATCATCTGAACCATGCGTTGTCGCGACAAAGTGAAATGGGCTCTTCCACCATAGTAGATCAGCCTGCTACGGCAAGGCAACGCCAACCCACCGGGTTTAAGTCTCAATTAGCAGAGCTCAGATGTATTTCCAGGTGCCGTAGCTTAAAGTCCCAATTACCTGTACCCCCAGCTGTTACACAACCCCAAAGCATAATGGATCCACCTCCATGCTTAACAGTTGGCAACATGTTCTTCTCTACAAATGCTTCAACCTTTTTTTCCAAACATACCTTCTTTGTTTTTGGCCAAGAAGTTCAATTTTGGTTTTGTCAGTCCAAAGCACATTGTTCCAATAGGCTTGAGGTTTCTCAAGGTTCTCTTTTAAATACTTCAGACACTTAATCTTGGGAGGAGGTCGTAGGAAAGGCTTCTTTCTTACAACTCTGCCATGTAGGTCTTTGGTATTTGGTACAGGTATTGTTGTCCTGTGAACAACTAGACCTGTGTCTGCTACTCTTTTTTTTTTTTCAGCTCTTTTGCGGTGATGTGTGCATCTTCTGAGCATTTCTCTCCAGATCTCAGTGCATTCTATCTGAAATTTTTCTTGGTCTTCCAGATCTTTCCTTGACTTCAATTGTTGCATTTATTTTCCATTTTTTTACGATGTTTCTTACGGTAGAAATGGGTAGTTTGCGATAGTTTTTTGTAGCCCTCTCCTTATTGGTGGAAGTGAATTATCTTGATTTTATTTATTTATTTATTTATTTATTTATTTTTTATTTGGCATCTCCAATCCCACCCGAATCTGGAATGCCCAATTGGTGAACTATGTACAAGGCTTGCTCGTTTGCGACCCCTTGCTGCCATTTCAGGAGAGTGTAGACAGTTCGCGGCTCTCCTCCGAAGCACGTGCCTGTCAGCCACCGCTTCATATACACTCATTGGTTGAATCTTCGCAAGTTCAGAACAAGGGCGGACGATACCCGGACATGACCAGGCTTAGAGTCTTGCAGACGAGCGCCCGTCTGGCCAACAGGAGGCGCTTGGGCAACGAACAAAGCTGTTCATTTCCCATTTCCGACAGTCCCTTCCCAATTTGAAACCCTGTAGCGCTATAGCCAATTGTGCGCTACGAATTATCTTGATTTTGACATCCTTGGACAACAGTTTCGAGGACTATATGGTTTTTAACACCAGACACAACAGCCGCCACAGTGGGATACTTTAGAAGGCATGGGGGTTCTTCAGAATATATAGTTCAACCCTGGAATTATATTCACCTGACTCACTGAAGCCCTAACGAGTGAATCACCTGGGTCTGGGCCTCAGTAATCATCTTCTTAAAAGGAAAAAGAATAATCCAAAATGGTTCCCAAACTTTTGCACAGGGCCCTTTTTCCTTTCTTATCATTTAAAAACTCAGAAAAAAAGAAAAAGAAATCTTGCTTTTAAAATAAACCGTTTGCATGATCGCAATGAAACTTTGCAAACTTACTACTCAGGTCCTGAAGTGGTGCCTTTTAGTATGTGCCTGTCTGTCTGTTCATCTGTCCATCCGTGTGCTGGGTTAGACATGGAAGGAGGCCGTGGGGGAGACATACGTTTGAACAAGTAAAACATATTCGAGTTCCTCATTAATACTGTTTCGTATTGTCTGATTTCATTCACCATCTTTCACAATCTACTGTGACAGGGAAAACGTGGACACCACTGTTAAAAGACGATGAGAATATTTCCGGAGGGAAAGTGTTATGATTACGCATTCATGTACTGCACAGTAGATCATTACATTGTTTAAGCCGTGCCAAACACACTGAGCAACTAATATCTTTGTCCAGGAAATTGCAGCTCAGTTTGTCACATCTTTATGGCACCTGATATGATGGCAGTAGAAGCACCACGTGCCTCTGGAAAAGGAAATGTGAACTGCGACTCACATCACACTTTCAACTGTTATTCTGTTCACAAGTGGCGGGCCTGGCAACCCCACCAATCCATGTGGGTGTGTTTACTTCAGTTTCTGCGGCAACGCAGCAGTGCGGGCTCAGCACACACTCCACATCCTGCTAATATGTCAAAACACGCTAATGTGCTAAAGACATTGTGACTCTCTTGGCTAACGACTTATGAAAATGCGCCGGACTGGCATCCTTTAGCAGACAGGAGTGCTGCCTAATTATTTTGTTCAGGGACCACATTAGAATACAAGCTTTCGTATGTAGTGAAGGCACCACATTAATTTGTTCTCTTTAGCTTTGTTTTATGGTTAAGAGCCATGCAATCTCTGTGTCTTTATCAACAGGTATGGGGACCTTGATGCTCTAACTTTATTACCGGATACAGAAACCATGGTTGCATGTTATCTACATTTTAGTTAGTTTTCCCCACACATGCATTGGTTATGCAAGTGTTTCCTAGGAACGTGAGAGTTGCACTTTACCGTGTGTAATAAACAGCCCTGAATAAAGAATCGTAGCCATCTGCACTGGTGTGGTTTTCACACCATTGAACCTTCCCTGCGTGCAAAAATCAAATGCAAAGAGTAAAAACAGCTTGGTGCTCTTGCGATCAGGCAGGACAGTCGCAATGTGCTCGGAGCTTTCGTCTTGCAGTCAGTAAATTGCCTAGGGACACTTTTATGGAATGAAATTTGTTCCAACAGAAATTGAATTGAATTTTGGTTTTGAATTGAATTTAATTAGTTTTGAATTGAATTTAACCTGCTTTGAATTGAATTTTATCAGGTTTTGAATTGAATTTTGGGTTTGAATTGAATTTTATCGGTTTTGAAATTGAATAAGTATTCTGAAACTGAATCCAATTATTTGTATTGAATTTTAAGAGAAAACTTAAAGCATTAAATTCAGTTTGCACATTCAAATTCAGTTCATAAAATTCAGATTCAGTTCTCTAAATTCAAATTCAATGTGAGTAACATCACATGAACGTGCATCGCGAGCTGCAGCCACGCCTCCGTCCCTCGTGGCCTGCCTTATTTCGAATAAGGTGACCTATATAATTTTCGGGAAGCGCACCTCAGAAAAAATTCTATACCCACCCAACTATACACCGAAAACGTTTACCAAAACCTTGGCTCTTTATCAGTTTATTTGTTTTAGCTCATCATATTAATCTTCAGCAGTTAACCCCGAATTAGCCCAAGATCATCAGTAAATGCACTCGCTAATTTCTATAGTTTTTTCGGCTAAGTAAATAATGCTAACGCTAGTTACGATTGAGTCACTTTTTCTCCCAGTCGGTATGTGTGAATGTATTTCGCTGGCGAGCCTACACGTTCAAGCTCGTGGGCTTCAAGTGTGACATTACATTCAGACAAAATCAAACTTAAAGTTCATCTCCATATGTCTTAATGGTTCAAAATACCTGGAGTCACAAAATGATGTCATACGCGTGAGGAGAAGAGACTGCAATTTATCCAGTAGGGTTTGCTGCTGAAACTGGTCCAAGAAATATTCCGTTTTTTTTTTTTTTTCACGTACATGCAAATTCACTCATGTACGAAAATATGCAGTTAAGAGTACAGGGATATGCTCTCTGCAGAAATACGGTGCCAACACGGATTTACATATCGTGTGCACACGGTTCTGTAGTAGCATATTAAACGCTCCAGGTTCAATTATAGCTGGCTAGCTATATCCAACGAATCATACACAGCATTCACGGACACATTAAATGCAATGTAAATTCAGTGGCTCCTCGGAATTCAGTACTTTCTACTGGTCATCGGCAATGTCACTAGTTCGGTCTCTGGCAGGTTAAAACCCTGAAGGAATATGCTGAAGTATAAACTCGGCCATTGCTCACTCACTGTAAAGACGTACTCTTAACTGCATATTTTCGTGCATGAGTGAATATGCATGTGTGTGAAGTTCCACTCCAAAAATTGAATGTTTCTTGGATCAGTTTCAACTGCAACCCCTACTGGATTAATTGCAGTCTTTTCTCTTCGCGAGTATGTCATCATTCTGTGACTCCAGGTACTCTGATCTATTAAGCCATATGAAGTTGAAGTTTAATTTCTGAACAGCTCTATCAAATATTTTGATTTTGAGTGAATATAAGGTTACACTTGAAGCCCATGAGCGTAAACGTGTAGGCTCGCCAACTAAATATATTCACACATACCGAATGGGAGAAAAAGTGACTCAATTGTAATTAACGTTAGCATTTTCACTACGCCGAAGAAACGTTAGCGAGTGCATTTACTGATGATCTTGGGCAAACTCAGGGTTAACTGTTGAAGATTAATATGATGAGCTAAAACAAATAAACCGATAAAGAGCCGAGGTTTTGGTGATTGTTTTTCGTTGTATAGTTCGGTGGGTTTGGAAATCAGGTACGCTTCCCGGACATTATATTCGCCACCTTATTCCAAATAAAGCAAGCCACGAGAGACAGAGGCAGGGCTGCAGCTCGCAATGCGCATTCGTGATGTTACTCAACTTGAATTAGAATTTAGAGAACTGAATTTGAATTTTCTGAACTAAATTTGAATGTGCGGACTGAATGAAATGGTTCAAGTTTTATCTTAAAGTCAATCGAAATAATTAGATTCACTTTCAGATTACTCATTCATTCTACTTCAAAACTGATAAAATTCAATTCAAATCCAAAATTCAATTCAAAACCAGATAAAATTCAACTCAAAGCAGGTTAAATTCAATTCAAAACCAAAATTCAATTCAATTTCTGTTGGAACAAATTTCGTTCCATACACTTTGGGGAGTTTGCATGCTCCGCATTCGCTCACATTTCGTCCTAGCCCTAAAGACGAGCACCATCAAAACAGTCCTGTCACTTCCTGTGACCAAGGCTTTGTCTTTGGATACTGAGTTGGAGATAGACTGTGGCTTCAGTGTCCACTGCTCTTGAGTAACTCCGATGGGTTAAAAGCTGAGGACAAATTACCCCCCAGGGTTCATTAAAGTATATCTGATGTTAAACTTTCAATAGAGATGTGGTAAAGTTTTGTAATGAATGGTTATGTTAAATATTCCTTGTTTAATGGTTTTATGAACGTGCTAAATGGTGAGTGTTTATGTTTGTATTTATGACAATGCTTGTTGGAATTTGCCGACCTGAATAATTCTGTGTTTGTGTGTGTTGTAATTTTTGACTGTCCACCCTAGGTCTCTGGGCTGGTGTACCACAGTAACCTGTTCAGAATACAGCAGCTCCTCTTCATCCCAAAATGGCTGGCCCAAAGCTCCGCCTACGTCCTGCTGCCCTTGTTGTCAGGGGCGGAGCCGGCGGGCGACCCCGGCCTGGGAATGGGAGCCACGCTGGAGATCCAGCGGCAGCAGCAGATGGACCTTCTGGACCGTCAAATTTTGCTGTCGCAGCCAATCAGCCATCACCTCCAACAGGTACTCCTCTCTCTGCACCAATCACCTGTCTCCTCTACCTGGTGCTTTACTCTCTGCACCAATTAGCAATCACCTGTGACAGGTGCTACACTCGGCTCCAATCAGATATCGGCACCAAAAAGTGCTCTACTCTGCACACCAATCAGCCATCATCTCCAACAGGGACTGCGCCATCTGGACTAATCCAAGCCCTCGCCTTAAATGGGTGCTGTGTGAGCACCTTCCCACCAATCACAGTGAAGCGCACCTCTCACTTAACCTGCGTTAGTGGCATCCTTTCATTTAAACCCTACAGTGTGCCCCTGGTCTCGAGATGAACACTAACCCATTAATGACCTCTGTCCCATTTTTGGGACGCAGCACATATAACCTCTGTAACCCAAGTGAATATGTTTGTGATTAAGCTGCTGTAGATTATTCAAGGGAAGTAACTCCCATCCAGGAAAAGTGAGTAGTCTCCCTTTACAGCACCATTTAGATGAATTTTTGAAATCTGGACCAGCAGTTTGTGATGCTCGAAAGGGTTAGTGTGCCATTTTTTTTGAAGACAGATTTTTATACAACAATTAGAACAAATTTTGGAGATTATAGCATTATCTAAATATGTTTTTCTTCAGGTAATGTTTTTTTTTTTATGCTGTCAACGATCTGTGTAAATTTGTAATGGGACATTCATGTTTGGGGTCCTCCGTGACAAAATAATTATTTTTCACCAGAATTAAGGCATAACAAGGTCATTGTACACCGTGTCCAATAATAAAATGTAACTTTTACTTTGAAAACAAATTTGAGTATTAATAAGTTAAAGCACTTTCAGGGGCTGGGAAGGACAGCAAGGCCCATGGGCCAATGGCCCGTGTCATGGAAAATCAGTGGGCCATTTTCAAAATATATGGGCCATTCCCAAAATTCAGTGTGCCAGTAATTTTACCATAACATACATTTAATCAAAATATATTCTGCATATACATACAAACATTTTGCTTTTGCTAAAAACATTTGGATACATACATTTTGCTTTTAATGTTTAGAATTAGAATATTGCTTAAAACAAAAAGATTTATTACTTAATACAAGAGTATGAACTAAAGTACACGAGGGAAATCGGCTGTTTCGGATTCAGTAGAACTACTGGCTGTGGCATTAGTCTGCTGATACACTAGTAAGTAGCTCCAAGTTGAACGTTTTTGACTTTATCCTCACAGTTCACTACCATCAGTGGCACTGGCTACAGCTCTACATTGACGAGTGTGAAAATTATTTGACGCATAAGTATTCATGGCTAGAGGATGAGCCTATCCCACATGGAAATATGACCCTGTGAAGTTTTCCTAACACACATTTTATCAAGTTTTCTCTGGCCAATTACAAGAAAACACATGACACATCCATGATTTCAGTTCTTATTTGAATATCATTGTTATTAAATTGGTGCAGCATTGCTATTGAAACCTCCATAGTACCCCCATAGTTCCTGTGATATTGAAGCTTGAAATTGGTTACAGAACGAATCTTGTTGAAGCTAGTTAGAAAGCACGAAATTTCGACCTGTGGCCTGCTCCCGAGTACTTTTAGAGCCTGTAGCTCAAAAACTCTTCACGAGATCAATGTAATATTTGGTCAGGATTCATTAAATATACTGAAGTTATTGTAATAGAACAATCAGCTGATTCTGAGGGGGTCAGGTGGGAGGCACTTGTAGATTTTATGTGGAATGACGCAATATATTATCAATAACAAATAAATTACCAAAGAAATTAATGGTGCTGATGCCTCGGTATTTACAGCAGTGACAAGTATATCCCTTAATGAAGCTACAAAATTCTGTGTGGACATTTCAGAGTGCCCTAACTGTTTATCTATGCTTGACATAAGCTATGTGTCTATCCACTTGTCAATCGAATTACGGGAAGTTCGCAAAATATTCAAGCGAATAAAGGCGGTGAAAATGCATTTCCACCTAACAGCATTAAAGCGGATAAAAACTTGTGCATAATGACATTACCTGCTGCTATGCGATCAAATCAGTGTATCGAATAGATTTCTGACATTTTAAGCTGTTTCCATTCATTTTCGCACTGAATCGCTGAACCTTCGAGTGAACAGAAGTAGTGTGCTAGGCAACAAAATTAACTAGTTAGTTCCAACTGCATTTTATTGTTATCAGCGAATTTAATAAGCGAACATAAACTTTGTACTCAAACAAACACCGATAACTGCAATAAATTTAAGGTAGCTAAATGAATGACAAATGACATCTGGTTATGCTAAATCGTTAAGAGCTGCTCACGTCATCTACTTTAAGTTTAATACGAATTTCACAGGTTGTTATCTGACGACCAACATAAACTAAAGCTGGGAACTGAAAATGACACTATCGAAAAAATTCATTAGGGGTCAGCTAATGCAACAAATTTCCCAAAAATGCAGTCATTTGATAAACTTACCTTCAAAAGTGTTCCACTGAAAATGAATGGAGGTCAGTGCTGTAACTATTCATTGTTTGGAACAATTTCTTTCCCCATGACATGCATTTCTTCCGCATTCCTCGTTTCCTATTGGAATCTATGGAAGTGTCAAATAGTGCTATAAGTCAAAAACAAAGCTCTATCTCAAAAATCTGGCAAATTTAAATCCAAGATATCATGGCATTTAACCCATGGACCCATATTCTAGGACTTAATTTTGACCGGCGTAGCGGCTATCAGTCTGCAGCGACCAGCATCTGTAACCGTATTCTGAAGTCTTAATTCAGCATGACTCTGGCGGGCTTCAGCTCCAAGTTCGCGTTAAGACAGTGGCTTTTTTTCCGACAGTTGTTAACTTCAAGTGACATTTGGACTGCTTGCGATATTTTATACTTTTTTTAAAGGGGACCTAATGTGCTATTTTTCCCCCCATTTGCAGTCCATAGTAGTCTCTGCCTGAAACACCTCATTGGGGTGGCTCTTTCGCTATGGACCCCACTCCCCGTGTGCCCGCTTTCTTCTGACTGGCCAGCTCTGTGGAGGGCAGATCTAGGCGGGATGAGGCAGCAGAAGACAGTTTTCCTGGTCCGGCTCGAGAGTGAAACTGGAAACTCCCGAAGGAATCGATTGCATATTCTGCAATCTAACGCAGTAAATGTGTATAGGTCTACTGACATTAACTTGTTCTAATAAAAGCAACAGCAAAAGTGGAGGACGCAGTGCGAAAGTCTTGCAGCTCAAGCACGAATTTGCTATCGGCTACAGTTTGCTACGGCAACAGTTGGTGAGTACAGCGGTTTTACTACTCCGTAGCTCGGATGCAGGGAAAGCGAGAATCCACCCAATATAGATACATAGAACGGGTCGACATGCCCAAGTGTAGACCGGAGACCGTGGAAATCCTGTGGGCCTGAGTTTAGAGGGAAACATGGACAGTGAGAAGCAGCTTAAAGTGGACCAACAGCTTATGGACTGCTTCAGTGTGTATTAGGACCTGGTGGTTCGTATGCATAGCTGTGGTGTGTTGTTAGCGAGGAGAAACAAACAGCTTCTGCGCTGGTATATGACGGAGTGGCAAAAGCTCCAAGCTAAACAGCCTTTTTGGAAATTGCCCGTGGTAATAGTGTACTTATTGCTTCGTAATGACCAGCTTTTCCTTGCAGAAAATGGGCGCATTATGGATAGCGTGCGAGAGCTAGACAGAGCTCCAGTTATGTCATGAACATAATACAGGTTTTACAGACCTTAAGTTCTTTCTGTGTGAATCGTTGCTAATGTGGAGCTAGCGAATCGATCACTTTTACAGGAAAGAATTTAATATTCAATTGATGGCAATGCAGCGTTTGTTATACTGGACCATTATAGCCTGTGCGCTTCCCTATTGCTTTCACCGGTAGTATCAGAGAGCTTACCCAGACATTGGAGATGTATCAAGCTGACCCGGTCATGGGTAAGTTAATCGATCGTTTCATAAGCACCCAAAGATGCATCCCAAGCTCTGCAAAATCTAAGTATGGTCTAACTGCAGCCCAAGTTGGCAGACAGATACAGCACCTCTCCGTTTAGCTTCAACTGCAGTGGCTACAGTCAGGCAATGTTATAATGAAGCTGTCACATTGATGCTTACCGAAGTAACACAAGCATACCAATCATAATTGCTGCATTAAGTTGACCAGAAGCATTATTAATTTGCAGAGCTCGCAAACTAACATGCAGTAGCTGATAAGCGGTCATGACTTAGAATGTAATCTGTCGCGCGAAAAATTCGTTTCGCGTCTGATGTGAAAGCAGCTTTATGGATAATATGTGACAGCTAGAGAGAGCTCGGTAATGTTATGAACATAATAGAGGATTTTCAGACCGTAAGTTCCATTAGCGCGGACAAGTAGCTTTTGTGGTGCTAGCCAATTGGTCACTTCTTCAGGAAAGAATTACCTATTTGATCTCCGCCTTTTTCGGCTTTTTATTAGCCACAACAGTTTCTTAAGCGGGAAGAAATTATGTCAAGGTAGTGCAGAGAAATCATTTGTAAACCGGTAGAGCTTCTGCATTTCGCATTGCTTTCATGGTAGCACCAGAGAGCCTGCTCGGACATTTGTGCAATATCCGGCTAGTCCCGGTCATGGATAAGTGAAGCGATCACGAACTGTAGTGGCTACAATCGGGCAACGTTATGATGAAGCTGTCACATGATGCTTACCGAAGTAACACAAGCATACCGATCATAATTGCTGCATATAAGTTAACCAGGAGCATTTTAATTAGCAGAGCACTGACTTAAGAAACGGTTTTTAAATTCATACCCATTCATATCAGTATTACAAAGCTCTGTTCTGAGACTGTAATTTGATACGGCATATTGATATCAACATGAAGTGATATCAAAGGACTTTGTCACACACTCATTCCGCTGAGAAAATAAACTCCATATCAGTCTTTCACACAATGGAGATTTTCACAGCCTCGCAATGGTGATGGACTGTACGTGGGCCTGGGACTAGAATTGATCGATCGAGCATTAGAACGCGCTCCATCAACTGCCATCAATAGAGTTTTTTGAAGAATCTTGGTATTGTATAATTGGAAAAAAAAATATTTACACTTAATTGGGACACGGGCGCATTATAGGCCCGCTACATGGCTTTATAATGCGCTATATTTTTGGGCTGGGCCGAGCAGCAGCCAGGCCCCTACTAATGCCAATGTCGCTGAGTACCTGAGTGAGTGAGTGAGTGATCAAGTTCAACGATTGGTCCGCCGGCAGGGAAGAACTTCAACGATTGGTTGGCCGACTACTGGCCTGTGCATTATAAATAGGCAACATAGCTCTCGGATTTCGGCATCGACGCTTTGCAACAGGAACAGAGTACTCTGCTGTTGGCGGATTTCGGATTTGAAATGGGGCACCTACTTTGCTGTTGCTGGATTTTGGATTTGATCAGAGTTCTTTGCCGTTAGATTTTGGATTTGTCTCTATAACAGGGGTCCCCAGTCTTTCCCAGAAAGGGCCGGTGTGGGTGCAGGCTTTCATTGCAACCAACCAGCTATGCACCTGATGCTACTAATCAAGCTTATTAGTAAGGAGTCTAGGGGTTGATTAGTATAAGGTGTGTAAATGCTTGGTTGCAATGAAAGCTTGCACCCATACTGGCCCTTTCTGGGAAAGATTGAGGACCCGTGCTCTATAAGGTCAGTGAAATGTTCACTTTGCTGACTTACGAATGTGTGCCAAGGTAAAGTCAGACCATTCGAAATTCATGGGTTGCAAAAAACTTCACCTATTTCAAAATGGGGGCATTTCATGAGTTAAGTCACAGTACATGTCTGTTTGTTTAGGGCTTTTGCGGGTCCGCAATGTTGCTCGAAAATTATGTTAAGCACCCAGTTTTATTCTCTTGCATGGGCATTTCATCATGAGTTAAGTTACAGTACGTGTCTGTTCGCAGAATCTACGTGTCCCAATTTGGTGTTGCTAAAATTAAGATAGCTACTCAGTTTTATTCTCTTACATGGGCGTTTCATCATGAGTTAAGTTACAGTAGGCTACTGTTATGTATGAGTATTTTATGTACAGCATTATATTTCATTTGTAAATGTAGATTTGTTTCATACCGTTTTTGCTGCCTTGCTGATCAGCTATTTATTTTGTTCTTTAGCACCCTCTGGTGGTGTGTGGAGCAAAACATAATCTGATGTAATATCATTTGAAATAGACTAGTGCTTTCTAGAAGCTTCTGGCATCTTCTTGCTTGGAGGGGGCGGGATTACCCAGGAATCCTGTAGATCTTTCCAGAATGTTGCTCATCTACATTCAACAAAAATATAAAAGCAACACTTTTGTTTTTGCTCCCAATTGTCATGAGATGGACTCAAAGATCTAAAATTCATTCCAGATACACAATATTACCATTTCTCTCAAACATTGTTCACAAATCTGTCTAAATGTGTGATAGTGAGCACTTTTGCTTTGCTGAGACAATCCATCACACCTCACAGGTGACCTTGCCACATCAAGATGCTCATCAGACACCATGATTAGTGCACAGGTGTACCTTATACTACCCACAATAAAAGGCCACTCTGAAATGTGCAGTTTTGTCTCACAGCAAAATGCCACAGATGGCGCAAGCATTGAGGGAGCGTGCAATTGGCATGCTGACAGCAGGAATGTCAACCAGATCTGTTGCTCGGGCATTGAATGTTCATTTCTCCACCATAAGCCGACTCCAAAGGCGTTTCAGAGAATATGGCAGTACATCCAACCGGCCTCACAACCGCAGACCACGTGTAACCACACCAGCCCAGGAACTCCATATCCAGCAGGTTCACCTCCAAGATCGTCTGAGACCAGCTACTCAGACAGCTGCTGAAACGATTGGTTTGCATAACCAAAGAATTTCTGCACAAACTGTCAGAAACCGTCTCAGGGAAGCTCAACTGCATGCTCGTCGTCCTCATCGGGGTCTTAACCTGACTCCAGATCGTCTCCGTAACAGACTTGAGTGGGCAAATGCTCACATTCGATGGCGTCTGGCACATTGGAGAGGTGTTATCTTCACGGATGAATCTCGGTTTACATTGTTCAGGGCAGATGGCAGACAGCGTGTGTGGCGTCGTGTGGGTGAGCGCTTTGCAGATGTCAATGTTATGGATCGAGTAGCCCATGGTGGTGGTGGGGTTATGGTATGGGCAGGCATCTGTTATGGACGAAGAACACAGGTGCATTTTATTGATGGCATTTTGAATGCACAGAGATACCGTGATGAGATCCTGAGGCCCATTTGTTGTGCCATACATCCATGAACATCACCTCATGTTTTAGCAAGATAATGCACGGCCCCATATTGCAAGGATCTGTACACAATTCTTGGAAGCTGAAAATGTCCCAGTTCTTGCATGGCCAGCATACTCACCGGACATGTCACCCATTGAGCATGTTTGGGATGTGCTTGACCGGCGTATACGACAGCGCGTACCAGTTCCCACTAATATCCAGCAACTTCGCACAGCCTTTGAAGAGGAGTGGACCAACATTCCACAGGCCACAATTGACAATCTGATAAACTCTATGCGAAGAAGATGTGTTGCACTGCATGAGGCAAATGGTGGTCACACCAGATACTGACTGGTTCTGAGTCCCCAGACCCCCAATCAAGCAAAAACTGCACATTTCAGGGTGGCCTTTTATTGTGGACAGTATAAGGTACACCTGTGCACTAATCATGGTGTCTGATGAGCATCTTGATGTGGCACACCTGTGAGGTGGGATGGATTGTCTCAGCAAAGCAAAAGTGCTCACTATCACATATTTAGACAGATTTGTGAACAATGTTTGAGAGAAATGGTAATATTGTGTATCTGGAATGAATTTTAGATCTTTGATCATCTCATGATAAATGGGAGCAAAAACAAAAGTGTTGCGTTTATATTTTTGTTGAGTGTATATAAATGCTGTGATTTTAGTCAGAGCAGAGCAGAGTTTTTGTTTTGGCAACAGTTACATAGCATTAGAGTGTTATTATAGGGTTGAACAGTGGATTATTGATAGAAGTTTTTTTTAGCAAAGAGTAAATTTGTTTTAGTTGTCATTACTGATTTTCTTTGTTGTGATTTTCAAGTCACAACAAATTGGAGGTTCCACCGAGATAAACCATTCATTGGAACAATGATTGGATTCCCCAAAGATTAAAGCTGAATTTTTATTTTAAATCTTGTGACTTTGAAAAACCAACAATCATGACTTTTGATGTGGAAAGTTTTTTGAAAACTCCAACCCAGGAATTAATTGTGCTGGGAAAGAAGAAGGACTTGCTGCAAAGCCTCAAGCCTTGGATTATCTGATGTGAAATCATCAATGAAGAAACAAGAAATATTCAACATTTTTGGTGCAACATTTCATCGATGAAGATATCTTTGGGGAAGAAGCAGCAGAATTGATTAAAGATGTGGAAGTGCCTGCCACGGAGCTGCAAAGACTTGAATTTCAGCTACGCCTGAAAGAACTGGAAGAAAGGAGGAAAGAGACAGAACTGGAAGAAAGAAGGTTGGAGAAGGAGAGAGAACGAGAAGAAAGAAGGTTGGAGAGAGAACTGGAGGCAAGAAGGATGGAGAAGGAAGAAAGAAGGTTGGAGGAAGGCAAAGAACTCGAAGAAAAAAGGATGCAGTATGAATTGGAAATGAAGAAAATAGAAGCAGGTACTATTACAAAATCTTTTGGACTTTCTGATCATGTCAGACTTGTTCCTCCTTTTATAGAAAATGATGTAGACCAATACTTTACACATTTTGAAAAAAATGCTGAAAATTTGAAATGGCCAAAGGAGCATTGCACAATGATGTTACCAAGAGTTCTTCCTGGTAAAGCTAGGAAAATGTATTACCAGTTATCTGTCCAACAGTGAACTGATTATGATTTTGTCAAATCTGCCATTCTGAAGGGTTATGAATTGGTCCCCGAGGTTTACAGGCAAAAATTTAGGAATTCTCGCAAGGAAGCCAATCAAACTCGTGTTGAATTTGGCAGGTTGAACAGTTATTTGATCAGTGATGCAATTCCATGAAAGTTGAGAAAGATTTTGTCAGAATGAGGCAACTTATTCTGGTTGAGGAATTCAAAAGGTGTATCCAGCCTGATATCAAGACATTCCTTGAGGAGGAATAAGCCAATACTTTGCGAGATGTTTCCACCCTGGCTGATAATTATGCATTAACTCATAAGTCTTCTTTTGTCCAAAAATTCACTTTTTCTAAATTTCAAGGCAAGTCTCAGTCCAAGGCTTCTTCTAATAACACTTTTAAATGATTCTAAGGCCACTTCTAATAGGTAACCTTCAGTGAGAAGCAATCCTCTGATTCTTTACCTTCTGTGTCTTTCGAAACTTTTTTCCCAGTACTTTATACACCTTTGTTATCATATTAGCTATGCGACAAAGTGCAACTCTTGGTCAGGTTGTAACTGTCGCTTATGAAAATCGTTCATGCTTTCTTTCCTGAATTCTTGTATTTAACTGCATTTTTTTAAACATTGCTTAGTTCATTTTTATCCCCCCGGCATATAATGCGGGGGGATATAGCGATCAGTCCGTCCGTCCGTCTGTGTGCATAATCGTTTCCGGAGCAAAACTCAAAAACCGTTCAATATTTCTTCACGAAATTTGGTGTGTACATCTGATATGCCATGTAGATGTGCCTTTTGGCATTTCGGAATTTCTGAAATTTTTATTTTTTGTGTTTCCATGGCAACAAGGTGGACTTAGTCTCTGGGGAGGGTAGGGCTCGTTTCCGGACAATAACTCAATAACCATTCAATATTTCTTCACGAAATTTGGTGTGTACATCTGATATGCCTTGTAGATGTGCCTTTTGGTATTTAGGAATTTCTGAAATTTTTATTTCTTGTGTTTCCATGGCAACAAGTCCCATCACACTGGTGTGTGAAATTGAAACTTCTGCTTGTTTTCTGAGGGTGTTATGAATCTTTGATGCATGTACAGTCAGGAAGTGTTCTTGGCATTTTATCCCCCCGGCATATAATGCGGGGGGATATAGCTATCGCTCTGTCCATCCGTCTGTAAACATGAGTTTGTCTGGCCCATATCTCGGAAACTATATGTGCTACCTTCACCAAACTTGACATACATGTCAATCATGATGTGTAGATGTGCTTTTTGCTCTCGCTCTGTCTGTCCGTCTGTCTGTCCATCTGTAAACATGAGTTTGTCCGGCCCATATCTCGGAAACTATATGTGCTACCTTCACCAAACTTGACACACATGTCAATCATGATGTGTAGATGTGCTTTTTGCTCTCGCTCTGTCTGTCTGTCCATCTGTTTCTCTGACTGCCTCAAGGTCAGTGTGTGTTTGGATGATGTAAGCAAATTCTCCTGAGGTTCTGTATCTGCGGAGTGCTTGAGCCCGGCTCTCCGGTCTCCGAGCCCTGAGGCGATATACAATGTGTGAAGATCCCGTTTTTAGGGATGTGGTGGTCTATTGGGGCTTTCACTTCTCCTTTCCTGTTAATCTGGTGAAATCGTGTAATTTGCTGCAGACTGAATACTGGTGGGTACAAATGAGACAGTTTTCATTTTTATCCACAAAATTAGCTTATTTCATATTTTCTGGCTGCAACCTGTCTCAAAAAAATTGGGACACAGGCAAAAAAGGGCTGAAAAAGCAATTAATTTGTAAGAGAATCGGCTTAAAGAACATTTTGCAAGCAATTAAGTGAACTGGCTTCAGTTGTCTAACATGATTGGCTATGAAAGGGATGTCTTAGAGAGGCTGAGTCTCTCAGAAGTAAAGATGGCCGGAGGCTCTCCAACCTGTGATGGCTTGCGTAAAAAAATTGTGGAATACTTTAAAAACCATGTTCCTCAATGTCAAATTGCAAACGTTGTCTTGTATTTCAACATTTGCTTTATTATCTCTTTTCTATTGTGAATAAAATACTGGCTGGTGTGATTTGAAATTCATTGCGTTTTGATTTTACTCACAATTTGCACTTTCTCCCAACAATTTCGGAATTGGAATTGTAGTTTATTGTTATGTTCTGGGGCTGGTTCTCACCAAGACGTAATGCTAATGCAAAATGTGCCTGTGGGGATCTTGCTCACTCCAGAGGCAAATGTGCTGACCTCAGGAGTCCATTTTACAGTATCACTTCTGGGCCATCCTGCCCTCCACTGGGCCTCTGAAGAACTAGTGCTAGCAAAGAGAAATACATGAACAAACACACCGATTTGGAAATTTGTAGTTGTAATGTTGCATGGGATAACTGACAAATCAGCAAAATTCCTGCAATGTAAAAACACTGTTATTTTTACGTGGTTCTTCAGTTAATGTGAGCAGACATCAGTATGGCTGGAACACCAGCTCACTTCGCTGTTTGTTCGGCAGGATAAAGATCAGTTGATTAGTGATGCATAGCAAGTTGAGTTACTTCTGATAGTGATGAGCAAACAGGTGTTTCCTGCCTGCATCTGCTTCCATCTCTGGGCTCAATGCTCCTCCCTGTGTGACGCTTCGAGCGTTATCCTCTCATGCAGTGCGGTTTTCGAGATTTCGGGCAGAGAGACCTTTTTAAAGGGCTGCATTTGCTGTCCAGTTCACTTGTGGTTCATGTTGATGCAAACAGCCTCAAATTAAAAAGGGGGCTATAGCATTTCATCCATATCAGAATTTCTGCCCTTGTAAATTGTGCCACTGTCCTAATACTTACGGGCCTCACTGTGTGTGTGTTGGCGCTTTCTGTAAATGGTGTCAGGTCCTTTATTTATCCAGCCAGGGGAGTATCCAGAGAGATAGAATGAATTACTGCTTAGTACTTAAACTCACATTAACCCTTCGTGGGCCATGCAATCGACAACCAAAAAGTGAAATTTGAGGAAAGCATACTGAGAATGATCCTGTGAGGGTGGATTTTTTCGTACTTGTTAAAGACTGTTAGAATTTTAAGTTGATTTTGGCTCAGGTTCACATGAAGGGCTATCTAAAAGTGAAAAGAGAATTTAAATGCCATACATTTTGAGTGAAATTAACCTTTTTCCAGCCAGTCATGTGGGTGTGGCCCTATTTGACCCCAAAATTTACCATGTGGGTACCCTTTGATTTCAAAAACAAATGTGCCAATGTAAAGCTCCTTAAGAGTATGAAACTTAATTTCAAAATCAACATGGAACAAGCAGCCCTTCATGGAAAAATACTGCTTTCAGCATAGGTCGATTATGAACAGGAAATGTACACAAAATGAACAATGATGCACTAATGTGTGTGAAATCTTCAGCCCGAACCCTATGCCTGCATGTTTTTTGAAACTTTATCCACGGTCACCTCTATTTCTCTTGATTACTTTGAAATATACTGTCATTATGACATAAATCTATTTATGTAATGACTTAAACCCTCAGCCATACAACTATTATTGCATAATTTGCCAGTAGCCACACCACTATTCCGTCTGCTCCAGCCACGTGGCTGTAGCTAAGCAGGTGAGGGATTGGTTAGTATTTGGATGGGAGACCACCTGGGAAAACCCAGTTGCTGCTGGAAGATGTGTTGGTGAGCTAGTAGGTTGCGATCTTCCCTCTGGTGGAATAATCTGTACTGAAGGAGACGCCGTCTTTCGGATGAGATGTTAAACCGAGGTCCTGACTCTCTGTGGTCAATGGTCATTAAATATTTTTTTATACTCTGAAAAGATTAGGGGGTTACCCGGTGTCATGACTAAATTCCCAACCTGGCTCTTTCGACCTGCCACCTGATCATCCCCTGATCTAATTGGCTGTTCAATTTGCCCTCTCCTTCTCCACCTCAACCCCCCAGGGCTCCCTTGAAAATGAGATTTCAATCTCAATGGGACTTCCCTGGTTAAATAAATGTTAAATAAAGTAATATACAATTATTGAATTCAGCTAAGGTGAATTCAATGATTTATCCACCTTGGACAAGTCATTCACCAAGGTGGATAAATCATTGGATTCACCAATAACTGAAGCCAATACCCGTTATTATATGACCAAACTTGAAAATATAAAATAAGAGAAGGGCGACAACTCTAACGTAAAACTCAAAACGGAATGAGATATTGAGCTAAAACCGACCGCAATTTTCTTCTGCCACAACAGGCTCCAAAATATAAAAAATAGAGTAATTTTTAGCCCAACGATATGGGAGGTTCGGCCATTTGGGTGATTTCATATGGAATGACTCTTCTGTAAGGATGTACCAGTCTGGCCCAAACAGCAGACTGTAAAGCCTCTGTTTAGGATGTACCAGTCTGGCTCCAAACTTCCTATTTTTGTATCGTGTTGTTCAGACAAGATTAGTTGTCACTGGCGCCAAAATTTTACAGAAATACAGAAAAGGCGTGGCGGGCGGCACAGCTGTGAAATCTGTCTGGGTGTCGAGACGACGCGCTTGAGTTGGGCTGGAGAATGTGACTGGTTTCTAGACGTAACTGATTCTGAGTCAGAAATGAACCCATTTGCACAGAAGCCAAATCTGGCTATTGATGTGTTACCTTATTTAAGGCTTTATAATTCAAGATTGCAGCTTCACAGAGAGGAAAGGAATGGCTCAACTGAGTCAAGATACATGAAGCACTTAGATTTCCATCATATTTCACATTATTTTCAAGATTTTGGTCGAGAAATAGGGCTGCAAACATACAAAATCTTCATGAAAATTCAGCATTGAAGTTGTAAAAAAATTATACTGAGAATAGAAAAATGGCTGGGGGATGAAACAATACATTTCTGGTATCATTTACTTCTTGACCACATGTATTATTCATCTGGATATTACATTCTAAATTACCTACGCTCTAGGAGCCAAATAAGACAGCTATCCTGGTGGCTCCCCAAACTCTACGATCCATCAAAATGGCACACTGTCAAATTTAAAAAAAAAATCATATATTTAAAACAAATCAATTTTTGAGCCATGAAACTCAATATGAACAAATTATTTTCTGTTTGAATTGAACATGACTTTATCAATATAGGTGCAGTTGGACATCAGTGGTTACCAGTAACCTCTCCAAACATAAAACATGCCTTTTCTCCATGATAAAGTTTACAATTTTGTACACAAGCTGGCTCACATACTCATTTAAGGAACTGCTTATTTAATGGTCAGAACCTTCTCCCTGTAATGAAAAGCAAGCAGTTCCCACTTCCGAGCTCACATCCTTATATAAACACATTCCATACTTCATAGGGAACAACTATAACTCACTAACTCAGTAATATCTGAAATATACCTTATTTTATCAGAATAAACATTCCACGATCAGGAAAAAAATCAGGCAATATTCTACCCTTGATTGAACAGAATGGTGCAATGAACGTACCAGGGGGTCTACCGAAGTGCTTGAGCTCTTGGCATGTTAAACAAGCCAAAACGTCAGCATTCGATTTAGTTGAATTCAGAATAAATTCCAAAACAAGCCATATTGAGCAAAATGCTTCTACAGTTGCAGTCGCAGTATTTCTTCATTGAATCCCTCCTCCAGAGAGATATCCAGTAGAAGGAGCCCTCTAATCCTGTTTCATTCGGAATAATTCCCATTGATCATATCCGTACCTTATTTCAAGCCAGTGAATGTAACTAAACTCTTCATGCCGGGTTTGGAAGTATTTTTTTCTTGACATTGCGTTATTTTCAGCCGCGCCACTGTGTGCAACGTTAAGATAATGTAACCTACTCTTCTGCAACACAAAGGCTTGTATACATTTCTGATTGTCCGATCAATGTCTTTCAGTTGCTTTGGAAAGTTTATTCTCTCTGGAATTGGATAAGAAACATGTCAATCAATACATCGTTACGGGGAAATTTCAAATGGGCGTGAATTATAAGTGTGCAGTTTGGCAGATGAGGCGAAGTAAATCGTTGATGTCATGGTTTGGAGGCTTTGAGAGCTTTCTTTGTTGCTCTCGCCCAGGACGGTATCGTTTTTCTCTCAATCGGATTCCTGGGCCAGCTGGCATTAATTGGGGGCGTCGCCCGGATTCTATTTCAGCCCTAGTTCCGCCTCACTTCCCTTGCTAGAGTGTCAGTGTTATGTTTTCACTCTAGCCGGTAAGGTCTCTAGTAAGAGAGCTGTTGAGGGTTTAGCATATTTGAGGAGGTGTTCTAGATAGGCTGGGAAGCTTGCTGTTTTTTCCCGTTCTTTTCGTCCTGTCGAGCTCGCCTTGCTTCCTTGCCTCAGACAACATCTAGGTCCGTTGGAAACGCAACTCTCGCTCTCTTATTTTATTTGTGTCTCTCTCTCATCTGCAGTTTCCCGTTTTATTCTGGCCGCTGCGTTTGCCGTCTCTAACTCACCAGCCATCACAATTGAGTGATAGGCAAAATCGACGAGAGCTGACTTTGTCAATTGAGGAATCTTCACGTAAATCCACAGTAGGGAACTACTCGTTTTTCATATGTGATGACTATAATTGATGGTTGAATGACATAGTATCAATACCATGTAGAATTTTTGCTTCAGAAAACTGATTTTTCTGAAGTACAGATTGAAATACCATTGGCTCAGTTTAGCTGAAGTGGTTGCGACAGAGGTTAACATTTTTTTCTGTCGCAAGGGATCATTTTTTTGAACTGCTGAATAGATGCTATGGGCAAGTATATTGAGCAGTTTGCACATCAGGCTTAGCTGAGGGGTTTCAAATCATGCAACTGATCTGGATCTAGTGATAGAATAGTGTAACTGCGTGCATAAATTTGCAGCTCCATGCCCGCTGGCCTCTACATTAGCACAGAGCGGTTAAGAAGCCCGCAGGACCGACATGCCATTACAAGTATCACAACGCCCCTAATACCAGAGAGCTACTGCTGCTAATTCCTTACTGTTTCATCTTTCTTGTTTGATCCATCTATCTGTTGATCAGCGAATATTGAGCTTTTATGTGCTTGTTTGCGGTTTCTGTTATGTATTCATTTACATTTTGCTCATACGTACTCAGATTCTTACTTTATTGGCTTAATATATGATACATGCTTTGTGTGTGTATGCTTAGCTGCATGCTGTGTCTGTCTGATCGCTTCATGTATGTCTTGCTTGCTTATATGTACCTGCTTGCTAAGTGATGTTTTGCGTTTCTGTGCTATTCTGTATTAATTTTCATGTGTTGCCTTGCTGCCAGTGCATGACATTTTAGCTAATCTTCGTAAGCCTGTTTGCTTTACTACAATTTTCTTGTTTATTGACTTTAGTCCTCTATATTCCTTGTATTTTCCCTTTTTTGGGATGCCTATTATAATCTGAAGTGGGACAACAGAAGAAAATTAACCTTTGAAGTAAACTCTGGTGTTTTTGCTGATGTGATGTCCTTCAACGTGCTCGGTCCCAGACAAATATAGCAGTTAAAAATAAATGAAAAAATAGATTGTAGGCTGGGGCTTAACTGTGCAACTGATTTGTCTCACAAAAATATTGTCTGGAGTCCCGGAAACAGCTGCCTGTAGCTACCCTGGGTTTTCCCCTGTCAGTTATTTTTACTTTTTTGCCTCAATTACGGCAAGGTTAGCATTCTGATTGTGTCCCAGGACAGTGAGTCAGGGATACTATGAATCAGCGATCGTTAAAATGCGTCCACCGAACCATCCGTTGAGATTTCTTAGGAGCATGGTACAAGTCACAATTTTTAATTGGTTCATTTCAAATTTGGCATGGACCTCGTGGTGAGGACACAAAGCCTCTCTATTTTTGGGTGGAATTGCTGCATTAATGACATGGTTTTTACTCCTGGATTTGCAAAGCTTAGGAAGGAGTGTTGTGATGAGATTCAAGCGTCACTCGCCAACGTGCGACCTAAACACTTGTCTGATTGCCCGGGGCAAGTAAAAGTCGAAGTTTGGAAAGTGTTCTGGGGCATGTAATTAAAAAAAAAAAAAAAAGATTGCCTGAATCGTGCAAGCAACTTTTTCCAAAGTAAGCTAGGGTCTTTTCTCATTAAATCATCTTAAAATACTACGAAAACAAGTGAATGAAAGTTTCAAAAACATTGTTCCCTGATGAAAGGATTACTCTATTATTTACATGTACATTCCTTCAACCTTGATCCTCATTTGTGCACATTACGCACAACTGGCCAGTCCAGTGCATGAGCCGTGCAATTGCGCAACTTGCATGTTGATTCGTTCCCATCCTGCGCACGGTGTAACACATTGCGGAGCTCTCTTTAGCAATCAAGTCAACTGCATGCTCCCACGAAAGTGCAGTAGGAGTTAGCCTTTTGTCAAGGTCCTCATGGTTTTTAAACAGTGCGATACCCGCTTGTAATCTTCCAGACACGCAACACTCCGCAAGCGAAAGGAATATTAGACCGTCAGTCCCGGGTCCCATGGTGAAGGATGGTGTCCTTAACGATCGTCTCTCAGCAAATAAATGGTTACTCTGAATTTACGCAGACCGAAAAAAGCCTACAGCCTTCACAGAAGATTAGCGCATACATGTACACTTGCCAACATGATTCCCAGGTCCCTACCAGGGCAACTAAGAAGACGTCTTTTTAGTTTATTGACCCCGCCTTTCACCAGGGTCATGGTGCACGCATAATCATGTCAGCGGGCAAGCTCTCAGGCGCTGTTATGCCAACCTTTCTTTTCCTGAGAACTGGGGTCAGATCATTGAAAGAGAAATAGAGAAGTGAAATAAAACTGATTCAATTCTACAAAAAAAGCAGCTTTAAAAGCAATATTTTTGGTGATTTGTGTGATTTTAAAACTTATTTGTGACTTGCTGTGCAATATGTTTATAGTGTTGTATTTGTATTAGTATTTTTTTCGGGCAGGTAAAACTCCTTTCCGGGCAAAACATTTCGCAACTGTTTGAAAATTTGCTTGACCAACTGGGCATGTGCTGAAAAAAAGTTATCTCTCTCTCTGCTCACGAAACAATCAATCAGTCAATCAATCAGTCAGTTTGCTGTTAGCACAACCACGGGCAGTAAGATAAATATAATCTTGGCGTGGAAGACCGATCCCTAATTTGCAGTTTATCCAGGAGTTGACAATAGTGTCACTTTGATATTTTCATTATTGCATACATGTCAGGGATACATGTCCACATGTGGGTGACTGACTATCTAGTTCTCTTCTGTACCCCTTTCACATACCCCAGGATTTTGGTCAGAGGGGACAAAAGTAGACCTGATTGAAAAATGTAAATTTCATGCTGCTAGTTTACACTTGTCTCTGTGAGCAGTGGCTGGGTATTCTGATGTGAAGCTCCTGACCTGTAGTCTCAGGCCTCGTGTGGGCTCAGGGGGGGCTCTGACTGACCTGTAATCTCAGGTCTCGTGTGGGCTCAGGGGAGCTCTGACTGACCTGTAGTCTCAGGCCTCGTGTGGGCGCAGTGGGGCTCTGACTGACCTTTAATCTCAGGCCTCATGTGGGCTCAGTGGGGTTCTGACTGACCTGTATCTCAGGTCTCGTTTGGGCTCAGTGGGGTTCTGACTGACCTGTAATCTCAGGCCTCGTGTGGGCTCAGTGGGGTTCTGACTGACCTGTAGTCTCAGGTCTCGTGTGGGCTTAGTGGGGCTCTGACTGACCTTTTATCTCAGGCCTCATGGGCGCTCAGTGGGGTTCTGACTGACCTGTATCTCAGGTCTCATGTGGGCTCAGTGGGTTTCTGACTGACCTGTAATCTCAGGTCTCTTGTGGGCTCAGTGGGGTTCTGACTGACCTGTAGTCTCAGGCCTCGTGTGGGCTCAGTGGGGTTCTGACTGACCTGTAATCTCAGGTCTCTTGTGGGCTCAGTGGGGTTCTGACTGACCTGTAGTCTCAGGCCTCGTGTGGGCTCAGTGGGTTTCTGACTGACCTGTATCTCAGGTCTCATGTGGGCTCAGTGGGTTTCTGACTGACCTGTAATCTCAGGTCTCTTGTGGGCTCAGTGGGGTTCTGACTGACCTGTAGTCTCAGGCCTCGTGTGGGCTCAGTGGGGTTCTGACTGACCTGTAGTCTCAGGCCTCGTGTGGGCGCAGTGGGGCTCTGACTGACCTTTAATCTCAGGTCTCGTGTGGGCTCAGTGGGGTTCTGACTGACCTGTATCTCAGGTCTCATGCGGGCTCAGTGGGGTTCTGACTGACCTGTAATCTCAGGCCTCGTGTGGGCTCAGTGGGGTTCTGACAGACCTGTAATCTCAGGTCTCTTGTGGGCTCAGTGGGGTTCTGACTGACCTGTATCTCAGGTCTCATGTGGGCTCAGTGGGGTTCTGACTGACCTGTAATCTCATGCCTCGCGTGGGCTCAGTGGGATTCTGACTGACCTATAATCTCAGGTCTCTTGTGGGCTCAGTGGGGTTCCGACTGACCTGTATCTCAGGTCTCATGTGGGCTCAGTGGGGCTCTGACTGACCTGTAATCTCAGTCCTTGTGTGGGCTCAGTGGAGTTCTGACAGACCTGTAATCTCAGGCCTCGTGTGGGCTCAGTGAGGTCTGACTGACCTGTAATCTCAGGCCTCGTCTGGGCTCAGTGGGGTTCTGACTGACCTGTAATCTCAGGCCTCGTATGGGCTCAGTGGGGTTCTGACTGACCTGTAATCTCAGGCCTCGTGTGGGCTCAGTGGGGTTCTGATTTACCTGTAATCTCAGGTCTCGTGTGGGCTCAGTGGGGTTCTGACTGACCTGTAATCTCAGGTCTCTTGTGGGCTCAGTGGGGTTCTGACTGACCTATAATCTCAGGCCTTGTGTGGGCACAGTGGGGTTCTGACTGACCTGTAATCTCAGGTCTCGTGTGGGCTCAGTGGGCTTCTAACTGACCTGTAATCTCACGTCTCGTGTGGGTTTAGTGGGGTTCAGACTGACCTGTAATCTCAGGCCTCGTGTGGGCTCAGTGGGGTCCTGACTGACCTATAATCTCAGGTCTCGTGTTGGCTCAGTGGAATTCTGACTGACCTGTAATCTCAGGCCTTGTGTAGGCTCAGCGGGGTTCTGACTGACCTGTTATCTCAGGCCTCGTGTGGGCTTAGTGGGGACCTGATTGACCTGTAATCTCAGGTCTCATGTGGGCTCAGTGGGATTCTGACTGACCTGTAATATCCGGTCTCGTGTGGGCTCAGTGGGGCTCTGACTGACCTGTAATCTCAGGCCTCGTGTGGGCTCAGTGGGGTTCTGACTGACCTGTAGTCTCAGGCGTCGTGTGGGCTCAGTGGGGTCTGACTGACCTGTAATCTCAGGCCTCGTGTGGGCTCAGTGGGGTTCTGACTGACCTGTAATCTCAGGCCTAGTGTGGGCTCAGTGGGGTTCCGACTGACCTGTATCTCAGGTCTCATGTGGGCTCAGTGGGGCTCTGACTGACCTGTAATCTCAGTCCTTGTGTGGGCTCAGTGGAGTTCTGACAGACCTGTAATCTCAGGCCTCGTGTGGGCTCAGTGAGGTCTGACTGACCTGTAATCTCAGGCCTCGTCTGGGCTCAGTGGGGTTCTGACTGACCTGTAATCTCAGGCCTCGTATGGGCTCAGTGGGGTTCTGACTGACCTGTAATCTCAGGCCTCGTGTGGGCTCAGTGGGGTTCTGATTTACCTGTAATCTCAGGTCTCGTGTGGGCTCAGTGGGGTTCTGACTGACCTGTAATCTCAGGTCTCTTGTGGGCTCAGTGGGGTTCTGACTGACCTATAATCTCAGGCCTTGTGTGGGCACAGTGGGGTTCTGACTGACCTGTAATATCAGGTCTCGTGTGGGCTCAGTGGGCTTCTAACTGACCTGTAATCTCACGTCTCGTGTGGGTTTAGTGGGGTTCAGACTGACCTGTAATCTCAGGCCTCGTGTGGGCTCAGTGGGGTCCTGACTGACCTATAATCTCAGGTCTCGTGTTGGCTCAGTGGAATTCTGACTGACCTGTAATCTCAGGCCTTGTGTAGGCTCAGCGGGGTTCTGACTGACCTGTTATCTCAGGCCTCGTGTGGGCTTAGTGGGGACCTGACTGACCTGTAATCTCAGGTCTCATGTGGGCTCAGTGGGATTCTGACTGACCTGTAATATCCGGTCTCGTGTGGGCTCAGTGGGGCTCTGACTGACCTGTAATCTCAGGCCTCGTGTGGGCTCAGTGGGATTCTGACTGACCTGTAGTCTCAGGCGTCGTGTGGGCTCAGTGGGGTCTGACTGACCTGTAATCTCAGGCCTCGTGTGGGCTCAGTGGGGTTCTGACTGGCATCTGGAGAGATGAAGTTGGGAAGAGCTCCTACTGTTTGGCCCTTGAGCAGAAACCATAACCCCAAAACTTTTCCAGAGGCTTTACCCCTTTTTCTCTATACTTCACTCTACTTAGCTGCAACTTTGCTGTCTGGGAGCTTCCTGTGGGCATTAAAAGGAGGAGTGAAAAAGAGGGAGTTGATGTCTAAGGAACAGCGCTTGTTAAAGCACATATGTAAAAAATGGGGTCAGTGTGTTAAGTCTACTCTGCCCGTCCACAAAAAAAAAGGAGCCATTCAGATTTAAATAGGCAAATATTCAAGAGTCTATGATTGAGTCATTATTGCAGTGATGAATGTGTTCAGCAGGAAATAATTGTTTTGATCCTGACTGACTCAGTGCTTACCTCCGAATTTCATAAAAAACCTTGACAAGGGCGCCCCGGCGGTTTTTCGGTCTGGGCACGCGGTGGTTGTGTCCTTCTCGTGGCGACCCGGGTTCGATTCCGGCTCGGGTCATTTTCCGCATGTCTTCCCCATTCATCTCCTCAACTTTCCTGTCTGTCTCCTCTGTGTGGCTGTCAAATAACGAAAAAAATCCCAAAAAAATATTCTTCAAAATAAATACCCTGACAAATGATAGATCTCATGGTCGTTAAAATGATTTCACAGTCTTTCAAGAGGGGCAAATTATTAGCATGCAACAAGCAAAGAGAACATCTAAGGAGATGAAATCACTGGAATTGGGTCTGGAACGGTCCAATAATTCATGAAAATCTGGAAGGTAGTGATGAACTGTCATCTTAGTTGAAGAACTATGTTGGTTCACAACCATGACTGACTTATCAGAGATCACTGAAATGCTCGTGAAGGCTCATCTTAAAAAAAAATGAACAGTGCAACTCATGCCTGTGTTTAATTATGAAAATAAGAGCATCTGCACTCGTGAGATGCAACAAAAACTAAATAAACTGAATTCAGCAGACTACCTGAATACACTGAATGACCAGTAATCCATCAATGGACTCTTTAATCCCTGATGACACGGGCATATTTCAGGATGACAATGCCAGGATTCATCAGGCTCAAATTGTGAAAGAGTGGTTAATCGAGCATGAGGAATCATCTTCACACATGAATTGGCCACCACAGAGTCTGGACCCTAACCAATTGAAAGTCTGTGCGATGTGCTGGAGACGGGTTATTGATGTGTAACGACTCACTCGTGGTCAATACAATGCCTCGGCCAAGAACGAATGCAAATCTCGTTGGAACTAAATATTGTAACATTGTCTGAGACTATCAAAACAATACCATAACGAATGTGCCCCATGATCAAAGCTAAAGGCAGCCCAACAAAAGATTATTGTGTGCGACACTTTTTTTGTACGGGAGGTGTGTAAGTACTGTTCAGTTTTACTGCAGATAATGTCTAGTAGATAGTATGCTTTATTATCTCTGAATTTCTTTATTTACAAAAGCTTGTCAACATTCATAGAAAAATTACTTATCAAGATTTTCTTAAACAAATACAGCTTCCTGTTATTATCTACCGCCAACACGAAGTGTGAGAGGGATATAGGTTTGACGTCCGTCCGTCCGTGTGTGCGTGCGCCTGTCCGTCCATCCGAGAGAAAGGGGACAACTTTTCTCAGAAACTATTACAGATAGGACAACCAAATTTGGTGTGTACCTTCAGACCATAAAGGCCTTGATGGAGTTTGAAAACAAGAAGCACACGATTGGCGGGGGATGTTGTAGACCATGTCGGCTTGTTTATGCTGTGAAGACGTCATACCACAGCAGCTTTCCAGGAAAGTCTTCAGACGAAGCATGGTTAAGTGTGCTGGTAATGTGAAATTGTCGTCATGCCCGCGCTTGGTTGGCACTGACATTTTTATAGTTTATGTTATGGTTGTTGTGGCAGATGCATTATCCGGGCATCAAAGATGGTTTTCTCATTCGATGAGTTCGCTGGGTGCTTCTACAATGGTCAAAAATCACACTTTGGAAGGATCAGAGCTTAGCACCTGCAGCTAATTGTGCACTTAGTGAGTGTATTCACTGTGAAGGATTCAGGTTCGAATCCAAGTGTAGCCACATAAAAATTGGTGTGGTTGCTAGGCCCTCTACCATCCATTGCTGACTGGGCCCCTCATCTGTCGATTTGGTGTAATCGTTTGATTAAACGTTTCAGCTAAATGACTGATATAATGCATGCTTGGGAGTAGTAGGTATGGTGAAGTGCTGGAACACGTGATTGTTCCAGTCAGACTAGAGAGCTGTGAGCGCTCAGCGGCTGTGAGTCACAGTGGCGTTTGGAAAGCTGTGCTTGGACCCAACAACACCCAGCGTTTTGTGGCCTCTCACCTTCACTCAGGCATGTGCAAGCGCACCACATGCTCTCTGAACGACACACTCAGTCCCAGCACTTCACTCTGAGCTTAAAAAACATCTGATAAAGTTCATAATTAATGATGATTTTTCCCGAATTTTGTTGCTTATAAAGACCAGTGATTCTGGTGGAGTTTCTTTTTTTTTATTTTTATATTTATGTTTGCATGTGTACTCGTCTCTGTGTTAGTGTTTGTCTATGTGCATGTTTGCGTGCGTATTTGTGTGTGTTTCTGATAGTGTCTGTTTTAAATCCAGTCTCTGGTCAGATGTAAGGAGGCTGTGTGTTCCATTTGGTGTTTTTCATGTCTCCATGCAAAGGTCGTTTCTGTGTTATTCTTGTCCGCAGTCTTCTTTTTTTTCTCAGTGTGTGTCTCGTGTCCCTTAATCATATGTTGTTGTGCTGTTAATTTCCCTTGTGCTGCCTCATCTGTCGCCCCGCCCCCACCCTGAAAATCCCGGCCTGCTCTCTTGTCTGATTCATTGAGTTTCTGTTTATATACGGTGTGCTCCCTTTCGTCTTCAGTCATCGCTCGGTCGCCTGCCGTGCCTCCGTTTGCCGCCATCCGCAGTTCTGTTTTGAGAAACTTCTCTGTTTTATGTCATTCTGACACCTCGGTTCCTGATTTGGCTTCATCTTATGATGGAGGATTCAAATCCTGACTTTTTAAATCTAGTTCAGTCCCTGGTTTTTCGAATTCCTGCACATTTGACCGAGGCCCCGGATCCAGACTTGGTGCTGCATTCTGCTTGTTCCACTAAAATACCTGCCAAATTGACTACGAGTTCTGAATATGATCCACTACCAGTCAAAGGTTTTTGCACATCCCAGTATTTTCTGTAATTTCTGCAATTGTTTGATATTCTCCTCTTGTGTAATAGTCTCATATTGGTTGCCTTACAGAAAGGTTGGTAAACTGAAGTCCAATATATAAACCATGTATATAACAAAACTAATTAAGAAAAACCAGGATCAGTCATTTTGTCAGTGTTTAAGCAGATCAGTCATGATGGTCTAATCCAGGGCTTCTCAAACCTCTCCTGGAGGTCAGAATGTCACACTGCGTGTTGGAATCCATTATTCCGTCAATGAAGCACAGCTCCCCAGGACCAGAAGCACTCATGCAGCCCCAGACCATGATGCTGCCACCACCATGTTTGACTGTAGGCAGTACGCACTTGTCTTGGTACTCCTCACCAGGGCACCGCCACACATGCTGGACCGCATCTGAGCCGAACAAGTTTATCTTGGTCTTGTCAAACCACAGAACATGGTTCCAGTGGTTCATGTTCTTGGACTGGTTGTCTTCAGCAAACTGTTTTCTGGCTTTCTTGTGGGCTAGCTTCAGAAGAGGCTTCCGTCTTGGCCGACGGCCATGCAGACCGACTTGGTGCAGTGCACAGCGTATGGTCTGAGCATTGACAGGCTGTTCTCCTACTGCTGCAACCTCATTAGCAATGCTGCCAGCACCCCTGCATCTGTTTTCTGAAGCCCACTTGTGCACCTGACGCAGAGCATGAGGACTCACCGTCTTTGGTCGACCCTGACAAGGCCTGTTCCGAGCAGAACCCGTCTTGGAAAACTGCTGGATAACCTTGGCCACCGTGCTGTAGCTCAGTTTCATGGTTTCACAGATCTTCTTGTAGCTTAAACCATCTTTGTGGAGAGCAACAATTCTCTTTTTCAGATCCCCAGGGAGTTCTTTCCCATGAGGTGCCATGTTGACTATCCAGTGACCAGAATGAGAGCTTTGCACCCAAAGCACCACAGTTTAAACCTTCAGCACATGTTACACAACCTCATATGGCCCTGTCGAGCAGACAAAAGCATGAACATGATGAATAAGACACATTTCATTGCTTGGTTGACCATTACCAATTGGGGTGTGTACTCACTTTTGTTGCTGCCTGTTTTGGAAAAAGTGACTGTTTGTTCAGTTATTTGGACAGTGCAGTAAGTCTACACTGCTACACATATTGTACAATGAATACTCTAGAACAGGGGTGGGCAATTCCGGACCTGGAGGGCCGGTGTGTATGCAGGTTTTTATTTCTATCAATTACCCTGACTGATCGAGTTACCTGATTGCATACACAATTATAGGTTTGTGCAGTGATTAGATCAAAGAAAAATCTTTTATAATGGGAGACAAAACAGTCTTTGGTGTTCATTCATGACAATTCTAAGAAATGCTCCTGAAATGTCAGATTTCATAAATGGTTTGGCTTATAATCAACTAATTCATGGCCAGAAGTTGGCATGATAATGAGAGACAGATACGGACCTCGTTGCCCACCTCTGCTCTAGAATATATTCATGTTTCATTTCTGTAACGTTGTCCCTTGAAAAGATATGATCAATTAATTGTCGAAATGTGAGCGGTGTCCTCACTTTTGTGAAATACTGTATATGGACACTTACCCATAGTAAAATATGTAATATGTACGTAACTCGTGCAATTATTCTTTTATTCATTCATTCATTTATATGTAGAAATAAGTCCTGTTTTTCCCACCAAGCAAGGAAATTTCTACCTCGATTGGACTATGTGACCTGCTCTTTATGAATGCCCCAGACCAGGGCCTAAAAAAAATATTGGATACTGTTTGCCACTGTGCTTTGCATTTTGTTACTGGTTTTGGTAATCGCATATACCACTGTATGATGCTGTTAAGTAGCCATCTTTGTATTTTGACAGCCGTTAACATTCTTAGACTGGTTCCTCGCTACCCATGTATGTGTGAAAATGAAACGGCCTGCACTCTCATGAGAGACTGCAGATGTCCCAGAGGTAGAATGGACTCCGGTAAAAAGGCTTGTAAAAACACTGCCCCTTCCTGAATAAAGGAACCTGAATCTGGCAGCACAAATTACTTTGGGAGAATTTAGGTCGATCTGGACCACAAAAATATTTCTCTGTCATTGCACTTGTTATTAAATTTTATGTTGGAAGTAATTATGTTTTCAAATTATGTATGGATTTTTCATCTGGCCTGTTCTGCATTTTATTTTTTTTGTATTCATTGACTTGCAGTGTGTGACATTAGTAATCCGTTTGTACTGTTCGTGTTTATGGTTGGTATATGCTCATGTACAGTGCTTAACAAATTTATTAGACCACTTGTCATTAAAATGAGAAAACACAAATATTTTAGAAATTTGTCAAAATCTTGTTGAAAACTAAAATTTTATTGTTATTTCTTTGGAAAATAACAAACTGAAACAATTAAATATTCCTTATTCACACATAAATACAAAAAAAGCTTGCATGGCCTCCTTTGGCCTTGATAACAGCTTGGATTCCTGCTTTCAACCACTAAAAATAATTTTTATGTTCAGGAATGCAAGTAAATAACTGTTATTTGGCATTTTTATAAACAAAATAATGTGCTTAACTATTTTTTTCTGCTTTTTTGTGAAGTCGTAAATTGTAAAATTCCTGGACAACAACAGTAATTGTATTTTTGCATTAAAAATATTGTTTCAATTCAAGAGCTTATGCATACTGGTGGATTAACCATTACAGAAACATAAAAAAATATTTTGGTCACTACAAGTTCTGTTAATTTAGGGCTTCTGTGGCATAAACCTTACATTGGGTGGTGGTCTAATAAATTTGTTAAGCACTGTATCTAAAATTGTGTTCTGCTCTCGCTGATGTTAGAACAGGACCTTGCAGAAAGAAAACAGATCCACCACAAGCTGTTATTTCCTTTGAAAGTTAATCTGAAGTTGTTAAATTTTATAGAACAGATACAAAAAATGTGTCACCCACTAAGTGTTTCAACGTTAGCTTAGCATTCACACATGCATGCATTTGCACAGTGAACATCTATACCGATACCAAAGACTTTCTTTCACAAGAATGATTCAGGTTGGTAACGGTCTTCCTTCACCTAGCAGATGTTTGCAAACATTAACAAACAGTGCATCACATAGTGACATCCAACGTTGTGTTACAGAACAGCACAAAGTAATTAAGGTATTTAATGACCACTATAAACCCCTGCATAAAAATAGAATACATACATATTGGGATTTATGGCCACAAATTGGTTTCCCACATACTTTTACAATACATGCTAATGATGTCATACAATTAAGTAAAGTTGACATACAATTTTACAATACATGAGTATATGAACATATTTATATGGACTAGGCATATATGTCAATATCTGAAATGGTATTATTTTCATATGTATTTCTTATTTATTTATCTTATCTTATTTATTCCTTAATTTTTACATGTATATAAATATATATATGTTTTAATTTTTTATGGACATATGTTTTATTATTATACATGTGACATACTGAATTTGTATATCGAGGGCTGACTGCAATTAACAGTTATGTCCAATATATAACATCTGGACATAACTCTTTATTGCAGTCAGCCCTCAATATGCATCTATCATGCATATATAAATATGCATATTTGTATGGATGAGACATGTATGTCCATATGAAATTGTTCCATTTTTAAATAGGTTTCATATATAGTTTTTACACATATTTTACACATTAAATATGTGAAAATTTAATGTATATAAAAATACTACATTTCTATTTGGGTTGACAGCGAGCTGATCATTTCAATCACTTGTGCTGGAGTCCTTGAGGATTTTTCTTGTAAATTAATTATTTCTTATAAACACAGATTGGGTTCCAGTGATTTCTTTGTCATGAAAGTTAAAGACTTGACAAGCTCGTGGGGTGTGCAAAAACTTCTGACTGGTCTTATACAGTATGTCCCGTTTGGGATCTGTTTCGCTGTCTGTACATGGGTCTGTGTGTGTATGTTCCTCACACCAGAACTGGCCAATAAAAACGCCTCTCAACCGTACTCTTGCACTGTGCCCTCAAACGGTGCTGATCATGTTTGTCCTTCACCTGACATTGTTACTTCTTGTCCTTTCTTCTTTCACATTTACCGTCTGATAAAATATCAGTTTCATTTGCGTAATAATCTAGGAAGTTCTGCAGAATGAAACAGGAAATGGCAACTATTACTAATAACAAGCCCTGGGGCTCTCAGATCACCATGATTTAAGATGGTGACAGAGATTTTTATGTACCAGTGTTCATTAAGTATTAGACCGTGCCTGTTTTGTCAGCATTTCACAATGTACATGCATAACTGCATGAGCGTGTATACATTTTTATTCTTTACAAGAATTTTATCATGACTTTTTTAGGCATTTTTTTAGGCACCCATATACGTCAGTCTATGAAGAATATACAGAATGTGTTCAAAGTACAAACCCCAATTCCAATGAAGTTTGGACATTGTATAAAACAAGAATAAAAACAGAATACAATGATTTGCAAATCCTTTTCGACCTATATTCTATTGCGTGCACTTCAAAGACAAGATATTTCATTTTCAAACAGATAAACTCTGTTGTTTTTTTTTGGAAATATTCACAACATATGCTGCCATCCAAATGACATCTTTTTTAGGGACTATTTCAGCAAGACAATGCCAAGCCACATTCTCTGCCTGTTAGAACAGTCTGGCTTTGTAGTAAAAGAGTGGAGTAATAGACTGGCCTGCCTGCAGTACAGACGTGTCTCCTATTGAAAATGTGTGGCGCATTATGAAGCGCAAAATATGACAATGGAGACCCCGGACTGTTGAGCAACTGAAGTCAGACATCAAGCAAGAATGGGAAAGAATTCCGCCAACTCAGCTTCTACAAGCAGTGTCCTAAGTGCACAAATTCTTATTGATGTTACATAGTGATAAACATGCCCCTGTCTCAGCTTTTTTGGAATGTGTTGTTGGCATCAAATTTAAAATGAGTGATCATTTCAAAAAAAAAAAAAAAAAAAGAAGTTTATCAGTTTGAATATTAAATCTCTTCTCTTCGTAGAGTACTCTCTTGAATATGTTGAAAATGATTTGCAAATCATTGTTTTCTGTTTTTATTCACGTTTTACACAACGTCCCAGCTTCATTGGAATGGGGGTCTGTCAGTAATTAAGGGAAAAGGATCTTATGTTAATCTTTTGCCAATCTTTTTGGGTAAAATTATGAAGGACAAATTTAAGTGGGATAGCACAGCTCATGGTGTATTTGTCACCTCTTGTCCTCTGCGTGATGGTGTGAATGTTTGCGGCTGTTGTAGGAATGGAGGCCACAGGATTTTTAAGGAAGTCATAAAAGAGGAAGTCCTTGGATGACATCCTTTTTTCACAGACTGCTGGCTGCCAAAGGCCTTAAATAGAGCATATACTTCAGAGTGAATGTGTGAATAACAACTCAACAGCTGCGATCCTGTCCTCAGCCCTGGAAATAAATGGTTGTACTCTTAAGGGTCATGAGTGCACACATTTTTGTTTTTTACACGGATATAACCATATGGTGCACTATTTTGACAGACCTATACGCAATTGTCATGTGCTAACGCTATCGCAGATCAAAGCTGAGTATGTCTGACTCCATTTTGGTCATTTGTGGCAGGAGGTGATTAGCGCTATGTGGCGCTGTTGTCAAAAGGATTGCTCTAATTACATTTGGGTGTGGTGGAGGTTTGGCTCCATTACGGCCAATCAGATAGCTGCTGTCATTTCGCTAAAAACTAGTGCATTAATACAATTTCATCTGGTGAAAAACAAGCACTTGGCTTGCGTTATGACCACCTCCCTTGTGTCCTCTTGAGAACCGTGTTCGAATGCAGTCAGACGCTCAGTGATGTGAGGGGAAGAGGATAGCAATAGCTTGCGTCAAGCAGGTGGGAGACCAAAAGCCCTGGAGCGGGGCCATCCAACAGTAAGCCGCTCACACCACTGGAGGACATAGTTGCCTCTGCATTGCCCTCACGGAGGGGAGAGGGATTTGGGGAAATAGAGGTCTATTCACCAGGTCATGCAAGATGTGGGCTCTTTTAAACTATATACAAAATGGCGCTCTTGGTATTAAAACAAGTGAGAGACAAGTCAATTATTTTTCCACACAATGAGAATATTCTCATGTAAAAATACTACTTCGCCTTCCCCCTCCCTCAAACCTTCATTCCGAAACATTCCTTTTGTTTCTTTTTAGCTATTCAGAGGTGGACTTGCTCCTGTGCGTCAGGTCATTGTCCTGCTACTTAACCCAACTGCACTTGATCTTTAGGTCAAAAACCGATGACTGAACATTCAAAGGAGTTTTTCATTGAGAACAGAATTATGGTTCCACAATTATTGCAAGTCGCAGCCTCAGACCGTCACACTTCCACCAGTGTTTTTCTGTGTTACTACGACGTTCTCATTGTGAAATGCTGTGTAAGTTTTGTGCCAGATGTAATGAGACCCATTCATCAATCCACAGAATATTATCCCAAAAGTCTTCGAAGGTCATCAAAATATTTTTTGGCAAATTTGAGACTAGCCTTCGTGTTTATTTTTGGTCAGCAGTGGTTTTCACCTTTCAGCTCTTCGTTTGATGCCATTTATCCCCGGTCTCTTTCTTACTATGGAATTGTGAACAATTCTGAGGCAAGTGTGGCCTGCGATTTAGACCAGACATGCGATTTCTTTTGTGACCTGCTGGATAAGTCATCCATGTGCTCTTGGAGGAATGTTGGTTGGCCGGCCACTCCTGGGAGGGCTCATCACTGTTCCAAGGTTTCTCTGTTTGCAGATGATAGCTCTCACTATGGTTCGCTGGAGCCCCAGAGCCTCAGAAATGGCGTTGTAGCCCTGTCCAGATATATGCACAGACTTTGTTTCACATCTGTTCTTGAATTTCTTTAAATCACGGTATAATGCTACATTTTGCCTACTTCACATAGCCAGTTAGGTTTTATTTAAGTGATGTATACATTCAGCAGGGCTGGCAGTAATCATGCCTTGGTGCTTCTTGTGAAATTGAACCCAGTTATCAATTCAATTTGTTTAATTGGTTGATTTGTTTACTAAGAGGGCAGTTATTTTTCACATAGAGCCAGGTAAGGTCGGATTGCTTTTTTGCTTCAATAAATGATATCATAATTTAAAAATTGCATTTTGTGTGTACTCTGGTCATCTTTGTTTGATATTAAAATTATTTTTAACTAAAACATTTAAACGTGACAAACATGCAAAAATAGAAAAATCAGGAGGGAGGCAAATACTTTTTTGCGCATGGAGTGACAGCATTTGCCCTAAAAGGTGGTTTGGGTGAGTCAAAATGCAAACAAAATTTGTCCATATACTGATATACCAAAACATCCATAGCGCCAACTTTATGCATTGAAAACACCTCTAATGCACTATTTTGCTCATTGAAATACGACTGGCTTCATTTCAGAGCAGTAAACTATCAGATTGGGTGAAAGCAATGAATATGCTGTTGGCAACAGACAAAATTGTGCATGTGCTACCTCCACATGCATTTCTGTTTGTGAAGGCATGAGTGGAGCCCATGGTGTTATTGTCTACTTCATCCTTAAATGCTCCCTGTGACAAATTTGTCACATGATTTTGGGGGTTGTCAAAACCACTGACCCCACATAAATTTTGCAACCTAATGCCCGTAGTGACATATTTCGACCATCAGTGCTGCCATCTGATGCATAAAAGTGGAACTGACACTATACTGGCTGCACCAGCTAACCTTTGCAATATGGCCGCCCCCATGGTGGAATCCACACGATAGATTAGCGCCCATTCATCACTGGATGAAGTAGACAAACAGGCAAGCTAATGAAAAATAGGCTATGCCTAATACTTCAGCTATATGTCAACTACCAAAACAATGATTGACAAAAGTCCTCTTTATATCCTAGAAACTTAGAATAACATGTATTTCACAAAACTAAAATGAGATCAAAGGTCTCCAAAAATTAAATAGTGCTATTGGGTTGTTATTAGCCCCTCCTCGGGTCATATTAACAGGATACATAGATTTTTCTTTCAACTTTTACTATAGTTGGGTATTTAAGGGCTAAACCTGCAATGGGGCAAATGGCCATTTTCCTCATAAGACTGTTTGTTGCATTGTTTAATTGCTGGCAGACATACATTACAGTCCTTAAATATTTTGGCCTGAGACAGAATTTGTTATTTCTTAGTTCTGAGGTCTGGCACTTTGGATTTGAAAACACTTCATAGGAAATTACAGACTGACTGCTTTAACTTATTGTCGCTTAATCATGTGAACTAGGCTGCGATTGCAGCTCCTTTAAACAGTATCATGAAATCAGCCTTTTTTTGGTAGCTTCATGTAATGTGTTTTCTCAGTGAAGAGTCAAATCTTGAGTTGAATGAGTAAAACTTTGATGTCCTGTCAGTGGATGACCACAGTGTGATGATATTCTGTTGCAGGGTGGCCTGCTGAATTGGAACAGATTTTTCCCCTCCCTCCGGCACAGAGGGCCGAACCCCGGCGCACACGCCCACCCCCCCACACCTCCTGCCCCGCAGGAGCGCCCCCCTGTGTCTGAGGAGCAGGTGAGCTGGGCAGTGGTAACAACTGGGGTCACATAATTATTTGTTTGTTCCCCCACCCTGAAGTCAGCCGAACTCTTTAGCCCACCTCAGCGACCAGCTTTTGTCAATTCGGGAGGAGAAAGCTGTGGCATGTGATGACTAGCCCTGGCTTCTTGTACATGATGCAGTGGCAAACACCAATCACACACTGCCTATGCCTTGGAGAGATAATGTAGTTAGTGTATTAGTTTCTTTTATAGCTACATGCACCTGACGGACCAGGAGCGGCCACTCGAGAGTGATGAGACTAACAAATTTTGACTGGCTAAACCGTGATTATTCCTGGCGAGGCAGAGTCTGTTGTTGTCTCACTCATGCAGGTCTCTGACTCTAGCCGGTAATGTAGTGGCTGGGATTCAAACACCTAATCAATGGGCTCCCAGACGAAAATCTGAGCTGTGAGCCAATCAGAGGCCCCTGCAGTCACAATACTGTTATTGTATGTTTTTGCCTGCGTTGGTTTGTCCATTTGTCTGTCTGTTTGTGTACAAAATAACTCAAAAAGGAATGAACGGATATCTCTGAAATTTGGGGGGGTTGCTATTACATCAGGGATAGACCCTTTTGATTCTGACGGCGATTGGTTGAACAATATGGCCGCCACAGCGGCCATCATGAAATCCTGTGACATGCGATAACTGAACTTCGCTGCCAGTGATATCACTCAAATTTTGAGGGTTGATCAATCTTCCATCAGGGACGGAACCTATGAGTTTAGACCTATGAGCTGCATCAAACAATATGGCCGCCATTGGAGCCATCATGACATCCTATGTTGCAGGTGCCTTACATTTCTTATAAGACATGTTCACTCAGCAATATTTCGACTTTGCTGCCTTGGTAGAGGTTTGCGCTCTCTGAGTGCCTCTAGTTTGTTTATTTTACTGGATCAATTCACATGAGTGAACATTTCTGTGATAGTGGCTGGGCTGTGCATAAGTAGGCTTTGGAATGCATGTTTTTGGCCTTGAAAGGAAAACAGCGGAATCCTATGTGAACGACAGGGAGGGTCTGGCCTCATACTCTTTTGAGATAGTAATGCACAATGGTGCAGTGGTTAGCACTGCTGTCTTGCAGGAAGGAGGTTTTTGGGTTTTTGCTCAGTGGCTCCTAAGTACTGTTATGTTTTATGTACAGCATTGTATATCATTTGTAAATGAAGATTTGTGAAGATCTTCCTTGCTGGTCAGCTATTTATTTTGTTCATTTGGCACCCTCTGGTGGTGTGTCTGTAAAAGATGATCTGATGTAAAATCATTAGAAAAAGACTAGTGCTTTCTAGAAGCTTCTGGCACCTTCCTGCCTGGAGGGGGCGGGATTTCCCAGGAATCCTGTGGATCTTTCCAGAATGTTGCTCGTGTAATGTGAATAGAGGCCACTAGATGGCAGTATTTACCTTTTTTTTTTGTTAAGCCCAGAGTGGAGATAGGTTTGGGCATGTTTTAGGCATGTCTGGGAGAAAAATAAAAAAAACCCTAAAAGGTGGGAGGGGTCTGCAAAAGAGTATATAACAGGGAGAATTGAGACAGTGAAGTCGGAGGAGAAATTGCAAGGAGAAGGATACATGTGACCAGACCTGTCATTCTGTTCAAGACCTGTGTAGCTTTTAGTGGATTTTTACCTGTGTTAGAGCATTTTCCTCACCCAGGACATCACCAAGCAACCCACCAAAGGGACTGTAAATATTTATGTTTTTGTAGATAATCAATCTTGGTCTGTAGAGTAGAATAGTTTGTTGTTAGTTGCCTTTGTTGAATTAAATGTGTTTTAGTTTTAAAATTTTTGTCTGTCATCCTTTGCCGTCATTAATGTCATAACAAATTGGGGCCATAACAAATTGGGGGCTGGTCCGGGATAGACCATTGTGTGAGTCATTTATTGAAAATCTAACATTTCAAATTGTAAAATTGTTTTTGTGAATTTTCCTATTTATATATATACATATATATAGACAGATAGACAGCAATGGATGATTTCTTGGCATCACCAACCATAGAGGTTCTGAAGTCTTTTAAAAAGACAGAACTACTAGAAATATGCAGACATTTAGAGCTGACAGAGGTAAAACCAGCCATGTGAAAAGCAAGACTGGCTAGAGAGATTGTTGCATATTACATTGATGAAAATGTGTTTGCACCTGGAGATCTGGAACAGTTTCCAGTGGAAAATCCAAAGATAGAAATGGAACTTAAATTAAAAATCCTAGAGATTGAAAGGGAGGAAAAAGAAAAACAAAAAGAATTTGAGAGAGGGAAAGAGGAAAGAGCAGAGAGAGACAGAGACGGAGAGATTTTGATTTAGAGAAGTTGGATAGAGAAGACAGACTCCAAATGGAGCAACTAAAAATTAAAATTGAAACTAAAAATAAATTTCTGGCTAGCCAGGAGGTTAAACTGGTGCCTCCATTTTCGGGAAAGGATGTTGACAAATATTTCCAGTGTTTTGAAAAGGTAGCAAAGAGTTGCCAGTGGCCAAAGGAACACTGGCCTCTGATGTTGCAAACTGTCCTCAAGGGTAAAGCTCAACAAGCCTATTCAGCTTTGCCTGAAGATGAAACTCACTGAAAGAGATGGTGTTAGTTGAAGAATTCAAGAACTGTGTTAAGGATGATATTAAGACCTACCTTAATGAGAAGCAAGCACTGAATTTGCAGTCAGCTGCCAAATATGCAGATGAATATGTTCTCACACTTAAGTCCAAATTTCAGTCTAGCAGTAACAATAGATGGTTCCAATTTCAGAAAAAAAGGAACGGTGATACTCAAGACTCCTCACCCAAAGACAAAGACAAATCTGGTGATGGTGCTCAGAAATCCAGTAACAGGTCTAATCAAAGTGTGAAAGCTGACAGTGACAAAAGTGGTCTAGTTTGCAGTTATTGCAAGAAATCTGGTCATGTTACAACTAACTGTTGGTTCCTTAAAGCTAAGAAAGAAAAAGAAAAGGATACCAAACCAAATGCCTTTGTGAAAACAAGGTTAGAAACCCCTGTAGTAGATGACCGATCTGCTAAATTGCCTGCTTCTTGTGGGGCTAAATCGCCTGATACAGCTGACTTCTTGAGGGAGGAATTTCTTCCATTTGTGTCAGAGGGATTTGTGGCTCTGAATGAGCATACTACTCCTGTCCCCATATATATCCTAAGGGATACCGGAGCTTCTCAGTCACTTTTGTTGATGGACTCCTTGGAGTTACGTGATGAGACCGCTTCTGGGGATTTCATACTTGTACAAGGTATTGAAGGGAGGACTGTATCTGTACCCCTGCGCTCTATATTCTTGAAGTCAGATTTAGTTACAGGACAGGTACAGGTGGGACTTATGTCAAGTCTACCTATCAACGGTGTTACTTCACAGCCGAGCACTGAAGATGGGGATGAGGACCCATCTCTGTATCCTTGCGCAGTGACTCGTGCTATGGCTAAGAAGGCTCAAGAAGTAGATGATGTGGTGCCGTCCAGCACATTGAATAGTCGTGACTCAGGTGGTTCGCCTTATGACTCTGTTCGACCTACTATGGTTTCTCCGTATGAGGACTTATCAGATACTTTTATCAGTTCTCTATTCAGCCAGCCGGATGGGTGTGGTGATTCTGATGTGTCTGGAGACTTGTCTCTGTCCAGAAAGCGGTTGATTGAGGAGCAAACTAATGATCCTGAAATTTGTGTACTAAAGAGGAGAGCCCTTCCTGATAAAGAAATGGACGCAGTTCCAGTTGGGTATTATCTCAAGGATGGTGTGTTGCTGCGGAAGTGGCGCCCTCCTGATATCCCTGCCAATGCAGATTAGGCAGTGGTCAAGCAAATTGTTGTTCCGAAGGTCTACAGGAATGAGATCTTAACAATGGCTCATAGTTAACCTTTAGGAGGTCATCTTGGTGTTAACAAGACTGTTGATAAGATCATGAAACACTTCTTCTAGCCTGGGCTTCGGAAAGACGTTTCCAACTTTTGCAAAACCTGTCACACTTGTCAGGTAGTTGGAAAACACCAGTTAGACCCACATGTAGCTCCATTGCAGCCTATCCCAGCATTTGGAGAGCCCTTCTCTAAGGTCATTGTTGATCGTGTTGGTCCATTACCCAAGACTAGATCTGGAAATCAGTACTTGTTGACAATCATGTGTGCATCTACTAGATTCCCTGAAGCCATACCTCTACGTAACATCAAGGCAACTGCAGTCTCGAAGGCTTTGATAAAGTTCTTCACGTTGTTTGGCCTTCCGAGGGAAATTCAGTCAGACCAGGGTAGCAATTTCACTTCCGGATTGTTTCTGCAGGTGGTGTATGAACTAGGTGCGAAGCAGATTCTTTCCACTGCCTATCATCCACAAAGTCAGGGTGCCTTAGAGCGGTTTCATTCCACTCAAGACAATGATGAGGACCTATTGTTTTGACCATGAGAAAGACTGGGATGAAGGTGTTCATTTGCTGTTGTTTGCAGCTAGAGAAGCAGTGCAGGAGTCTACTGGATTCAGTCCTTTTGAGCTAGTGTTTGGCCATGAAGTGAGAGGACCTTTGCTATTGTTGAGTGAACAATGGCAAGAGGAAGAGCCGCACATCAGTCTGTTAGACTATGTTAGCAAGTTCAAGGACAGATTGCATGCAGCATGTGACCTAGCCAAAGAGAACTTGAAATCAAGTCAGGGAAAAATGAAAACTTGGTATGATCATAAGGCTAGAAGCCGTGAGTTTAAACCAGGAGACAAGGTCCTTGTGTTGTTTCCCTTGCAGTCCAATCCATTGCAGGCTAGATTTTATGGTCCTTATGAAATTCTGACAAAACTCAACAATTACATTGTAAAGACTCCAGATAGGAGAAAGCCAAAACAGTTGTGTCACATTAACCCCTTTCTGCGGATGTTGACGCCTGCGTCTATAGACCTGCAAATTTAAGCACGCTGTTACTGTACTCGATCACTAGATGGCACCCCCGGATCAGTTATTGAATGTTCACAAGCAAGCAGACCTCGAACGCGGTTCTGAATATGGGGAAGTTCACTCCACTCCCTGTTTTTCAAGAGCTGCATGAATTAAACTCCTCAGCTAAGCCTGATGTGCAAACTGGTCAGTATCCTTGCCCATAGTATCGATCCAGCAGTTGAAAAAAACGATATCTTGACACAGAAAAAATCGTTCTCCTCTGTAGCAAATAGTTTAGCCACAGTGAGCCAACAGTATTCCAATTAGTAGTTCAGAAAAATCAGTTTTCTGAGGCAAAAAAATCAATATGGTATTGATTCTCTCACATTCTACTGTCAATTACAGTCGTCATATACAAAAAAAATTCGTAGTTCCCTGCCGTGGATTTACGCGTAGATTCCTTCATTGAAAATTTCAGCGCTTCCTTATATCCACCCGAGTACTAGCGTTGATAGCCAATCACTCAATCATACACTCAAGCTCTTCTGCGTAATTGTAGAGTTACACTTCATGCCCTCGTGAAACCTCCCCGATACCAATGTATTGATTGGCTATTTCTTATCCAATTCCCAAGTGTTTAAACATTTTAGAGTAAGTGAAACACATTGATTGGACAAACACAGAGCATACAAACCTAGGCGTATCAGCAGGCTCGGTTGTATCCTGTCTACGTTGTGCACATTACGCGGCTGAAATTGACACGATTTATATAAAACAGGTTTGCAAAACTGGCCTTGAAGTGTTCAGTTAGCCTACATTTACAGGATTTAAATGAGATACGGACATGGTCAATTGGAATTATTTCGAATGAAACAGGACCGGACGGTTCCTGCTACTGGATACATCGGTCTAGGTGAGGATACAAGGTGAGGCTGCTACTTTTGTTTTTTTGTTTTTTTTTTTTCGGAATGTATACGTACTCAACAAAGTCGAATGTCGAGGTTTTTTTCCTGTTTAAAAAGCAAACTGCCCGTGCATTTGGGTGGACCCCCTGGTACGTTCATTGCACGTTTCTTTTGAATACAGGGAGGCAATGGATTGTTCCCTGAAAGTGGACTGTCTGTTCTGTTAAAATAAGGTATATTTCAGAATTCAGATATTACTGAGTTAGTGAGTTGTACTTGTTCCTTATAACTTAAGTGGTGAAATGGGTTCGTGAGCTTAGAAGAGGGGAATGGTAGGGGAATGTTCTGACCGTTTAATAAGCAGTTTATTTAATGCGTGTTTGTGCTGGCTTGGGGGACTTTGAAGTAAAATGGCCAAAAATCTAAGCTTTATTATGGAGAAAACGCATGTTTTGTGTTTGGAGAGGTTACTGGTGACCACTGATATTCAACTGCACTGAGATTGATAAATTCATACTAAACTCAACCAGAAAATCATTTGTTCATATTAAATTTCATGTCTTAAAACTTTATTTGTGTTAAATACATGATTTTTTTAAATGATTTGACAATACATAATTTTGAGACTTTGGGGAGACACTTGGATAGCTGTATAATTTGGCTAATAGCATGTAGGTAATCTAGAATATAATGTTGAAGATTAATTCTACTTGCGGTCAAGGAGTTTATGATACCAGAAATGTATAGTTTTAAGCCCCAGCAGTTTTTCAATCCTCAGAATTATTTTTTTTGCAATTTCAATGGTGAATTCCCATGAAGATTTTTTATGTTTGCAGCTCATTTTCTCTACCAAAATCATGAAAATAAACTGAAATACTATGTAATTCTAAATGCTGTTAGTGTCTTTTCTGAATTGAGCCACACTTTTCCAGTTTATGAAGCTTAAATCTTGAATTATACAGCATTAAAGTGGGTAACCCATAAATAGCCAAATTTGGCTTCTACACAAAGGGGTTAACATGCTGAAGCCTTATCATGATAGAAATGCTAGGGTTGCAGCTGTCACTTCAGATCCTCCAATGGCCGAGATTTGTGAAGATGAGGGGGAGTTTCAAGATGGTGAACCTAGAATTAAAGCTGAAGTTCTTTCATGTAAATTGTCAAACTATGAAGTGTTGCAAAATCTTGATGTAAAACTCCAGCACTTAGAACCCTCACAGAGAGATCAGTTTGAGAGGTTGATCAAGAAATATGAGGACCTGTTTCCTGATGTTCCAAAGAGAGTTTCTATAGCCTCTCATGATGTAGATGTTGGTGATGCCAAACCAATTAAACAGCATCCGTACCGGATGAATCCTGAAAAGAGAAAGATTGCTGAGAAAGAGGTTGAGTACATGTTAGAACATGATATTATCAGACCCTCCAACTCAGATTGGAGTTCACCCTGTGTGCTAGGTCCAAAACCTGATGGAAGTACTAGATTCTGTTCAGATTATCGCAAAGTCAATGCTGTAACTAGAACTGATGTGTTTCCAATACCTAGGATTGATGATTGTATTGATAGAGTAGGGCAAGCAAAGTTTCTGACCAAGATTGATTTATTGAAGGGTTATTAGTGTGTGCCTTTAACTGAGAGGGCCAAGAGCATCTCTGCTTTTGCCACATCATCTGGGTTGTTCCAGTATGAAGTCCTACCCTTTGGCATGAAAAATGCCCCAGCCACGTTCCAAAGGATGATACAGTCTACAATCGCCGGATTGCCACACACGGGTGCATACATTGATGACCTGATCACATGGAGTGACTCCTGGGAAGAACATCTAAAAGATGTAGAGACGTTGTTCCAGCGCCTGACCCAGGCTAACCTGACTGTTAACCTGAACAAGAGTGACTTTGGTTGTGGTACTGTCACCTATCTTGGCTACATCATAGGCCAGGGTAAGGTGGCACCCATAAATGCTAAAGTCCAAGCCATCATGGACTTTCCAGTTCCTGACAACAAAAAAGCTTAGCGCCGCTTCCTTGGAATGATCGGGTACTACCGCAAGTTCTTCAACAACTTTGCTGAGATTGCTCTCAGTCTAACTAACCAACTGAAGAAAGGCGTAAAGTTCACTTGGGATGATGCATGCCAGAGAGCCTTCGATCGCCTGAAGTCTCTGCTGTGTCACTTCCCCGTGCTCAAATCTCCTGACTTCAACAAACCGTTCTCCATCGCGGTCGATGCTAGCGACCAAGCTTGTGGATCCGTGCTCCTACTGAGAAGTGACTCTGATGACATTGAGCATTCCGTGGCATACTTCTCCAGGAAGTTCAATCGCCACCAAAGGAACTATTCCACAATGGAGAAGGAGCTGTTGGCTCTGGTTCTATCTTTACAACACTTTGATGTTTATGTTTGTACAGGGCAAAAGCCAATGATTGTGTACACTGACCACAATCCGTTAATGTTTTAAAGTAAGATGAGAAACAAGAATCGGAGATTGTTGAATTGGAGTTTGATTTTACAGGCGTTTGACTTGGAAATTAAGCATGTAAAGGGTACTGACAATGTAATTGCTGATTGCTTATCCCGTGGTTGAGTATGTATATATATCATGCGTTTATTCGAATATTGTATTACATGTTTATATAAACAAGTGTCCACTTAACCATTTTGTATTGAAAAGAAAAATTTTGCCTTTCTGAGTCAAAATTTTTCCCTTTTGGAATGGAGGTATAATGTGAATAGAGGCCACTAGATGGCAGTATTTACCTTTTTTTTTTGTTAAGCCCAGACTGGAGATAGGTTTGGGCATGTTTTAGGCATGTCGGGGACAAGTCCCGGAGAAAAATAAAAAAAAACCCTAAAAGGTGGGAGGGGTCTGCAAAAGAGTATATAAGAGGGAGAATTGAGACAGTGAAGTAGGAGGAGAAATTGCAAGAAGAAGGATACATGTGACCAGACCTGTCATTCTGTTCAAGACCTGTGTAGCTTTTAGTGGATTTTTGCCCGTTAGAGCATTTTCTCTCCCAGGACATCACCAAGCAACCCACCAAAGGGACTGTAAATATTTCTGTTTTTGTTTATAATCAATCTTGGTCTGTAGAATAGAGTAGTTTGTTGTTAGTTGCCTTTGTTTAATTAAATGTGTTTTAGTTTTAAAATTTTTGTCTGTCATCCTTTCCTGTCGTGAATGTCATAACAAATTGGGGCCATAACACTAGTCTGTATAAATGTTGTGCTTTTGGTCTGAACAGCAGAGCAGAGAGAAGCAGAGTTTTATTTTGGCAACAGAGTTAATTAGTGGCAGTAGAATGTTATGAGAGAAATAAATAGTGGAATTTTTTTTGTAGAACCTTTTTTAGTGAAGAATAAATTTGTTTTAGTCGTCATTGCCGGTTTCTTTGTAGTGATTTTTTTGAAGTCATAACAATATCAAGGATGGGGTAACTGCCAGTGGTGAATTACCAGACCCAGCTCAATGAATTGCGAGTTATTGTTTTTACCACAACCAGGAGTCTCGTCAGCTGCAAGAGAGCTGGGAAAGAGGTGTGCCGGGGTCTGGAGGAGTGTCTGTGGCCTTATTTTCTTCCCTTGCAGGCAACTCCTTGATGTCATTCTGCTCCGATGCACGTCGTTGAACTGCATGAATTTCTGCATCAGTTTCATTTGGAAGTTCACTGCAATTTTTTATTTATTTATTTTTTTTCTGCGCCTTTGAGAACTGACCACATCTTGTCTGCAGTCTGGCTGTCTTGCTTGCTTCCGTCTTCCTAAGTAATCTTACACAGAATGATGATGCTGAGGTCAGGTCTCTATGGAGGCCAAACTGCTACTTCCTTTTACATTATGCTGACATTTCTACTCACCCTGTAGCCAAAAAACCAACCAAACGGGAAAAAAAAGAAATTCTTGATGGATCTTATCAAAATAATCTATGGTACCAAAGACAGTTGAGAGTGAGATGTGTGACACCGTAACTTGTTGAAACGGCTTGACAATGGGTAACAGTGCATTAATACTTTTTCTGTTGTATTTTCTAATCAAAAACCCTGTGGGGTTTTTATCATTTCCTTTTATGAACTGCAGACTATATTGCTGTAGCGCACTCTTACAGCAGACTGCTTTAGCGCACTCTTATTGCAGATTGTATTGCTGTAGCTGTAGCTCTCTCTAATTTTGTTTTTGCTCACTTGAACACCCTGGCATTCATACTACTTGATTAGCACCAGCTGCATGGCTGAAGCTAACCAGGTGTGGGCTCAGTTAGTACTTGGATGGGAGATCACCTGGGAAAAACAGTTACTGCTGGAAGAGGTGTTGGTGGGCGAGTGGGTTGCGAGTGTTCCTCTGGTGAATGCCCTTGCTGAAGCTCACTTTATCTGTGGACTGTAATTTCTGTGGCTCCATCAGCACACTGACATATCCTCTGCTCTTCCTCCCCCATCTACTGATTGCAGTCTCAGGATTTTAACAGGCTGTTTTTAATAGTTATTATGTTTGAGTGATTATTTATGTTCTTTTGAGATACTTTTTGAGAACATACACTCGTGTAGACATAGAAACACGCACCTTTGCTCTTGAAGATTAACAGTCTCATAGACATCTTGATTGTATTGCAAGTGGTTCACTGTTTTTGAACCGAAGCAGGCAGCCCATTAGTATAACCAGTTTGCAAGCAGTGTTGAGTTCAATGACAAATAACACAATTAGATGAATTTGCAGTCTGTTAGTGAATGCACAAAAAGTTGGGACAATGCAAGTGCCTTTCGAGCAATTTTAATTGAGGACATGACTTGCCGTTTTGTGTTTTTTAAAATCACTGTATGTCGACAGGATCACTGCTCAGGCTGTGCTCTGCAGCTTTCAGCACATTTACCAATCTGCACATGACGGTTTGCCGTGAGCTGAACGGTTTTAAATCAATGGGGCAATGCTGCCTCCTTGTGGCAGTTGATGGTAGCGAACCCACTTTTACCAGTATGTGTGTGCTTTTGGGTACTTGAATACCTGCCTGCATGTTTGTGTGTGTTTAAATGTGAAATGAGTGTTACTAATAATAGAGGGTGTGTGTGTGTGTGTGTGTGTGAGCCAAGTGCTGTGCTGATGGAGGTACCTGTGTTTGTGTTTGAGCAGGTTACTATACTAATGGAGATATGTTTATTTTTTAGGAACTTCTACCAGTGTGTGTGTGTGCGTGTGTGTGTCTGAGCACCATGCTCTGTTAAAGGAAGCTGCGTTTGAGGAGATGTGTTGGGTTTTTTGGGCAGGTAGCTGAGTTAATAGAGATGTGTTGTGCTTTTGTTTTTGCACAGGTTGCTATGCTAATGGAGATGGGCTTCTCCAGAACAGACGCCCTGGAGGCCTTGAGAGTTTCCAACAATGATGTCAACATGGCCACCAACTTCCTGCTCCAGCACTGAGGGAGGAAGAGGGAGGACTTAGGCTCAGAGGGGCCCGTCTCGCGCTGCTTACCGCGCGACTGTCTCGAGCGCGGAGCCAGGCTACGCCGCGTACCTGAGGAAACCGCTCCTCTGCCCCCGACAGAATAACTAACTGCGCTCAGAGCGCAACACTTTGCCTTTCGATTTCAACAGATGCAACCATTTATTAATGATCTATCAGTTTAAAAGGGCAGGCCTGCCTCATCTCTCTATGATAGTTGGGCATCTTGTGGTCTGTGGCGCTCCTAATTACTGCCTGTCCATCACTTGAATGCTATTGATCGGTTTTGCTTTGCCTGCTCCAGGAGGCTTCCTGATTGGTGGTTTGATTCACGGTTAATAGAAGCTGGAGTGTAGTGTAGGCGGAGCTGAAGTGTTTCTGAAATCTCAGGGCTTGAATCATCTTTGCCGAATGTGCACTGACACACACCTGCCGTTACCCTGAACACACACAGTCGCACGTAAACCGCAACCCCAAATCAGAAAGAGTTGGGACGGTATGCCAAATTGATTGAAACTGAAAGCAGTGATCATATTTGTAAATCAGCTTTGACCTAGTGACCCATTTTCCATCATCTGTGACCTGTTCTACATCATCTTTGATCTTGACCTAAACTAGAGGCACTCCGAGAGTGCAAACCTCTGCCAAGGCAGCACAGTCCATATCTTGGTGAGTAGGAGCAAAGTTCAGTTATCTCATGTCATAGGATTTCAAGGTAGCTGCCATGGCGGTCATATTGTTTGACTGATCGCAGTCAAAATCAATAGGGTCCTTCCCTGATGAAGTAGCGACCCACCCACAAAATTTCAGAGATATCCGTTCATACATTTTGAGTTATCTTGTTCACAAACAAATAAACAAACAAATAAACACACAAACGAATGGCACCGATCACATAACCTCCTGCCAACTTCATTTGGCGGAGGTAACAATACAGAGTACGGCTTTTGGACTTATTGCAGGCAACGGTCTACATCGACCTTTTCCTCTCATTTCTTTGGAGCAGGATTTTTTCCAATAACACATCTGAAATATTGATTTGTATGATCTAAATGCGCATTTCCACCATATGATGGTCCGTCGTAGATGCCTCTGGGCCCAGAGAAGTCGGCGGCGCTTCTGGAAACTTAACATAGGGCTCCTTTTTTGCTTTGGGAAGTTATAACTGGCATTTGTGGCTGTCACTATGTATTATAGTCATTGATAAAGGTTTGCCAATCTTGAGCCCAAGTGGTTAAATCACTTATAGCAGTGAAGTGAAGGATTATAATAGCTTAGGCCTGCGCTCTTGCCCTGTCTGTACTGAAATTCCTCCATATCAAATCTCTTAAACGTGTTATGCTCTGTAGTGGGTGTAATATCCACATGCCGTCATACCTTTCTGTGCTGCTTTTGTGCCAAATCATGATTATAATCCCCTGTTGACATCAGCTGTTTCAAATCTCATCATTGTTCAATCATTTTTACCTCATTACTAGTCCTAAATTGCTCCACTTCTTTTGAGATGATTTGCAGAAATCGATATATATGCTAATAAAATGAAGTTTAATCTGACAGCGTGAAATATCTTATCGTCATACTGTGTACAATGAAGTTCAAGTCGAAGTTAATTTATAAATCACTGCTTTATATTTTAATGTGCCTTTTTCATATGGTCTCAACCTCTTTTGATTTATTATACGCCTACATCCATTCACACGCTTACACAAGTGACCATGAGTTCACACACACACTCACCAGCACACGGATATAACTTGAGAATTTAAGAGTCAGCAGAAGCCATTGAAGTCGAAAACTGCTTACACACCGTACGTGTAACAAATTTTTCGCACAACAGATTACATTCAAAGTCAATGCAAAGACGCGAATCGCGCGTCTTTGCGTCTTTGCATTGACTTTGAATGCAGTCTGTCGTGCGAAAAATTCTTTTCCCGTCTGGCGTAAAAGTGGCTGAAGGCAGTCGTTGAAGGTGGGAACCTGTTGCACGAGTGTAATGTTTGTTGCTGCTGTTTTATCCAGAGAGTAACTAAATTTTGCACAATATGTGGGACACCTCTAATGAAACAGCTCAAAGGTTTTATTTTTACTTTTATTATTTTTGCTTCACATACATATGCAAATCCTAATTTTTGGACTGTAAAAGCATACCTGAAGTGTTTCATTGTCATTGCAAATACGTGTGTTGCATGATAGGCCATAAAAGGTACGTGTGTAGAAACATTCGGCATACGGACGGTGTGTCCGGTTGACTGGAGAGGACGGATGTTATTTGTGGAAGGTGTATATATGATACCACAGTGTACAGTAAATATGATTTGTTGATACACAATTACTGCATTGCAGTTTATATGGGGTTTTCTGTTTGATTGTATGGTTTTCTTTGACTGGGGAATAATAACAAAAAAGGTTATATTTTATTGGGGATCTACTATCACAGTGCTGTTCAAAAGTCTTAGGCACCCAACAAATTTTAAATGTATATTTAGTCTTAGATGGTTATTTTTTGTTTTCTTCTTCAGAGTTTCTATAGAGCACAAGAGAGATTTCCAAACATTAATTTAAATGAAAAGTTAAAGAGAATGTTCTGTATTTTGTAAATGGTCAGCCTGGTCTTCACAGCGCCCTGATCTCACTGTTGTCCAGCGAATTAGGACTTACTGAGGCAGCCCTCTGCAGATAATCTATGGCAAATGAAGGGTGAAAGACTCAAAATATTGATTCAATGAAGTTTTTTTTTTTACAGTTGAAGGCTCTTGATGGCACATGTTCGATGTTCAGGTAGTCAGAAATGATTCACTTAATTTCTTTCAGAAGCCTTATGAAATTGTTTTTCATCTGCCGATGACTTCCGCACAGTACTTCATCATACATAATGGTTTAATGGCAAGCTTTGGTTTTATTGCTACTAATTTCATGTATGACTTCTATTTTTACTTCTCTCTGTCTCTCTCTTTCCCTTTCTCTCTCTCTCTCTCTCTCTTGGGTGTGAATGGCTTGGTATGTGTAAAAAAGAAATGTGATTTTTGTTTAATTTAACTTTTTTTGCTTTGAAAAAATGTCTAATGCTGCATTTAGGTTATGTTGAACCAAATGCAAACTCTGTTGAATATATAATTTAATTTGAAGTTCATCACATTCTGTTTGCCGATTGTAGCCATTCTGTTCCAGATACAGCCGCACTGCAATGTGGTCACACTGGAATCAAACAGGTGTTAAATCAGATTACCAAGTGTTTTAAATTAAAATTTTTTATTTGAATTCTAAGAATCACTCTTCTTTTTTTAAGAATTCAGAGTAAAATGACCATTTTATAGTTTGAGATGTCTTCAGACCTCAAACCTGCTCAAGACTGTAAAATTATTATTTTTATATTCTGCTTTTATACTTCCGTTCCTACTGCAGTTTGTTTAAGTCTGAGACGGGAGACGACCTTTGCCCTGTTTGCTTTTGGAGTTGGGGCGAGGTATGGCCTGGTCTGCAGCAAACAGAATACATTCTCGTGACATTGCTGCCATGTAGAGACACAGTTATAGATGGTATTTACAGAAGATTTCAGTAACACTGCAAGTGCAGTGCTGTGAAAAAAGTATTTGCCCCCTTCCTGATTCCTTTTTTTTTTGTCACACTTTCATGTTTCAGATCATCAATCAAATTTTTATATTAGACAAAGATAAATATGATAAATACAAAATGCAGTTTTTAAATGATGATTTCATTTATTAAGGGAAAAAAAGCTATCCAAACCTACCTGGCCCTATGTGAAAATGTAATTGTCCCCCTCTCCCCTTGTTAAATCATTAATTAATTGTAATTAACCACATTTTTTTTAGTTCAATTTCACTAGCCACAACAGGCCTGATTACTGCCAGACCTGTTGAATCCAGAGTTCACTTCAATAGAACCTGTCTGACAAAGTGAAGTAGGCTAAAAGATCTCAAAAAGCAACACATCATGCCGCAATCTAAAGAAATTCAAGAACAGATGAGAAACAAAGTCAGTAGCATCTATCTGTCTGTAAAGGGTTACAAAGCCATTTCTAAGGCTTTGGGACTCCAGCGAACCATGGTGAAAGCCATTATCCAGGAAAGGAGAAAACTTGGAACAGTGGTGAACCTTCCCAGGAGTGGCCGACCAACCAAAATTACTCCAAGAGTGCATCGACAACTCATCCAGGAGGTTACAAAAGAACCCAGAACAACATCTAAGGAACTGCAGGCCTCACTTGCCTCAGTTAAAGTCATTGTTCATGATTCAACAATAAGAAAGAGACAAAATGGCATCCATGGGAGAGTACTAAGGCGAAAACCACTGTTGACCAAAAAGAACACATAGGCTCGTCTCACATTTGCCAAAAAACATCTTGATGATCCCCAAGACTTTTGGGAAAATATTCTATAGACTGACGAGACAAAAGTTGACCTTTAAGGAAGGTGTGCATCCCATTACATCTGGCATAAAACACAGCATTTCATAAAAAGAACATCATGCCAACAGTCAAACATTTTGGTGGCAATGTGATGGTCTGGGGCTGTTTTGCTGCTTTAGGACCTAAACGACTTGCCGTAATTGATGGAACGATTAATTCTGCTCTCTACCAGAAAATCCTGAAGGAGAATGTCCAGCCGTCAGTTCGTGACCTCAAGCTCAAGCGCATTTGGGTTATGCAGCAGGACAATGATCCAAAACACACCAGCAAGTCCAACTCTTAGTGGCTTAAAAAAAAACAAAATGAGGGTTTTGGAGTGGCCTAGTCAAAGTCAGGATTTAAATCTGATTGACATGCTGTGGCATGACTTTAAACAGGCCGTTCATGCTCAAAAACCCTCCAATGTGGCTGAATTAAAACAATTCTGCAAAGAAGAGTGGGCCAAAATTCCTCCACAGCGAGGTGAAAGACTCATAAGCAGTTATTGCAAATGCTTGATTGCAGTTATCGCCGAGGGTGGCACAATCAGTTATTAGGTGTAGGGGGCAAATACTTCTTCACATCGGGCCAGGTAGGTTTGGATAACTTTTTCCCCTCAATGAATGAAATCATCATTTAAAAACTGAATTTTGTATTTACTCAGGTTATCTTTGTCTAGTATAAAAAATTGGCTGATGATCTGAAACATTTAACCGTGACAAATATGCAAAAAAACTAAGAAATAAGGAAGGGTGCAAATACTTTTTCACAGCACTGTATATTTTGTGTTAGCCAAGGATATGTGGGCTGTGTTGGCAAACAAAACATTGTCATACTGTTGCCTCTGCTGAGGCATTGTTAGAAAAGTGTGTCGGCAGGGTTCACCCACTTCATGGCAGTGTTTGTTGGAAGGGGAGATCTGCATCCTCCTGGAGTTACAGGATTGGAGGGCTGAGAATTTGTTCCTGTGTCCTTGTGTTTGTGGTATAAAATTAGAGAGTGTGTGTTACCATGACCCTTGTGTTAGGCTAGTTTTAGGTTTGCTGAGGATTCTCTGACCTCATTATGGGCTACTCCAAACCCAGAAGTGTGCTAGAAGTGGTCTAATGGACTGTTTTGAAGAGGCTATTTTGCTGTGGCTCTGATTGAAGATGTTTTCTCCTGTAGTGTTTGGGCCAGCTGTCTGACATGGTGAGGTCATTCAGAGGGCCTGCTATGGCAGCCCAGGTGGTTTGAAGTCTGTGGGGAATGAGCAGTGTCTGGGTTCCCTCTTTTTAGAGTCCTGCCTCCTTCTCTCACAGTTTTCTGCTTGTAGCCCCTGGGGGAGCAACCGAAGTCTGCCTCCAATGAGGGGAAGAGGTGTTCAAAGAAAGGTGAATCAGCGACGAGGTACGTCTGTGCTTCATTAAACGTTAGCCCAAAGTGACGTCAGGCACAGTCATTTGTGGCGGATTCATAAGTCAAACGTTTACACGTCACACTTTCAGCCACATGCTGCACGAAGCCAAATAATGGACTCCAGAATCATCATCTATTAACTAATTAGGCTACTCTAAGAAAAGTAAGCTGTTCCAGTTTACTTGTTTGATTGGCAATCAAATGGTGGATGCGTTTACTCTCGAAGTTGAATGAGTAGAGCTGTTTATTCACCTCTTAAACTCCAGGGTTCCATTTGGGGACCCTGAGACTCACCGCAGCAAAATACCTACAACGCCGCGCTAATTAAGTAGCAATATAGTCATATTACACATCAAATGAAACAGGAGAGCCTCTGCTACAAGCACATATAAGTCATTTTTACATACACCTAGCACAACTCAAACGCCAAGCATATTAATGTTCAAATATCAAAATCCGAGTAGCGTCAGAAAACCCTCTCTCCACATTTCCATGTCTCCCTCTCTGATATTTCATGCTACACAAACAGAGATATACTCTATTCATTTTGGGTATGTCATTTTCGAACAGAAACCTAAAAAAGAGGCTGGGGCTTAAGAGGTTAAGACAGCATGTTTGATTGCTGCATTTTGAAATTTAAATGGCCATAGAACAGCATGCATAGGAATAGCCATAGAACAACAGCCAACATGAACACGATTGCCATTGCCGCGGCATTTCGTGCCACTGTGATAATTTATATCTCACATTCACGTTTCATCCGCTTTGCAGAATGTTTTCCACCTTGTGTAGGCCTATTTTTTAGACGCTTGAAATCCAGGGCGATCTGAAAACAAATCTCTTTATTTTTATTTTATCATTATAGACCTCCTAAAAATACTACAATGAGAGATGAAATGCAGAGTTGGGATATGGTGATTTTTTTTTTTAAGTGTGATAAGACCACTTGCCGTCATGGGGTCGCGTGTAATTTCTTGAAACAGACACACCTGAAGAGGCTTAAGCGATTTAAAATTCCGTCGGGAAGAAGCCTGAGTTCAGATTTCGCTAATGGCAGGTGCTCCGCCCTTCCCTAAATCTGCTCCCGTGTACTTGGCCTAAATAACCATCAAGCAGTTTCAGTCGGATTGAGATATGATGGTGAAAAGCAGACAAACCTAACTGGCCTACGGTGTTGGAGTGAAAGAATGCCAATAATTTGGATAATTAAAAAAAAAAAAAATCTTCCTCTGAATTGCATCTCTCATTGTAGCATTTTAGGACATTATTAAAGATTAATGTAAAACAGATTTGTTATGAGATCGCCCTGGATTTTAAGCATCTAAAAAAATACACAAGGTGGAAAACATTCTGAAAAGTGGATGAAACATGAATTTGAGAAATTATCGCAGTAGCACGAAATGAGTGGCTCAAATGTTCGTGTTCGTGCTGTGCTGTTCTATGGCCATTTAAATTTCAAAATGCAGCAATCAAACATGCTGTCTTAACCCCTTTCTGCAGATGTAGATGCCCGCGTCTATAGACCTGCAAATTGGAAGTACGCTGTTACTGTACTCGATCACTAGATAGCACCCCCGGATCAGTTATTGAATGTTCACAAGCAAGCAGACCTCGAACGCGGTTCTGAATACGGTGAAGTTCACTCCACTCCCTGTTTTTCGAGAGCTGCATGAATTAAACTCCTCAGCTAAGCCTGATGTGCAAACTGGTCAGTATCCTTGCCCATAGTGTCGATTCAGCAGTTTGAAAAAACGATATCTTGACACAGAAAAAATCGTTATCCTTAGTAGCAACCAGTTTAGCCACAGTGAGCTAACAGTATTCCATTTAGTAGTTCATAAAAATCAGTTTTCTGAGGCAAAAAAATCGACATGGTATTAATTCTCTCACATTCTACTGCCTATTACAGTTGTCCCATACAAAAAAAATTGTAGTTCCCTACCGTGGATTTACGCGTAGATTCCTTCATTGCCAAATCCAGCGCTTCCTTATATCCACCCGAGTACTGGCGTTGATAGCCAATCACTCAACCATACACTCAAGCTCTTCTGCGTAATTGTAGAGTTACACTTCATGGCCTCCTGAAGTTTCCCTGATAACAATGTATTGATCGGCTCGTTTCTTATCCAATTCCCGAGTGTTTAAACATTTTAGAGTAAGTGAAACACATTGATTGGACAAACACAGAGCATACAAACCAATGCGTATCAGCATGCGCTGTTGTATCCTGTCTACGTTATGCACATTACGCGGCTAAAATAGACGGGATTTATCGAAAATCGGTTCGCAAAACTGGCCTTGAAGTGTTCAGTTACATTACAGGATTTAAATGAGAACGATATGCTCTATTGGAATTATTTCGAATGAAACAGGACCGGAGGGTTCTTGTTACTGGATACATCGCTCTCTATTTTATACAGTCAATGTCTCTGGAGGAGGGATTCACGAAAAAGGTCAGGCTGCTATTTTTGTTTGTTTTTTTTTCTGTTTCGGAATGTATATGTACTCAACTAAGTCGAATGTCGAGGTTTTTTTCCTGTTTAAAACGCGAACTGCCCGTGCATTTTGGTGTGGACCCCCGGTACGTTCATTGCACGTTTCTTTTGAATCGGGAGACGCAATGGATTTGATATTCCCTGAAAGTGGAGTGTCTGTTCAGTTAAAATAAGGTATATTTCAGAATTCAGATATTACTGTGTTAGTGAGGTGTACTTGCTCCTTATAAGTGTTGAAATGGGTTCGTGAGCTTTGAAGAGGGGACTGGTACCTTTCATTACAGGGTGAATGTTCTGACCGTTTAATTAGCAGTTTATTTAATGCGTGTTTGTGCTGGCTTTGAAGAAAAATGGCCAAAACTCTAAACTTTATTATGGAGAAAAGGCACGTTCGTATTTGGAGAGAAAACTGGTGACCACTGATATTCAACTGCACTGATATTGATAAATTCATACTAAACTCAACCAGAAAATCATTCGTTCACATTAAATTTCATGCCTTAAAGCTTTAATTGTGTTAAATACATGATTTTTTTAATGATTTGACACCAAATCATTTTGAGACTTTGGGGAGACACTTGGGTAGCTGTATAATTTGGCTAATAGCATGTAGGTAATCTAGAATGTAATGTTGAAGATGAATTCTACTTGTGCTCAAGGAGTTTATGATACCATAAATGTATAGTTTTAAGCCCCAGCAGTTTTTCAATCGTCAGAATTATTTTTTTTGCAATTTCAATGGTGAATTCTCATGAAGATTTTTTATGTTTGCTGCTCATTTTCTCTACCAAAATCATGAAAATAAACTGAAATACAATGTAATTCTAAATGCTGTAAGTGTCTTTCCTGAATTGAGCCGCATTTTTCCTCTTTGTGAAGCTTAAATCTTGAATTATACAGCATTAAAGTGGGTAACCCATAAATAGCCAAATTTGGCTTCTGCACAAAGGGGTTAATAAACAGCTCTATTCATTCAACTTCGAGAGTAAATGCATCCACCATTTGATTCCTAATCAAGCAAAGTAAACTGGAACAGGTTACTTTTCTTAGAGTAGCCTAATTGGTTAATAGGAGACGATTCTGTCGTCCTTTATTTGGCTCCGTGCAGCATGTCGCCCGAAAAATATGTCAGTCAAGTTCTTTTTCCGGAAGCATTTCACGTGCCCTTTGATGTTTGGCGCTTTCGTTCAACCCGCGTCGGGTTTAATAAAGGAAAAGGGAAAGCTCAGATGTTCGCCCCATGGCAGCAAGTAGTGGTGCTACGCCTTAAAAAAAATCGATTCAGAATCGTCCCAGCCCTACTTGCAACATAACTGACGAGCTCTCGAATGGCCAGTTAGAGGCGCGTGAGCTACAGACTGTGCTCATGCAGCCTGTCTGCTGCTATCCTGAGGCTGCTGGCCACTGGCTGGATTTGATCCAATGCCTGTGGGTCACCTTTGAACAACACGCGGTGCATTTACTGAGTGAGTCAACCCAGCAGCTTAACTGTTAATGCTTTAGTCGCGTAAGGGATTGGATTTGCCTAAATTGATTTCTTAGTCAGATTAAAGGAAGAAAGTTTGCATGACAGGTCAAGTCTATGTATATTGCACATTTAAAAAGGTGTTGAGCCAAAGTGCTGTACAAAGAATGTTAGTTTATTCAGTTTAAACAAAAAAATAGAAGCTATATTCACCTGTAAAATATGTGCATCTGTAATAACAGATAAAGCATCAAAAAAGAGAATCTACACAAAAAAAAGCATGCAGATATAAACAATACAAACGCGAATAAATAAATACAACATGATGAACAAAAAAAGTGCAGGACAACGGCATGATAAAGCTTGACACAAACGATCAATTGGGTCCATGGGACTCACAGAAGGAGAGTATGTGAGAATCTGGGGCTGCATGCAGGAAAACAGGATTGGCGGGCTGTGATATATTGTGGTTCCAAACCATCCGAAGAAGCTTTAAAAACTAAAATTAAAACTTTAAAATCAATTTGAAATTTGACCGGTTGTCACTTAAGGGCTGTCTACACAGGGGAGACATGGTCTCTTTTTTGAGCCAGTCGAGAGTCGAGCTGCAGTGTTTTGGACGAACTGGAGTCAGGAGAGGGATGTCGTGTAATACCCCAGTGAGGAGCATTACACTAATCTTAGTGATGAGCTATAAACTCATGGAACGCTGTGTTCAAGTCTTTTAAGGCAGAGAGGGAGTTTAAGCTTAGAAATGGATGGAAGTTGAAAGTTGCTCTTTGTGGCTTTTCTTATCTGGTTCTCAGAATTGAGTCTGTCAAAGAGGACACCAAGATTTTTAACCAAGGAAAGTATTGGCAGAGAGAAAGCCTGGTAAATGTTTGATGACCTTCGAGCAACCAGAGAGGCTAAAAATTCTAACTTCTGTTTTTCCCTCATTTATTTGGAAAGAATAATGATTTGTCCAATTTTTTTTTTTTTTTCTTTTACATCATTTAATCAGTTAATCAAGGGCCTTTGGCAAGAGATATGTTGATTGTTAAAGCTATCAGTTAATCAGAAGCTTGTGTGAATTAAAATTTATAAAATCCACTCTTGGGCCTACTGAAAATATGGTGTGTACCACAACTAAATGTGACTCGTGTGTCGTCACAATCAACAGGGCAGGACTCTCCAAATGACTGACAGGGATGTTCACGGGCCATTTCCTGTATGCGACTATTTTTGATTTTGAGGTTGTTCATCCTGAGTTGTCTGAATTTAGTTTGGCTTCCATGGAATAGTGCTGAGGCGTGCACTGAAAATAGATGAAAGTGTCACAGTGATGTTGTCTCTCTTTTGGGTGAAACCACGGAGACAAGTTTGTCTTGCGTAATTCTGCATTCTATTTATGTGCAATACATAAAGCTAGATGAAGCCAGCTGTCTCTTACTCAAAAATGTGTGTTTGTTGCGTTTATATGTTTGATAGTTGATTTAGAACAAACCTCAAGTTGTGCAACTTTATTTTCTGCAGTTTAACTCGCACTTAGGGGTCACATAGCAGTGTATGTGTCATTAAAGGCCACTGTGGTTTGACGAAAAATCATTTGAATACATAAAACCCCAAAAGTGACTTCAATGTAAAATGTGATAATGCCTGGCTAATCTCATGTTGACTGGATTTTATCTAAAAGCGATGAAGGTCATTAACATTGACTGGAAATTGAAATTGAAATGATTGTGAATTGCTTTCACGCAAATGAAAGCTGACCTTTAGCCAGAGTGGGGAACTTTTGCTGACCTACTGCAGCACTGTGGTACTAGCGGAGATGTGTTTGCTTTGTTGAGCATGTGGCGTAGCGCGAGCCGGGCTGTATATCGGGTCAAGACAGAACCAAAGAACCAGGAACACACAAATTAAAACTCATTTCCTCCGTCTCGGGGTTTGTTACAGGCAATGCGATTTTTTGAGTTTGGTTCTAGTGAAAATGTGTCAACTTCAGAGTGTTGTGGTGCGAAGTTTAGCAGGAATGTGACATGTTTTTGATTTTATGTTGCTGGTTATTTGAAAAAGGAAGACATCTGACAAACTTTTGTTACAGCTTGGCCGTTTTTTTTGGTAGGCCTGCTATTGCTGTTCTCGCTGAACAACAATGCGGTCTCTCCGCACAAGTCAATGGTAATTTTAACATGAAAATAAAGTCTATAATTTTCACATAATAAAATGTGTCATGTGTGTCACGGTGGGCTCAGGAACACAGAAGACGAGGGTCTAAACAAGAGTTTAATTACAGGAATGGATGACTGTCATGGATAAGAAAATGCGGAACACGAAACAACAGACTGGGAACAGGGCTCTGGAAAACAAAGGTGTCAATATTAGAAACAAAGGCTTTATCAAAATAGAGAAGCCGGTGGTTGTGAATCACAGTTTGAAACGAGGTCAGCAGCACACAAAGCCACAGAGATGAAAGCTAGACAAACACTGCTGGGCGAGTGGTTCCTTAACCCTTTCATGCGCGTACCATGAAAAATAAATTCAAGATTTTTTAATATTGATTTTATGACTCTAAATAAGGCCAAAAATGAATAGCATTTTGATTTTTTTTTAAATATGGTTTTATATAGAAATTATTTTACTGTCCACGTATGTGGACACTGCGCAGCAAAGGAGTAAAAAATAGCACAGAGCAATGACAGAAAATATGGACCATTGCATGAGTTTAATGTAAAACAACAACTGTTTATTCAAGTATATCATAACAGTATAACAGTTTTGATGACTTTTTGATGTGAGATATAAAAATCTCTAAGATTTTTTTTTCAAAAATAAAACAAGAGCACCGCCTATCAGCGAATGTCATATTGCTGCGCAATACTAGTCCCCTACCGGTGTATGTGTATTATATTCCCTAAAAAGTAGGTCAAAGTGATCTGAATAGGGAACATGACACACCCTTTCCCCAAGATGCATCCACACACGAACTTTGATGTTCCTAGGTCATACGGTATTGAAGTTATGGAGCGGACACGAATGCGGACGGACGGACGGAAGGAGTGCAATCCTATAGTCCCCTCCGTTTCCGATAGGGGACTAATAACTTTACAACGATAATATCATACAACTGATTTTTCAAGTACCAGTAAAGATTTGATGATTTAATTTGATAATTTGATTTGATTTTGATGACTATTTGATGACCTTTAAAATCTCTTTGAGATATTTGTCAAAAAATCAAGATTAAAATTATGAAGATACTATTATATGATGAAAACGTAATGTAAGAACTGATGTTCAATACTTCCAAGTGATATCTCCTGCACTTTGAGTGAAAGCCTTCAAAGCCTTCAAAGCAATCAGGACAGAGTGCAATCTGACATGTTAAATCTGGCCTTCCTCTGACACTTCTCATCACGGCACCTGATGGCATTCTTCACAGGTGCACTTATTGGCCACTGTTGCTCAATCCTATACCGCACCTCATGCAAAGTATCTCTCTCTCTCACCTAACCAGTAACCTAGCTGCATGTTGTAAAGTAGTCTTACTAATACCATTATACAATTACACAGACAGCAAAGAATGTTGCGGTGATGGTGACTTCAGACATACTGTACACACACACACACACACACAATCTATATATATATACAAAAGTATATGTGTGTGTGTGTGTATGTAGAATGTCTGAAGTCACTATCACCGCACCATTCATTGCTTTCAGTGTGTTTGTATAATGTTATTAGTAAAACTATGTTAAAACCTTTAGCTAGGTTATCATTTATGTTTATATATTTCTTAAATGTTTATTATCTTTAATATAAAGTAGTTGAACTAATCTTTAAACAATAACAATGAATAAAAACACTTCCTTGGTACAAAATCTGATTTTTGCCATTTAACTCCTCAGCTGCGCAACGTCCACATACGTGGACAGTTGGTTTTTAAGGTAAAAAAAACTATGTTTTACATGAAATTTCATTTTTAAACACATAAACTTGTTCAGCTTACTTTCCAGCACACGTCTATATTTTTGTTACCTGATTTTGCCTTCTTGAGTAGAAACTTTTTACTGATATGCCTGGAGGATTCTGCAAAAGGTCATTGCCGTCAGCCATGTTGTATTGATGATGTCATCAAACAGTCAATATTCCAAATACAAGATGGCACATACTGTTATTTTACTGCAGTGGGTCTACTGAAACTGTCACCTTGTGGTCTGGAGTATAACAACAAGGTAAGCAGTAGAAAACAGGGTTTAATTAACTGTCCACATATGTGGACACCGCGCATGAAAGGGTTAAACAGGGTAGTCCATAGGACTCAGGTGCTGGGGAGTCAAACAATTAGGCGAGTCAGAACAAAAACATGGAGTGGAGTTCAGAGTGCGGAGGGGCCGTGTCGCCTGGAAGACTCAGTCCTCACGTGTCACCTGTGATGAGCAATCTTGGTTCGCCGAGAGGAGCTCAAATGTCTCCCTCTATGCCTATATTTCACCAGGGTTGAGGAGAGTTCATGGATGACATCATATTTTCCATCCGGACATTATCCATCCAGTTTATTTGCTTCAGTCTTGTTTTTTTTTTTTTTTAAGCCATATAAGGTGCATAAGCTCAAATGAGCTCTTTACTGTGGACTCTAGTGCTGATTTTACAATCACTGCTGGTTACTGAAATCATTGGAGAAGTTGAAGATTCTCAGAATTTTGAGAAATAAGCAAACCTGATTTTTAAAGGGTTTATGTTGGCTATCGGCGAGTTCTGTCAGCGTGCTGCGACTGCCTGGCTTATTATGGCAACAGCTCTGATCATGATGCCATGCCACTGTGCAGGCCAACGCCTAAACATGCTGTGTTATGCTCTCTTGGAACACATACATTGCACTCTCCTAAACAGGAATCACGTGGACGTCTTTGGCATTGCAAACTCGGTTGCCTGAGGGCACAGTGCGTTTGAATGAATGCCTGAAATTCTATACTGAGAGACTTCGGTAAGGTGAGCAGCGCGAACAAGCAAAACGAACCACAAGGTGTTCATGCCTGCGAGCGATGGCGTGTGAGATTGCAGAGCAGGAAATTGTGGGAGACAGAGGTGAGGAACGATTTTGATCATGTTTACAGCCCGATTCATCCCTCGTATGAATCGTCCCACACGACGGGGAATTTAGATGCGCTTGCAGAACTTCCCCTCCCTGCTGCTGCTGCCGTCACGTATTTTGAGTGAAACAGCAGAGTAAAAAGTGAGAAAGTGGTGCTCTTTCAATACAAAAAAGCCCACTTTGCTCATATGAATACGTAAGAACACATTGAAGGAGATCTTTTGAAGATGCTCTGACTCAAATCTTCTTCATTTAAATGTTCTTGATTTTCAAGCTTCTATTCAGAGGAATCAATTTTTTGTGTGTTTGCACATTTACCTGATTGAAAAAAAAAAAAAAAAAAAAATTACTCCGATTTTTATCTAGACCAAGGTAACTTGCCAGGGGAAAGAGACTGCTTTTTGAACAGAAACTTATGACTCATTTTGTCATTTTCAAATGAACATTTCACATGTAAAAACAATATCAATCTCCCTGTATTGATAGTGCCTCATTGTAAAGGTGAAAAACTTTAAGCAATCTGTTGGAAAATTACAATGATTTAAGTGGTAAATTTTTTTTTTGCGCTTATCTTTCATACAGTTCCACGGTCATGTAGTATATCAGTCCTTGTCATTGAATTACATTTCTTGGTTTCATCAAATATGAGGGAATTTACCTTAATGGATTAAGGATAGATTTAATCGGGGATGAAGTGAAATTTTTTTAAACTGTGATTGTCGATATTCTTTCTGATGTCAGGATACTAAATACAAAACCCAAAACCAGTGAAGTTGGCACGTTTTGTAAATCGTAAATAAAAACAGAATACAATGATTTGCAAATCCTTTTCAACCTATATTCAACTGAATACACTGCAAAGACAAGTTACTTAATGTTCGAACAGGTAAACTTTTTGCAAATATTAGCTCATTTGGAATTTGATGCCTGCAACATGTTTCAAAAAAGCTGGCAAAAGTAGCAAAAAAGACAGAGAGTTGAGGAATGCTCATCAAATATTTATTTGGAACATCCCACAGGTAAATGGGCTAATTGGCAACAGGTGGGTGCCATGATTGGGTATAAAAGCAGATTCCCTGAAATGCTCAGTCATTCACAAACAAGGATGGGGCGAAGGTCACCACTTAGAGAACAAATGCGTGAGCTGATTGTCGAACAGTTTAAAAACAACATTCCTCAAGGAGCTATTGCAAGAAATTTAGGGATTTCATCATCTACGGTCCGTAATATCGTCAAAAGGTTCAGAGAATCTGGAGAAATCACTGTACATAAGCAACAAGGCCGAAAACCAACATTGAATGCCCGTGACCTTAGATCCCTCAGGCGGTACTGCATCAAAAACCGACATCAGTGTGTACAGGACATCATCACATGGGCTCAGGAACACTTCAGAAAACCACTGTCAGTAACTACAGTTCGTCGCTACATCTGCAAGTGCAAGTTAAAACTCCACAATGCAAAGCGAAAGCCATTCATCAACAGCACCCAGAAACGCCGCCGGCTTCGCTGGGCCCAAGCTCATCTAAGATGGACAAAGTGGAAAAGTGTTCTGTGGTCTGACGAGTCCACATTTCAAATTGTTTTTGGAAACTGTGGACGTCGTGTCCTCCGGACCAAAGAGGAAAAGAACCATCCGGACTGTTATAGGCACACAGTTTAAAAGCCAGCATCTGTGATTGTATGGGGGTGTATTAGTGCCTAAGGCATGGGCAACTTGCACATATGTGAAGGCACCATTAATGCTGAAAGGTACATACAGGTTTTGGTGCAACATATGTTGCCATCCAAGCAACGTCTTTTTCACGGACGCCCCTGCTTATTTCAGCAAGACAATGCCAAGCCACATTCTGCACGTGTTACAACAGCATGGCTCCGTAGTAAAAGAGTGCGAGTACTAGACTGGCCTGCCTGTAGTCCAGACCTGTCTCCCATTGAAAATGTGTGGCGCATTATGAAGCGTAAAATACGATAACGGAGACCCCGGACTGTTGAACAACTCAAGCAAGAATGGGAAAGAGTTCCACCTGAAAAGCTTCAAAAATTGGTCTCCTCAGTTCCCAAACGTTTACTGAGTGTCGTTAAAAGGAAAGGCGATGTAACACAGTGGTAAAAAGGCCCCTGTGCCATCTTTTTTGCAATGTGTTGCTGCCTTTAAATTCTGAGTTAATGATTATTTGCAAAAAAAAATAAAGTTTCTTAGTTTGAACATTAAACATCTTGTCTTTGCAGTGTATTCAATTGAATATAAGTTACAAAAGGATTTGCAAATCATTGTATTCTGTTTTTATCTACGATTTACATAACGTGCCAACTTCACTGGTTTTGGGTTTTGTAAGAGAATCCCCTGCAATAGATCTTTTTATTTTGAACTGGCTTCATGGTTGATCAGTTTGAGTCCCATAATGATTGAATGTTTGACCTGACATTTTAAGCTCCCATCCAGTATTTTAGTACACTTATTTTCTATTCCAATCTAGCCCGATCAATTTCACTTGATCATTTCATATCATTCAATTTTGTACTGCTGCAAATAAATTATTCTTGACCAGTTTAATATTTATTTTCTTTTTAACCCACAGAGCGCTAGATGAATCTTTTGTTGCTTTGTGATGTAAGATATCAAAATCAGAGCTGTTGAAAAACTATCATGCGGCGACTTGTTTAAAAGTGTTCCCGCAGGGGAGCTCTTTTAAACAAGTCGCCACATGATTGGGTGATAGGGTTTCAACAGCACAAGATCATTAAATTTAAAAAATTATTTCAGTGCTCTAAAGGAAGGATAGAACAGGAGACTATTAATTCAGGCCATATCCGACTGTGAATGCGGGTGTCCAGTCTTCAGCGGGGGACTTTAGCCGTCTCCGTCTGCATTTCCGCAATCAATTGATGCTGTCTGTTGTTGCTTTTATTATTCTTGCGCTCAGGAATTTTCCCCTGGTCTCTCACTCACTATCTCCATTTACAACACCTCTCTGGCATTTCCCAGGGTATCCTTTGTGAAGAGGATCTTGATTTTCATCCTTTAGACAACCTCCCACAAACCCCTTTTAAACTTCTGTTTGGTCTGACGCAGTCCATATCCTTCAATAAAGTTACCTCTATAACTCTGCTAACAGTCACAATATGAAAGACAGAAACCTTAATTTCATACCATGATTCATATTTTTCTCAAATGTGTTTGTAGTATTTGCTTGGTGATACGAAATAATGTTCTTAAAGAGCTTTTGACATGAAATTCAGCTGTTTTTTATGTGATAAAATGCTACAAAATACCTATCTTGAACAATTAGTGACGTTTAAAAAAAACGCATTTTATCTGCTAAATTATCAACTTGAGGGAATGCCCCATCGAGAACATTTGCGCTGGGCCAGTTCAGCCACGTGACGTCATAAATTGTAGACGGATTGTGTCTAGGTGGTTAGACGTGGTTCACGACTCTGGTCTGGACAGAAAATATCTTAAAGAATGGACCAAAAAAAATTACCGACAGTGAACAGAAAGTGATGTGTCATGTAGGGGTGCAGTGCAATGCGTGCATATGGCCATGGTAGGTTTCTGTGGCCGAAAGATGCTGAGATATCTTGAATATGGACAAAACAAGTCCAATGCACTAGTGCCGACTTTGCTGGCCCAGGCAAGCCCGGGTCACAGAACCCTACGATATGCGGCCATCATTTTGAGTATTCATGTTTTTAAATATTATTATTATTATTATTATTATTATTATTATTTGCCGAACCAAAATCGTTTCTCTGCACTGCCTGTTCAATAGCTAGCCAACTCGCTGTTCAGCGTGATCTAGCCAGCTAAGTAGTAAAATAATAGTATTTACGGCGCTCTATTTATTTCTGTGCACTCTGTGCTTGCTAGCTTACTGCCTGATAATAGCAAGCTGCAATATACGGTTTACACATGTTGCGATATCATTCACGACTCTGCATTTCTATACAGTAGCGGCTCTAGACCCGGGAATGGCGGGGCGCACTCACGTCCCTTTATGACAATTAGTCCTGGGTAGTTCGCAATCATTTTCCTTTACTGACGCGTTTTCCAATTATCGTACTTGGCAACTTAAGACACGGTCTCTCCAAATGTGATCGAACAGCGATGAAATCATGGGCGAAATTCAGCTCAGTGGCGGAACCTGAACTGAGAATTGTGACAAAACATCTGTTTAAAACAGTCGTTAGTCCTAACCTGTTCTCAGTCATTTTCATGAGTAACCGAAGGTTCGCTCCGAGAGCACTCCGCAGTTAACAGCTGCTGCTTGTTCTCCCCGATTACGTAAGAAGACAATCATTCATCTGGACGCTTATTTGCTGTATTTAAATCAACGTTAGTCAAACTTGCTTACCTGACGACTCTCACGCAAACAGCTTGAGCAGCACGCTGCCTATTTAACTGCCAAGTGCCACTTTTTTATCAACCCACACAATACCGAGTGAAAGGCGATATTTAACTGGAACACGGACCTGACCAATCAACGCGAAGCACTGGCCTATTAATAAGTAAATTTTTTTTCTGTACTGAATTTCGCCCATGATTTCATCGCTGTTCGATCACATTTGGAGAGACCGTGTCTTAAGTTGCCAAGTACGATAATTGGAAAACGCGTCAGTGAAGGAAAATGATTGCGAACTACCCAGGACTAATTGTCATAAAGGGACGTGTCTGCGCCCCGCCATTCCCGGGTCTAGAGCCGCTACTGTTTCTATACACTGCTTGTTCGCTCGCTAACTAGCTAATAATTGCAAGCTGCAAGGTAAGGCCTACACGCATTGTTTCGAGAGCTCACAGTGCACAGAAATGAAGAGCCGCGAACATTATCATCTCACTACTGGCTAGATCAGGCGTGAGTTCAACCACCACTAACGCTATTCTTGAACCTTATATTTATGATCTTGTTAGGAAAGGTAACCAGACGTCAGGTCTATTGAACTCACTGAAGGTTGAAAAGTGAGTAGGCTGGTTATCCAACACGCCGTGCACAGAAACAATTGTAGAACCGGAATAATAATCATTCCGCTACTTGGCAGATTACAATCTAAGTCAATGAAAAGACGCGAATACGTGCGAAAAATATTGGCGTCGTTCCATTTGCATTGACTTTGAATGTAATCTGTCGTGCAAAAAAAATCGTTTCGCTTCCGGTGTGAAAGCAGCTTTATGTTGAGTTTCTTCATCTCAAGCGGCTATCGACAGAACGTCATCGTCAGCGCTCATTGGCTAATTCTGGCATGTGACCAAAAATAGCAAATTGCCGGAAGTTGGCTTTTATTTACATTAGTTGCAGTCCAATTCATCTGTAGTAGTAGTAGAAGTAGTAGCGCCGGGACAAGAAAAGCTGTGTCGTTTGAGGTGTGGGTGCCAGATAACGTTACCATATTCCAAGTGTGGGCGGATAAGTGCTTTATATAATTTGATGAAAATGTCACGGTCCAAATGTATAAATGTTCTTTTAATTAAACCAATCATTTTATTTGCTTTATTAATACAATTCTGAATATGAGTGTCAAACGAAAGTGATTTGTCAAAGGTTACCCCAAGGTCTTTTTCAAATTCAGTAGTATTTAATATGCTTGTGGAGTTATTTGCCTGTATTGTGTAGGGTTTTACTGGCGATCTACTTTGTTGCTAAAAGAAACAAAATTGCAAATAAACCTCGCGGCACTTTCTAAAACCTGCATTATGCTTAGGTTTGTATTATACTTGACAGGAAAGTATGCTGACGAGCACACTGCCAAACGAATAGAGTGAGAGCAGAATCCGAGCGACTGGATATATGCTTGTAGACTAGTAGAGGAAACTGTGACACTGACAGAATCATTGCGACTGAAAACAAGCTATAACTGAGTGAAAATTATGACTGTCTTTTGTTTTGATGGTTAGTATAAATGAGTAAAAATGATGTCTGTCTTTTCTTGATACAAAAAGTAAAAAAAAACACACACACACACACACGAAGAAGACAAGGTGATGTTCCCAGTCTTCTGGACTGGATATTCGTGAATGAAATTAGCCTAATCTGAGATAAACACTTAGCGCCTCTGGAAAGAGTGACCATGATCTTTTGCACTTTAAAGTATTGCTCTGGAAAAAGTTCAGAGAGCTACAAAAATAGTTAAAGTGTGTAAAAATATGTCATATGAGGATTGACTTAAATTCCTGAAATTGCCATCATTGAAGGGTAGGAGAATAAGGGAGGATTTTATCCAAGAGTATGAAATCTTCAACCATATAGATGATATTGATTTACAAATCTTTTGTGCCTTGTTCTGTTGATATAACAAGAAATAGTGATGGGAATTTGTTTCAAAACGTTTTGTATACAGGTGACGCATACATATGCAGTGCCAAAAATATCACATCAAGATCTGTTGCTGGTGTGTCAGGAGTTATTCAACTGTTCCTTAAAAAAAATCATTTATCACGACAAACAGGACTTATGTAATCTTCCCCTTTTGTTGGTATGCAGTCACAGGAATTATGGACCCAAGGCTTGCAGACATCACATTCCCGCCACTGAACTGGTGTATTAGATTTGCCAAAATAATCATCCTCTCGGAAACACAGACTGCACACATGTGCCTCATTACTGGACAAAGAGTGTTGTAACTTGTTTCTGCTGAACTGCTGTTTTTTATTATTTCAGTCTTTCTCTTCCTGTATTCTGTGGTTTTGATTTGGTGGAGATGAATCGAGGCTGTGTTTCAAAAGTTTTGTTTGCTGGAAATGACTGCGTTTTATCAAAGTCTTTCTCTAAATCTACACTTTTTAATGTTTGCATTCCTCTCAAAATACCTAATACATCAGTCAACCGTGTGCATGCAGTTTGTGTTGAAGAAATGTCATTGGTGTCTTTTATAAGCTGTATAATATCACTAGCTGTTCTCAAAGCAGCAAATTTAACTTTTTCTAAATCACTATTTTTATCTGCCTTTTCTTGACAGAGAACTGTTTTATAGAAATTTGTTTCTTCTGTATCTTAATCAGAATCATTGTCGTTCTGGCATGAGAAAGTTGATGGGTCTTGAGATGTGTTAAGCATATGAACGGCATGAATGTGCTTGCACATGACAGTGCGGATGTGATAATCACTACATGTGCATGGTCAACGTATGGTCACATGTCAGAATCAGCCAATGAGCACTGACGATGACGTTCTGTCGATAACCGCTTGTTTCCTCATCTTCCATAAAAAAGTACTCTTCTTCATCAAAATGGACAGATTCAATTCAAAATTCTCAGGAACTATCGGAATCTGACTCAGATACCATCGTTGTTGGACGCACAATCACCCACCGTGTACAACTTATGACGTGACCACACAGGGGAGTGCCAGAGTCGCTTTCTGTGTTGCTCAGAATGTTTGTTAATGAGGGGGGCGGGGCAAGTAACAAAAAATAGCGGTTTTTGTTCAAAATTATTTTCTACATTTTTTTAGGCAGATGATGGGAATTCTTTTAATTGTATCCTTTTATATTCATAAACTGGCTCAGTGCATGTCCTAAGCTCTTTAAAAGTACTGTTTTAATTAACTTACCAGTTAGGACACAAAGCATAAAAGTTTCTTGATCTCTATGAATTTATCTTCATCACCAGTTAGGCCATATCTGTGGTTCCACACAAAACTAGTTCATGTATATTATTTATATAAATGTGAGAGCTTAAGATTAGTAAAGTGTGTGAAAGTAAGGGATTTGTCCCCACTGTTGCACATATGAAGAAGAAGAAAATCAGTAATTTACACAAATAAATGTCATGCATGATTTGTTAGTAAAGTGGACACTTGGAAGCATGACATTGCAGGGCCTGATCTGTGAAACCAAATATCAGCCTATCAGGAGTAAGGTGTCAGTCACGGCCATAGGCCATGTACTGTTTCAAAAAGCATGAATACTGAGTTGGCTGGATCACTGTTCCAATTAAAACCTGATATTGTCCCAAAGCTGGAACATGAACTGAAGCTAATAGGGCTGTTCAAGGGTTCACTGTGCAGTTTTCCAGCTGAGTAATCTCGTCTCACAAAATACCCCTCACCGTAAATCGCAAAATCAGTCTCAGGAACAAATGTAGTCTGATGTTTAGACTAAAAAAAATTGTGTCCTTTTATTAATTTTTTTTCTGTTTTTGCTAATTAAAACAAAAGTACAACAAGGTGAAACAGTTTGACTTTGTCGAAGATATTCCAGTGTGGCTAGACAATTTTACTTTTCAAGAAAATGGTAACTTGAAACAAGCTAATGCTTTCAACTGGACAGGGGACAGCAGAGCAGGGCATTATACTTTACTTGCTAGGATAAAACAGTAGATGAGTCAGACCTCTTGTGCAGCTGGATTTGACATGGCATAAAACTTAACATCAGTGGCAAGATCAGGCCGTTCAGCCCAACTAGCCTCGCCATTTTCCTATCACTAAAGTGGATCTACCTCTTCAGATACTCAATAACTCAATGATATATTGCACTGAATCAAGGCTGCTCTTGAAAACTCCCAAGGTTTCTGCCTCAACAATATGGTCAGATTTAGCGCAAGCGTTAGCGTCCTGATCTAGCCGACTGCAGCGGGCAGCAGCCGAGGGCGCTCATGTGTTGCTGCTGCTGTTCTCCGCAGCGGCGCTGGACGTCGGGCCGGACGTTAACTGCAGGCTTCTCAGCAGGCTCTTCACCCTCTGCTTGTAGGTCCTGATGGCGAAGAAGTAGATGAGGGGATCCAGGCAACAGTTGAGGTTCATGAGTGAGACTGTGACCTGCAGGGACATTTTGAAAGCCCTCATCTCCTTGCAGGAGGGCTCCCGGATTAGCCGCCGCACCACGATCTGCGCGACGTTGACGTGGTAGGGGCTGAAGCACAGCACGAATGCCGCCAGGATGAGCAGGATGATGCTGTTGGCCTTGTGACCATGCGTGGAGCGCACGGTCGCCAGGCTTTCCTTCGCCGCCCTGGAAAGCTTCCGTCTGACCTGTGTGTAGCACACCAGTATGACCACCAGGGGGGCGACGTAGTTGACCGTGCAACCCAGGAGGACCAGATACGGCAGGGCTGGGGAATCATTCAGGCTGGAGTACTCCATGCAGGCCTGTCTGCCTGCGTTCTCCGTCAGTGTGCTCCTGAAGAGAAGTGGGCTGTTCTCCAGGAGAACCAGCAGCCACACCACGAAGCTGATAACCCGGACTGCCGGAGGCTTCCTCAGGCACGTCAGCCTGTGAGGGTGCACCATAGCCAAATAGCGGTCCAGGCTAATGCAGGTCATGAAGGCGATACTGGCGTAGGTATTAGCATAGAACACAAGTGCCGTCAGCCTGCAGGTGAAATCCCCAAACGGCCAATCAAATCCTCGAATGTAGTAGGTGATCCGCCCCGGTAGCGCCAGCGTGAATAAGGTGTCGGACAGAGCCAAGTTCAGCAGATACACGGAGGTGGAGTTAAACTTGTGCTGCTGCTGCCAGGTGACATAGAGCACCAGACTGTTCCCACAGATGCTGAACAGGAAGACCAGAATGTAGAAGATGGGGAAGATAACCTGGGCCAGCTCAGTGTAGATGTATATGTTGCAGCTCTCGTTGGAGATGTTGGTATTCGACTCCATGGCAGTGCTCTCAGTGATTTCACTGATAAGAAAAAGAAACATTACATAGATACTGAATCAGATGACTTGGCATTTCCTTGTAGTTGATGAATTAGGGATACAAACTGCATTGTGCTCTATTCCCTATCTATCCGTTCATTATCAACCCCTCTTATTCCTGGTCAGCTTATCACGACGTGCAATGGGCAAAAGGCAGAGAAACATGCTGGACAGTTTGCCATCAATTTAAAGGTCATCCCCAATGATGTGGAGAAAAAAACTAGACTGCACAAAGGCCCCTCTCTTGTGGTAAATTGGCTATGACATCTGGTCATGGCAAAACAAAGCATGTAGTGCTTTTTACCAATTTGGATGCAAAGGATTTGTGTGTGAAAATGGTTAGTTCCTGTTGGTTATGAAAATTGTGCGGATCATGCAGAAACTTGTTTTTTTTTGTAAATTCTCTCTAAAGCTGTAGTTTTATTGATATTTCTGGGTACATATTTGAGTTTTTTAAATATCAGTTTACCTGATTTTGATCATATTGATTATATCCTGAAGGCTTTTGCTTATAAGTATGTCCTTAACTGAAAAAGTGCCCTCTATCAACCCTATTTTGCTTTTATATTATTGATTTCCAAACAGGGTGTTTACTATGTTTACTACGCATTTTGCCATGACCAGAATCTGGCGCCTATTCGACCATACAGAATGCACCAAGAATAGAGAGCGCGCAGGCTAGTTTTCTCTCTACGTCATTGGTTCGCCATCATGTCACCTGGACCACAGCCAATTTGTCATTGCAGGCCATTTCAATATCTGTTTGTTTGTGACATCATATGGCGAAGTAACTGCCCAGAGGAAAGATGGACTGATCAAGTTCTGTGAACCAGTTAATCAGTGGCTTCATTATTCTTGGTGATCCCTCCCCCTTGTGATGTCACAAAGGACAGATATGAAATGGTTTATAGTGGCTAATTAACTGTTCTCCTGGTGATATAAGAGATGGCCTTTAACAATCTTGATTCTTCAGAAAGTTGAGCACATATTTGTTTGGACAGTGGGTAGAGACTTATAAAGCAAAAAAAGATCATTAATATTTAGACTTTTTGACTCGTTCAAATTGCTATACCTGTTTACACTGTCAAGCAGTACGGTTTATTTTTTGTTGAGGTAGACAGAATAACTGGTAATGACTGGTGTGGGTCCTGTCCCTCTTAATTATAGGAATTTTGGTCTGTTTCATCTCAGCCCTGCAAGCATTCCAAAAAGTACCCTTTTAAGGCCATTTGAGTCAAGCCAAGGGTCATTACCTATGAGTGTACAGCCCTGCAATTCCGATGACAACAGAGCAACAGAGAGCACCATCCTTGTGACCACCAACAAGACAAGAACACGTCCCCTTTTTTATTGAATTTGTTTTTAAGTTAATTTTATTTTATTTTATTGCATTAAAATGTTCTCTTTTTTTTGTACCCCTGAATGCTGCCCAAGATTTGTCCATACAACTTAAGCCTCTTTTACACCGGACGCAAACCAAATTTTTCATAAGAAATAGTTCAAAATTGTTCGCAGCTTCGGACATCCACAGGTCCACCAATCAGCAAGTAGAAGAAGGCACCCTTTTTTGACAGATGAGGCTTTTTGGACACAGAAAACCAACAAGGAGTTTTCGCATCTGTGGAGTGGATTTGGAGGTGCATATCTGCCTTGTCCATCAGAGGATCTTGCTGTCTTTTGTTTCTGAAAATTAGATTTTGGCCTTTCTTGGGACAGTATCAGGAGATACAAGCTTTAGTTTGGTGTTTTATCCCTTTCTCTTCTCTTTTGATTGTTTATGTCTGTTTAATTCTTGTTTCAGGCAGTAGTCCCTTGTCTGTAGACTTCGACATTGCATATTCTTTTGCAGCTTTTATGAAATATCCTATTTTTGAATCATTGAGTTTTGTTTTTTGATAAAGGTTGATCCAACAGATTGCTTTGGCTATTAACAAAGTTGGCAGATTAATAATATCTTTGATGGTAATTAATACATTAAATTGAATAAATGTATTTTACATGATGAATAAGTGAGGGGTTTTAAAAGTTAATGCACTTTTGTTCAATATTCAGAGTATCGGACTTTAAAGGGTATATGTTTGCTAAAACTGCTGGATTTGCAAATTGCACTTAATTCAATTAAACTTCATCTAGACTATTTGCTGGAGGATGCGGACATTATCTTTTTTTTTTTACTTTCATTTGTGAAAGAAATAAATTTACCCTCATTGAAGAACTGGGGTATTGTTTCTCTCGTGTATATTGAACGATTGATCAACTGACATAGGCCCATATCATCACAAAGAATTCAGAATCTAATTCATGATTTTTATGGTTAATAATAATTATTGAATTAAATCCCATAAATTATCATTTTAAATGTTGGACAAGGGCTCTGGTAGATAATACCACTTATGTTTGGTTGAGTATTGATCATTTCAACAAGCCACTGCTGGTGCGAGCCGCTGGGTTTAGGCGTTAAAACTATTTTAATTAGTTCTTGCTTCCCCTACAGCACCCAATGTTTTTGCGCATGCTGAAAATATTCCTATTGTGCCAAAAAAAATTTATACATGTGCGGATTATATCTGTGTGGACAAAACTTCTTCACTAGCTGAAAATACTAATGACCCTCATTTGTTTCCACAGAAAACGGATTACCTGGACAAAACCACTGTGAATATGGAAGGACATGCTAACACCATACAAAAAGATTTCAGTTTTTACCCATTTACTGTCAGACTACAGTCCACTGCCACGTAATTTTGGAAAAAGAAACACCACAGTTAAGTGCTTCTGAAAGAGGTACCCTGATGCAGATTTTTTCCCCTAATGTAGACACCTCTATCGTACGCATTCAGCCGATTGATTTACTCCATACATCCAGTATGCGATGCATATTACCTTTAGACATACAAGTAATGAGTAATATATACATTTCATGCATACATAAGTTGTGTAAAAGAAACATGGCAATGACAGCACTGCGAGAACTTATTGTCCTGTGTGTTAATGTGCAAAGAAGCTGATATTGTCAGTAAAATCTATCTATCGTGTGCTTTAAGTCTACATATTAAGCACCATCTTTTCACATCTGAATGTAGGTAATGCTTTAATGTGAAGGGGTTACCCATATACAATGACCTATGAATAACACGTTACGTCGCAATTATTTTTATGTTGGGTATCAATCTATTTACCTTTTACGGTATTGATATTATTATAGCTTGCATTGGAAAACATTCTTACCTTTTTAAATAAAATCAGCTGTTACAGGACCAAACACAGTTTGTGAGCCAAAGCATCCATTTTGAAGCCATGTTATAAAACAAATGAAAAGGAAAATTGAAATTGTGCTCATTACAATATAACCCAACTGTATAAATAAGCTGAACAGTACAAATTAACTCAACCGTGTTACTTTTTTGTTGACCCATGCTGATACTTTTCTCTCCCGGAGGGGGACTAATGAGAGAATGAATGAACAGGAACAGTGAAAATATGTTCTCAAGCAAAGTAAAGTTAATTTGTCCACTACAATCATTCCTACTGCCAATACATAACACAGCAACTCACAGCTATCAAAACCATGGTTTATATACTGGTACTTACTTTAGTATCGAAGTATCTCTCTTTGTTCAATCCAGGATACATTTCTGGCGCCTGCCGTGACTGCCTCTCTGGAGTGTGAAGGTGTTCAGTGAGAGGATGTGGGCTCTGAGAGTCAGCATGTGACTCTACCTCCTGAACTTACAAACATGTCATGAGCTGGTGACCACATGAAGGCCATTCATTCACACCTTGTTTTTTGCATTTCCCCTCTGTTCTTCTGAGCACTCAGTGAATCATCACAGAGACCAAAGGGGGACTCATTTCAGCCTGGGGGATTCATGCCTCAGACCAGCATCAGACCAGCCCTAAATTCATCTCATTGCAGTGGGAGGTTTAGGGGTAAAGGTGATGCAAATTCACTTATTTCCACCATATTCTTTTTTTCCTCGAAATTTGATGTCTGAAACTAATGAACTACAGTCAGATCCGTAAGTGCTTGGGCGGTGACAATGTTCATTTGGCTCTGTATGTCACCACAATGGATTGTTTTTGTTTTTTTTTTTTTTTCCATTTGGCTTCTCCAATCCCACCTGAATCTGGAATGCCCAATTGGGGAACTATGTACAAGGCTTGTTCGTATGCGACCCCCATGGAGAGAGGGATGGTTCAAGGCTCTCCTCCAAAGCACGTGCCTGTCAACTACTGCTTCGTTACACTCATTGGTTGAATCCTCGCAAGTTCAGAACGAGGGCGGAGGATACCCGAACATGAACAAGCTTAGAATCTCCCTGACGAGCGCCTGACTTGCCAACAGGAAGCGCTTGAGCAATGAACAAAGCAACCATTTTTTTATATTTCCCTTCCTGACAGTCCCTTCCCAATTTGCATCCCTGTAGCGCAATGGCCAATTGTGCGCTATGAAAAAGCTGCCGACCACTGTCGGTTTGTACGACCGCGGCTCGAACCAGGGCCGTGAGTTACTTCTGCTCCGCAATGCAGTGGTTTAACCGAGTGAGCTGTTCGGCAGCTACCACAATGGATTTTAAATTCAAAAAATTAAGATGGGAGTGCTTTCGCCTTTTATGCTCCCTGGGTGTGGAATGAGTTGCAAAATACTATTACCTTAGGAGCACTACCTTCTTTAAATTCTTTTAAAAGACTTTTACATACTGCCCTGAAGGAAACATGTTGCTGTTTTACATACCTCTGTGCTGCTTTTATGTGATGTACACAACCTGACAAAAGTATTAGGACGATCCTCATTCTCACTCAACCTTTGATGTACGTGCTATATTACACATGTGAGCGTTGTAGGAATTTAATGGTGTCCTAAAATGTACATGTAAACATCACAGAACATTATTTGAACATTTGGGGATGCTACAGATATACAAATTGGCATATTTTTTCTCTGCATAAAAAACTCTCACTTTGGGTCTGTAATAAATAAGAGATATTATAATAAATAGTGCTTGCAAGATGGTAATCTTCAAATTAACAAGTTTGGAATTGTGTCTTTGTTATAATGGAAGACCACGGCTACTATTAGTTCAATCAATATGATCAGGTGTGGCACATGGGGTGATTTTGATTCTCTATAAAAGGAGGGTCAAGACTTAGAATAATTCAGTTTGGTGTATCCAAAATGGGGTCTGTATTTTTATTTGAATAAACAACTATTTCCAAATATGATACATTCACTATTTTCAACTGCACTGTAAGAAAATCACACACATAAATAATGACGTCCTAATACTTTTGTCAGGTAGTGTATAATCTGTCATGTGATTTTTTCCCTTCTTTTTTATGTTTATATGTTACAACTATTTTTGCTGCTATCTTGACCAGGACTCCCTGGACTCCCTGAGACTCCCTTGTGTCTCAAAGGGAACTGCCTGGCTACATAAAGGATAAATAAATAAGTGTAGACTCAGTTTTTTTGTAAAAAAAAATCATGTTAATGTTATAGGAATTACAACCAGTTTTATCCAGACTGACCCTATTTTATGAGCTCAGTTGTAATTGGATGAAATAACATAAATCGTGAGAACAGGCCATTCAGCCCAACTACGCTCACCAGTTTCTTTTTTGTGAATATTTCCCTTCAGATACTGAATGACTCAATGGTATCTAGCTTTAAGTCAAGCCTGCTCTTGAAAACTCCCAAGGTCTCTGCCTCAACATAATGGTCAGGCAAGCTATTCCACATTGAAATTACTCTTTGGGTGAAGAAATATTTCGGAATATCAGTGCTAAATTTACCTTTGGTCAACTTCCATTTGTGACCTCAAGTTCTACTCACAACACTTGGTCGAAGGAATCCTACATACTTCACTTTGTTAATCCCTTTAACATATTTGAAGACCTCAATCAAATCACCCCTTAGTCTCCTTTTCCTATGACTAAAGAGAATACGGATATTCAGCCTCTTCTCATAGCTTTCATCTTTTATACCTGGAATTAGCTTAGTGGCTCTTCTCTGAACTTTCTCTCGAGTTTCTATATCTTTCTTAAAGCATGGTCCCCAAAACTGTACACAATACTCCAGATGTGGTCTGATGAATGTGTTGCACAAAAGAAGCATCATATCCTTAGATTTGTACTCAATACTTTTGGCAATGTATCCCAGTATCTGATTGGCTTTTTTAACAGCTAACGGCACAATGGCTAGAGCCTGTGAGGGTTTGGTCAACAATCACTCCCAGATCTTTCTCATGTGGAGCACAATCCAGTTTTAAATCTCCCATGAAGTAATCCAGTCTAATGTTTTTATTACCTACATGTACAACTTTACATTTTGCTACATTAAATTTAATTTGCCACATTTCTGCCCAATTCTGGATTCTATCCAAATCATCCTGAATCACTTTAGTGGACTCTAAACTATTAGCTAAATCCCCCAATTTAGAATCATATCCAAATTTAACTAATCTGCTCTCAATATTCCTATCAAGGCCATTAATGTAGATGAGGAACAGCAGGGGTCCCAACACACATCCCTGGGGGACGTCACTCCCCACCATACCTAGCTCAGATGAGATACCACTGACCACCACTCTTGGTGTTCTGTCCTTTTACCAGTTTTGAATCCACTCCAGAAAACCTCCTGTAACTCCAATGGAACTCATTTTAAAAATTAGTCTCTTACACGGTTCTGTATCAAATGCTTTCTGAAAATCCAAGTATATGATGTCATAAGCCCTAAATTGTCATTTTTGAAGGTTACAAATCACTTCCAATCACTGGCTGCCAAAAGTCTGGAACCCATAGACATTACCAAATGCTGAGTTTCTTCACTAAAAATGCCCTGCCCGGCCGTCACTGCTGCTGGTTTGTCTTCACTTGCAACATTTGGATTCAGAGCAGTGGATTGAATTTCACTTCTACACATCCATAACATCTTTTCTTTGGCAGTGTACTTTAGACATTGTCCATCTGCTATGTCAAGTGTCTGTCAATGAGTTTACCACTCAGAATTCATCTTGCGGCTCTTGTCAGCCATCAAACCATTAATAAATACAAGGGAACACTGGCGGCCATTCATGCCTCCGCCATAACACTACCACCTTCGTGCCTGACAGATGAGTCACATGCTTCCAATCATGAGCAGTCCTTTCCCTACTCCTCTCTTTCAGTAATAGTTGATCTTTAGTTCATGTCTCCCTTGCAAACTCTTCCAAAATTGAATCATGGAGTTACAAAAGGGCCGATCTCCATGATTTTGAGAAATCCTGGTTATCTGCCTATCTTGTATGTTGGGTTAAGACCTATGAAAATGAATTGAAGAAAGGCCCAACTCCAGTGCATAAAGCTGTTAACTGAGGTGAGTTCTTTAGCTTTGAGTTGAAGAACGGCCCAAGTAAACGAGTAGGGCCCCTCTTCAACGAATTTTACTGATGGCCGCTAGATGGCAGCACCAGTTCTAACATGGAAGCGCCCACAGAACAACACATGTCCGATTCTGAGGATGAAATAAGACCAAAAAGCACCCACTGGCAGAGTTTTGGAAGTAAAGCAGACCAACTGTCCTACCCTATGCAGAAGCAATGTTGTAGTTTGAAATAAAGTTCAAATTTCATTGAAGAAATCATTGTAGTCCTTTCATTTTGTCTGTTTAATTACAAAAGGGCCCAACTCCGCCATGTTTCAAGTGCTACCATTATTTAATGCAGTGGTTCTCAAATTCGGTCCTGGCGCCCCCCTGTGTATGCTGGTTTTTGTTCCAGCCTGCAACTGCAATTCTAAGATCTTAATAAGCAGTTACTTTGTCTTAATTAGCAGCATTCCATGTTTAGAGTAGTTATTTACCATCTTAAGTCACATTTGGATGGACACATCCATTCTGCCATGGAGAATAAAAACCCTTGAACATCTTGTGCTTAATTTTCAATATTGCTGGGATTTTCAGGTGAAAACTTTTTTAAACAGATCAAATTAGACTCTGAGAAAATCAATAAGCTCCAAATTAGGTTTCTGAATGCAGGTGTTTTGAGTTTTTCCCAAATAACCTGCCTGAACCAAATAAAATCAACAGAAAACACAACAGGTGTGACTCCATTGTTTGCCAAGTAAATTGTCGGGTTTTACCTCCATGTGTTAAGAGTTTCACCAATGAGGAACCTGTGGATATTTGCATAAATGCACCTAATTAAAACAAATCAACAGCTTGTTAAAATCCTAGAATTGCAATTGCGGTTGGAACAAAAACCAGCATACACAGGGGGGCGCCAGGACCGAATTTGAGAACCACTGATTTAATGTGACAGGCAGTATACTTCATGTTCAGCCTATAAACCTCTGTTTGGCCTTAACACGTTACACTTTGAAATTTCCTTTTTTTAGCATTAACAGCAAACAAAAAAATGCTCCGCTGAAAAAAATACCTTGGTGGAGTTGGGGCCTGTTGTAACTCCATGATTCAATTGTCGATGCAGTTTTTGGATGTTTTATGGCAAACTCTTAACTGGGCGTCCCATTTTTGAAGCTAACCAGTGGTTCTGGTAAACCTTTCATATTTACTCTGGCGAAGTGTCCTCTTTATTGCTGATTTTTACATAGTCCAGGCCCTTTGGGATTGAAAATGGGGGTATTGTGCAGATTTATCTACAAGCACCAAATTTGGCTCAGATGTAGATCAGAGGGTCCTTTGTTCATTTTTGGAGGGCGCCGTGAGCGGCGCTCACTGTGGCGGCCATATTGGCTAAATCCAAGATGGCTGCTGGCCGCCAAGCAATTGCGTCCTAATTTTATGAGTAAATGTCATAGGATCTTAAATAAGAGCACTATTTATATGTTTTTGATCCCAAGGAATTTAAATTTGACCTCAGATTCAGAATCCACAGTCAGAAAAATTATGCAGGACCATATAAAAAATATTTTTACTGGATTCTGGGTCAAAAAATATTGTTTAAACTTAATTCTCAGATCATGTTGCATTAAAATTAGATTTAAAAATTGGCATGAAAACTAAAACAAAGATGACAAAAGGCAGTGAACCTGTAGTCCCTTCAAATTCATTTTGACAATTGCCAGTCAAAAGTATTAAACAGTTGAGGAGCATCAATCAGGAAAGCATAAATAAATAAACTACACTACTGCAATGTCTATTCAGATCTACATACATGTAATCATAGGTGTGTGTGTGTGAGCAATCGTCACACCTTGTGTAGCAAATCCAGTTCTACAGTATTTCCAACCTCCAGTACAAGAGAGCAATGCAACAATCTAAAGGATAAGTAGATGTACTCATGGTACTGGTGCAGCATTTATAATCTAGACATCATCATTGTTCACACATTCGCCGTCACACTTCTACAACCCTGTGCAGCGAACTCCACCTCTACTGCATTTGCACTTTCCAATGCATGATCTCACACAGCCACAGTGCACAAGAATAGAACATGCCTTACGAGCATCTGCAAGGGATGTCCAATATGGTAGCCATTTACCACTTTCATCCTTCTTGCAAACCCATTTACTGAAGCCAGGGATATCCTGGCAAGCTGATGTTGCTTGACTCCAAAAGAAGCTTGCCTGAAGCAGTGCCCTCTTTATGTGCTCAAATAATGCTGCCTGACTTTGTGGTATGGTCTCAAAGGTTTTAGTGCCACTTGTAAAAAGCTGGTGTCTGGCTTCATTGACCCTAGCCAATCCACATCCCTTACAGTACATTAGTACCACACATCATTCCAGCTTTTGCATATGAACAGACTCAAGGGTGAACAGTGATGGATCATTGGTGAGGGCAATCAGTGTTTCAGTAAGTCCTGGAGTATTTTTCCAAGATGTCCAGGCAGTCTTCTTGCCACATCCAAGGAGTTGTGCTGTTGTGTCACATCCTGTTATGGCATGGAAAAGTGGCAGAGCCAGAGACTTGGAAGGACCAAGCTGAGAACTAATATAGTGGATTGGAATGTCTCAGATTTTTTTTCCACAACCAAGTCCTGTCCACAGCTGGGACAGACCTAAAGTTTGGAAGAAGTGTATGGGCAGAACCACCACATCACTGTCAACTGTGCGAATGTAGGCTGTCTGGTGACCCTCTGTCGCAGCATGTGCCAGGGGAAGGAAGATCCTTGTGTCTGCCTCTGAGTGCTTACAGGGTTGGAGAGCAGACACATCGTATGGCCTGTTAGAGAGGACATTCTCTAATTTGGTTGATAAGAGGAGCCTTCCATCCATATCTCTCCTGACTATCTCATCACTGAGGAAGGAGAACAATTCCTTTTTGTTTTCCTCATTTTTGAGGAAGCCACTGTTCCAGTCACGCTTTGGAATCAGGGTGCTGCCATCCCCAACCCTCGTTCGTGGACCTGTGCCACGTCGCTGATGAATGAGGGCTTTGAGGCTGTCCTCTGGGTAGTTGTCTTAAACAGCATCAATACGTTTCCACTGATGGGGATAATTGAGATACGATGAATGGAATCATATTTTGAGTCACATGATCTGAAAATGTCTTAGCTGATGAAGGACGGACCATATATACAACTGCTGCCATATCGAGCTTAACAACAGTGGCTAATCTGGCTGGAGTTGCTTGACCAGTTGGTGCTTCAATGCAGTCCAGAATATCAGACTCGTGGCCTGATCGAAGAGATCCACGGTCTGCCAAGCTTGGTGGTTCTCTTTGGTTTTCATAGTGGGAAAATTCTCCCATATCTGCATCTGGCCGAGACAGTAAAGCCAGGAAGAGTTGCGTGACCAGAGTTACATTTTTCCTCCGCATGCTGCTGCTTTTAGCACCCTTCTTTGATGGGTCAGGACGATTGGCAAATGTAAGCACTTTGTTACGAGGGATTGTATCAGATAATGGAACTTTAGCCTTGTCAAGTCTCTCTGAAATAAATTCAGCATGAAGTGCTTGCCCAACTTCATGGATCTGAGAAAGAGAATTGACAACTTCCAATTCCATCACATCCTTTGTATCAAGGGTAACTAGTAATTGCATTATTTTGTCACACAGACTTGAATTTCTATGCCAATTCTTAAGTCAACATATCTTAGATGAACGAAATAGCGCACCAAAACTCTGATCTGAAAAACAAAAAAAAATCATTTAAAAAAATTTGGACGACAATATCATAAATGCTCAAATTTACCACATGTTTCTGCTATAATACCCAAAAATATGCCATTGGGGGCTTTCCTACACTCTGTATGTTGAATTGGACGTAAAATTTGAAATCCTTGGGGTAAAAAACCTAACAAATGAACCCTTATTCAATGTCCTACGACTTTTGGTAGTAAAGATATGGCATAATCGCATATTGGCTGGCGGCCATCTTGGATTTGTCCAATATGGCCGCCATGGTGGGCACCCGTCTCGGCGCCCTCTAAAAATGAAAAGAGCATGTCTTGAGCCATATCTGGAACAAATTTCATGCTTGTAGACAAATCTGCACAATTTTATCCCAAAGGGCCTGGACTAACACAGATAACACTTCCTCTTGGAGGCTAACTGATCGGACTCACTGTTTTAAAGGGTTTTTTTTCTCCATCTGGGAAATAATTCTTCTCTCGTTCACCTCAGTTGTTGTTCATTGGCCCTATCCGTGTTATCTTCTGGGTCTTTTGGTATTCCTGTGCTCGCTTGTGCATTCTTACTTCCTAGCAATGAACCAAATAGTTGCTATGGGTACACTGAGTGTTTTTGCAGCTTTTTGAGAGGTTTTTTTTTTTTTCTGCCCAATGATGGCTTGCTTCACTCACAGCTCCTTTGACTTCATATTGAAATTTTATTGCAACAAAACCCAAATGCAAATGCAACGCATGAAAGCAATTCTTGACCTTTTATCTGACTTCTTGCTAATTAAATAATGGGGAATGACAATCACTTGACTATGGAACAGCTGGTCAGTCGATTGCTGAATTACTTTTGGATGCCTAGAAGCTAGGAGACCACATTGAACAGTAATTCCTGCACTGGTCCCAACTCTACTGAAATGCTGCACTCAGAGCTCTTATGTATTATTTACTTTCTGCCATAATGTCCCAATATACAGTCGTAGGGGGCTTAAATAAATAACTTCAGGGTCAATATATTACAATATTTGGGAAAACCCAAATATTGTTTTGTAAGGGTCAAAGATGAGACATGTAAATTTGATGTCCAAATACCATTCATATAAGATAAAAACATAAATAGGTAAAAAGATAATAATGTATCACTCAACTCTTACCCATCTTTTGACCTAGAAATGTTTGTTTAGCAAAGTTTTACAAGCTTGTTTCCATAAAAGTTGAGATGTTGTATAAAATGTAAATAAAAACAGACTGCAATGATTGGCAAATCATTTAAACTCTGTAATGAACTGAAAATAGTTTAAAGACGGCATATCAAATGTTGAAACTCTCAATATTGATTTTTGGCATTGTCCCTTGCATACAGATGTTTGTCTGGATTCTCTGAATAATTTTATAATATTACATACCATATATGATTAAATCCCCAGTTTCTTTGCAACTTCATTCTTAAATAGTTCAACACTTTTCCCATGATGTCTGCCACAGAGTGGGAAGCCCTCACCCAGAGATGCTCTTTTTGTACCCATTTATGTCACCGACCCATTGGCAATTACTCTAATTATCTGAGAGATGTTCTACCAGGTGCATTTTATTAGGATTATAAAACATTTCCAATCTTTTGTTTCCCCGTCCCAACTTTTTGAAACACGCTGTTGGCATAAAATTCAAAATGAGCAAATATTTTTCTGAAAACAATAAAATTTTCAGTTTCAACATTTGATATATTGTCTTTTTACCACTTTCAATTAAATATAGGCTTTGAATGATGTGCAAATCATTGCGTTGTTTTTATTTTCATTTTAGACAGCGTCCCAACTTTTCTGGAAATGTGTTTGTAAATTAAGGGAGCTATAAAGCTCTGAAGTGTCAAAATGTCCTTCAGAATAACTGTCCAGACAAAAATTCTGTCTACAAAAGTGTTTTTACAATGTAGAAATTCATCCTAAAAAGAGAAATTAACACTAATTACATAATTATGTTAGTTTTTGCAACAATATATAAAATAATAGGTGACATATTATATCTTATAAATATATATAAATATTTAAATATAAATATTTTTATTTTAAATATTTATATAAATATAAATATTTAAAACCTTGAATAACTTTTGTCCATACGTTTGCACTTCAGTAGTGTCATTCAGCATAACACAAGTAATAAGCATGTCTCATGATTGAAATCATGAGACAGTGTGTGACATCACAAAAATGACCCATTGAAGACCCTCTAACTGTGATAAGGTGGGTAAATTTCTCTGAAATGTTTGATGATTTCTCTTTTTCACCCTCTTATAAGCTTTGCAACAAAAATGCATGTTCTTCAGTACAACACCCAAAACAAACTTTTAATGTTATTTGAATGTTATTTTTCGAAAAGGTACATGAAATATCGTATGAGAAATTAAGATTATCTTTATTGGCCAAGGTCATTGTTTTAATATAGGTGACCAAGAACTTGCCGGAATGTTTGTATATAAAATCCGTTCTTCAGAATCAGGCTTTTGTCCTTAAGCTCAACAAAAGTTTTGATGTTATTACACAATGTCACCCATTGTACTGAACAACAGCAGATTTCCCCCCCCTGTTTTCACCAGTTTACAACATTGAGTAAGGCCAGCTCATTTTGTTGTATGAATACTGAATATCTTTTTGAACTATATCATGACATTTTGAGTTATTTGACGGCACATTGTCTTGACACTGTCGATGCTATTGTCTAATAAGGAAAGGAGGGCATGCCACAGGCAAAAGATCAACACAGATCGAGTTGCTTGGGAAGGAAGACAAGCCAGATGAAGAGCAATGTGGCATTATTTCATGCTGCTTTAAGTTGCGCTGTTGTTAATTTTTCAATGATTCAAGATTCTATATTGTCACAAACTCCATAACAATGCAACATCATTACTAGAATTGAAATTCTTGGTACTCATTGCCAGCTCAACTTCACAGTAGCAGGAGTTACACTATAAAACTAGAAGAAAAAAAACAATAATTCTGGGTGCAAGGGTACAGTGTGATGGCTGTGTACAAGGAAGAAAGTAATCATTTGCTGTACATTGTTCATTATTTAAGCGACTAGTGCATGTGAGGGTGGTGTGTGTGTATATATGTGTGTATGTGAGAGCGTGTGGGTGAGTGTAAGTGTGTGTGTTTGAGTGTGTGTGTATATATATGAGTGAAAGTGACTGTGTGAGTGGGAGTTTCTGTGTGTAAGTGTTTGTGTGTGTATATATGAAGGACGAAAAATGACATAAGTAGAAATAAATAAATCAATAAATATACAAATGAATGCAAAAAATAAATGTGAATTTTATATTTTTACGTGTTTTATTAGTAATTTTGGTATTTCTATATTTATTTATTTATTTATTCCCTTATTTCTACATTTTCATGTATGTATTTATTTATTTCAGCATTTATTTTTACACTTCTACATGTATATATGTATTTATTCATTTTTCCATTAATATATTTATTTACGTATTTATTCCTACATTTATTTATACATTTATTTCTGCGAGACTTGTGTCACCCAATAATGTAAAAATGTAAATGAGCTGGGCGGCCCTAGCATCTGGCTGAAACGCGATTGGTTGTATCGGTGTGCATAGATCTACTGCTATTCAGAGCCATGTATCCCAGTTAAATTACTGTGAATGCCCTCCTGAAATGAGGAAAATTAAGGTGCTTGCACACCGGATGCGAAATGATCTTTTCGTACGTCAGATTGCATTCAAAGTCAATGCAAAGATGCGAATACACGCGTTTTCGCGAGTATTCGCGTCTTTGCATTGACTTTGAACGCAATCTGTCGTGCGAAAAATTCGTTTCGCGTCCGGTGTGAAAGCGACTTTAGGATGTTAAATACATTGGCATGCTAGCTATAACACTATAGATATCGATGTCTCTTTATCTTGCTAGCTAGCTAGCCAAATAGCTCGCTCGCGAGTATTCCATTGTGAGCGAACTGTAGCCTTTTTAGCTCGCTAGCCAGTTGGCCGTGTAGCTAAATACTTTGGCACGGTAGCTATACTATTGCTAGCTTAGTAGCCAACTAGCTCGCTAGCGAGTAAGACTGTAAGCAACTGTGGCCTTATTTTGTCGGCGTAATCATGACGCAAATGGATGCGCATTAAGGAACGAAAGTCTCGTGGGGGATAATAGCGACAGCTGCGTCTAGCTACCACAAGGGAACTTAAGTGAGTCGGTGTCTCTTCTCGTGCGGTTTCCATGGGAAAGTAGCAGGCGAGGCTAGCGTCATATGTGGACGTGGGCACGGGCTTGTCTAAACTGGGTTGCGATCAGTCGCGGTCCGGCAACGGCCTCCCGCTCGAAGCCATCGCAGCAGCAGCTAATATGCTGACGAGGATAGCTGGTCGGAGTGTAAGGTAGCTCTCACGGAGATCAACTGCTTTTGTCTGTGTTTCCAAGCTGAGCAATCGCGTTTCAGCAAGATGCTTGGGCCGCCCAGCTCATTTACATTTTTACATTGTTGGGTGACACAAGTCTCGCAGAAATAAATTAATACATGTAAAAATAAATAAATAAAAGTAGGAATAAATATGTAAATAAATATATAAACGTAAAAATAAATAAATACATACACACATGTAGAACTGTAAAAATAAATGCAGAAATAAATACATGAAAATGTAGAAATAAGGGAATAAAAAAATAAATAAAATGAATAAATAGAGAAATACTAAAATAAATAATAAAGCACATGTAAAAATATAAAATTTAAATTTATTTTTGCATTCATTTATATTTTTATTAATTTATTTCTACATTTATTCATTTTTTAATGTATTTATTTGTCTATTTATTTTTTTCTACTTATGTCATTTTTCGTCCTTCATATGTATATGTGTGAAAGTCAGTGTTTATGCGAGTGTGATGAGAATTTATGTATATGTGTGTGTGTGTGTGTGTGTGTGACGGAGTACAGCAGTTCAATAGCTGATGGCTTGTGGATTGAGATTGCCTCTGGTCCTGCTGGTTGGAGTCTGGATGCTCTTGAACCGCCTGCAAGGCGGCGGGAGTGTCTGCAGCTGGAGTGGCTGGGGTCCGAGAAGATCTGCTGTGCCATCCTCTGCAGTGCTGGCTATAAATGTCCTGAATGGCTGACAGCTCTGACTTGGTAGCCTGGTGATGTATCAGGTGTCCTACTGCTTGGATGGACTGAAAATCTGCGGTCCCTTGGCCTATTTACAGACCAGTTTGAGACCCCTGCTCTACCATGTAATGATCAAATCAAAAATAAAAAAGATCCAGAAATTCTGTCGCCTCCTCTTGGCCTGAGCTCATTTTAGATCGACTGAGGTGATGTGAAAAACTGTCCTTTGGTCTGATCAATCTAAATGTGAAATTCTTTTTGGAAGTCATGGACGCTGCATCCTCCAGATTAGAGAGAAGAGGACCCAACTGGCTTGTTATCAGCACCCTGTTCAAAAGCCACTATCTGTGATAGTTTGGGGGGTGCATTCATGTAAACGGCATGGGTAACTTGTACATCTGTGAAGACACCATTAATGCTGAATGGTGCATATTCAGGTTTTGGAGCAGCATATACTGCCATCTAGATGTCATATTGGGGAAGAGCTTGTTAATTTCAGTAAGACCATGCCAAACACCACGCTCTGCACATATCACAACAATACGGCCCCATTGGAAAAGATTCTGGGTGCTAATCTGGCCTTCCTGAAGTCCGTACAAGTTACCCACTGAAAATATTTGGTGCATTATGAAACAGAAAATATGTCAAAGGAGGCCACAAAGAGTTGAGCGGCTAAAACCCTAATGTCAGGCAAGAGTGAGAACACATTTTGCTTTTGAAACAATTGCGGTTGGTCCCCTCAGTTCCCAAACACTCTCTGAGTGTCATTGTAAGATGAGGTGATACAACACAGTGGTAAACATGCTCCCATCCCGACTTTGTTTTAAATTTATAACTTGAAAATGACCAAAAAAAAAAAAAAACACCATTGCTGCTACTCATAATAGTTCATATGATCATTATAATACTTGCTGAGGGAATCACATTTAATCAATATTTTTGAGCTGTAGTGATATTTGTCATTCGGGCTGACAAAACATTGTCATACAGAATAACAGAAATATTTTATATTAAAATGCGATAACATTGTTTTGTTGCCTCGGAGAGATGTAAACAAATCTCAAAGGACGAAGTAAAAAATAATTTAATTGATTTTTTTAGGCTTTTTTCAGTGCAAGGGAGGAAATTTTAAGGAAAAAAACCTCAACAAATTTTGAGGTGTATCTGTGACACATCAAGGATGTGGTATTCAAAATAACCTAATGTGATTTTTTTTGAGGAGTCATATTTCTGCCAGCCTTTGCATGAATGTATAAACTTGCGATTATTATAAAATGGCAGATGATTTTGATACATGGAAAAAACGGCTGTGTTATACTGAATGATTCATTTGACATTAATATGAATCAATATAAAATCAATTATTGGCTTCATTCTTAAACATAACAAATATGAGGGCGAAACTCCGGCAAACATAAAAAATAATTTTAGGGAAATGTAATTGCTGTTTTATTTTTTGCTATTTTGACATTCTTATACGTCTTTGACACTAAAATGTCCTGTCATTCGCCACTCCTCCAGCGTCCCGTAATTCTGCACCCCGAAACGACCATGAAGTTCACACAGGATTAAATCACAACCTTAATATAATGGGTAAACATCAAACCGGTCTATGCCCCAAGTGCAACAAGTAGGGAAACAGCTGAGCACATATTACTGGAGTGCCAAGCATATTGTAGGCAGAGATTAATGCTCTTAGAAGATGTTAGCGCGATAGGACAGACTAGTCTGAGTCTTGAGGGCTTACTCGCTTTCTCTATTCTTAAGCCTATTGCCTGGTCCCATGTAATAACATTTTTAAAAAGAACAGGATTATTTAGTAGAATTTAATTTTTTTTTTCTCCTAAACAAAATTATCGTGTCCTTGCTCCATCGATGCCCCTCACCTCTATAGTTGGTGGCGGTAATGCACCAAGTGTTTGCCCACCGAAAATAAAAATTAAAGAAGAAGAAGAGGACCATGAAGTTTCTGATGACGTGTCTCGTTCTGGCAGTGCATACAGTCTATGGTCCAGTGTTTGGGAATCTGCGAAAACGGCTCGCTGGCGAGTTGGCTTAATGTATTCGGCTTGACGTACATATTTATTTTGATTGTAAAGAAATCTGTGGCGCCTGAACTTCTGCCGATTCGGGCACTTTTTCAGTATGCACACTCTTTGGAGGGTCGTAACGTTACTTGTTGTAGGAGGCTTCCGATTATCCTCATGTTTCTATCTTCCGGGTTTGGCTCCCGTTAGTTTCTGTGAGAAAAATGATGCTGGAAAAGACCAGGAACTGCCGGATTGCAGGGTAATTACTCTTCGGAAAAAAAATCTCAAAATGACCGCCGTTTCCCTGACTATTTTGCGAGCTTGCTAGCGAATTTACTGCTAAAATCATACAGGCCTGATGAAAATAGCCACCCGTTTGCTCAGCTGATGAGATGTTAGTTACCGGTTATTAATCCTGAACAGCCAGCTAACGTTCTCTAGCAAGCTTGTTATTTTTTAGACGCTTTCACACTGAACGCGGAACGAATTTTTGGCATAACAGATCACTTTCAAAGTCAATGCAAAAAAAGCGAATTTCGCGTCTCTGCATTGACTTTGAATGTAATCTGGCGTGCGAAGAATTCATTTCGCGTCCGGTGTGAAAGCAGCTTTATTCATCGACTCTCTTCAAGTATTATTTCAATCATTTTTTAACTTTGCCTAAGTCTAAGACTGCACTATTACAATCGCTTACTATCCACACCCAGCTGGATTTTAACGTTGTGTAAGTACCGATTGGCTTGCAAGCAACAGTGCCAACATCGGTCAAGCAGCCTAGTAAACAAGTTAATTTACGTAAATCTCCAGAAATAGTAGTTTTCTAGTTGGAGCTCAGCAGAAAGGATATTCCTCCGTGACAAAGGTTGCAGATTCTTTTATGTTGATCTTTGACCTAAGTTTGTGTTTGAACATTGAAGTTGTTTGCAACATATTTGGATTATCAAAAACACTAATTTCGGTCGTTGAACCACATTGACTGGATTTGTGTGATTTAATGAACCGATTGGCAATTTTTTTTCTTCTTGGGAGGAATGAGGTTGCCCATGTAAAACGGTCTTGTGCGTTGAGGTGACAGCCATGAGCTCTATGATGTTCACGCCCCAGTGTGCTCCGCAAGGTGTGTGTCCGTTTAATCGACACTGCGGGCTGAGGTCCTGCTCAAGAACACGCGGAGCATGAGTGGGGAGTGGGCTGTGTATTTGAATTTCGCCTCGAACGAAATTTGATGATGAAATTTGATTTAATTCAAAACCGAATCCCCAAGGGCTTAATTAACTGTTTCCCTATGAACAATCAGACCGAATTAGAATGTAGTGTAATAAAACCACCCAAAAACATTTTCAAAGAACAACAGTATAAATAATCCAATAGGTAAGTGGTGTTGTTAAATCATTATGGGGAAAGGTAGAAAATAAATTTTAAAAAGACAGAAAAAAGAAAAGGAGTGTGGAGTAGAAGGGTATAGAGAAAACAGAAAAAGAAGACAGAAAAGGAAAAGATGACTTAACATGTTATGTAATATTTTACAGCGTTTTAAAAATCCAAAGTATCACTTTGTGTGGAACTGCAGAAAATTTAAGATTTGTGGTGTAAACTGGAGTAAACTCTTGGCTTCCATAAACAGGAACAGTTCTATGCTAGTTTGTGTCAAATATGCACATGATCATCTGAGAAAATCACTCTTGCGATCAGAGTTGTTTATAATGATTCTTCCATCAATCATTTGCATATGTGAGGTTAAAGTAATAAACTCTGGCCATGTCTGCCATTGGATTTAGATTTGAGCGCAATGGTGTCTGAAAATGTTGCCCAGATCTTCAGTTGAAACTGACTCGTGGCTGTTTGCAATGCATTGACTCATGTTCTTTTTTTCCCTCTCTCAAGTCTGAAATTGAGCTGTTTGTGAACAGACTGGATTCTGTGGAGTCAGTGTTGCCCTATGAATACACTGCGTAAGTACATCTAACGTGCCTAATCGCGACAGGTCATTTGTGCTGTATTTCACTGGAGGAAAAGCCTCTGTTTTTCTTCTGCGTTTTGCCTCTGATTCACTCTGCAATTTCTCTTGAATTAATTCTGAGTGGTGTTTTTTCCCTGAGTTGGAAGTTCACGGAAAACATTTTTACTCGTATTTGAAAGGTGTAATTGGCATTTGTGTAATGGAAACCGTTCGGTCTGTAATGGCTCGAATAGTCGGAAGGGGAGCATTTGTTATTATTCTCAGCTTGGACCCCGGGCTGTGATCAAAATTCTGCCTGTTAAGGATCTCTAAGTCAGTGAAGTCTTTTGCTTGAAGCCTGTACTCATGATTAAATAAAACTTTGGCAGTGCGATGCACAGATTCACGGATTTGTAAGGATTCTTTTTTTTTCTCCTGCATTCACGTTGTTCTTTTTCAGTTGTTTGATTGGACGTGTGTGAAGACACTGGGAGTTAGCAGTTTTTTTAAATGCTACTTTGCACTTGATGGTGTGACTCTGTGACACACACCCACATTAGTGCTTGGGTTTAACACTTCACAGTGCTATGCTTTTCTATTTTCACCTCCGCAAATTCAGCCGTTCGGTAATCGTTTGAACCTGAAAGCAGCGACAAGTTTCCTGCGGCCGTGAAACGTGGCAGAAATCATGCAGACTATCAGGAGTTATTCATTTTTTATGCGGGAATTTTTTTTTTTAAATACATGGTTATAAATGAGCGTGTATCTGTTATTGTTTCTTACCTGTTCATAGTCAGTTTGCATCAAAATGCTTTATTTTCTATAATATACTTTTCTGTGTGATGGAATTTGCCTAATAGTTTGTGATGGATTAATGTTTTACTATGAGTTAATGCGGTTTTGGCTCCTGTATTCTGGCAGAAGTGTGTGTTTTTATAGCTCAGAGCAGGAGGAGGAGCTCCCAGTGCGACGTGGGTAATTTGGCGCCAGAATTAACGGGAGCAGCAGGGTGGCATCATGTGAAGGTTTTCCTCGCGTGGCAGAAGGTTTTTGGAAATGCAAAGTGACGACCTCAGCGTGAAACGTCGTAGGAGTGGCTTGGTACAACTGTGACCTTTTTCTGTTTGTTAGAAAGAGCGGGCGGGGGGCGGGGGAGGGGCGGTGGCGGCGCAAAGGTGAGATGAGAAGCTCGGGAAGTCGAGAAGAAAGAAAGAAAAAGGCTCTTCCCCAAAGGCATATCTGTCTGCACCCTTCCTCTGTGGGCAGAACATCCCTGATTGTGTTTGCACACCAGGAGTTAAACAGCATGTGACATCAGCTGCTCGGTCTATGGCCAAGAGCTGCTCGCTGACTTGCTGACTGTATTAAAAGTGAAGACTAATTTACATTAAAACCTTTCTCTCTCTTTTCTTTTCTAGGTTTGATTTCTGCTCCGAAGAGTCAGAAAAACGGCCCTCTGAAAATTTGGGTCAGGTTTTGTTTGGCGAGCGAATCGAACCATCGCCATACAAGGTATTAAACACAGCGCAAAGACTTCTGACTCTTCAGAGTTCAGTGAACACTGTATGTTGGTGGTCAATTCCATGTTTTTGCTGTAGAAGTAATGAATTTGAAATGTCAGTGCCTTCAAATAATGTGGAGCTTTTGAGGGTGAAAAAAAGCTTTCTCCCCCATTTACCTTCAAGGTCATCTTTACTTTCTGGCCAATCAAGGCCAAACAGGACCAATGATATCAGCAAAATGATGCCCAATGTTTTGTAATAATTGTGTCCGACTCCTTCTTTAGCTGATTATAATACTGTGCCCTCCAGCCCAAAGTGACAATGTCTTCAGTCCTCTCTGTACAGCACACTGAGGCTGGACAATGTGTTTTATAAGCACTTTATTTTCAGTCATCTGTGTTTATTGGTTTTGGAATGACGGTTTACGCGCAGCTGGTGTGCACTAATGGGTACTTCCAGGGTTTGCTAGCATTGGTCAGTATGAGGATGGTAGGGAAGCGATCCAGCATGGATATAGTTCAGCATGGGCAGTGATTCAGTATGGTTATGGGTCAGTATAGTTTTGATTCTGTATGGTAATGGTTCAGTTTGGCAGTGATTCTGTTGGCCAGTGATTCAGTACAGTAATGGTCCTGTAGTGTAGTGATTCTGTTGGCCAGTGATTCAGTATGGCAATGGTTCAGTAGGGTAGTGATTCTGTTTGGTGATAGTTCAGTTGGGCTGTGATTCTGTTGGGCTGTGATTCTGTGTAGTAATGGTTCAGTTTGGCAGTGATTCTGTTGGGCTGTGATTCTGTGTGACAGTGGTTCAGTTTGGCAGTGATTTTGTCGGCCAGTGATTCAGTATGGTAATGGTTCAGTAGGGTAGTGATTCTGTATGATAATGATTCTGTTGGGCTGTGATTCTGTATGGTAATGGTTCAGTAGGGTTGTGATTCTGTATGGTAATGGTTCAGTTTGGCAGTGATTCTGTTGGGCTGTGATTCTGTGTGGCAGTGGTTCAGTTTGGCAATGATTTTGTTGGCCAGTGATTCAGTATGGTAATTGTTCAATAGGGTAGTGATTCTGAATGGTAATAGTTCAGTTGGGCAGTGATTCTCTTGGGCTGTGATTCTGTATGGTAATGGTTCAGTATGGCCGTGATTCTGTTGGCCAGTGATTCAGTATGGCAATGGTTCAGTAGGGTAATGATTCTGAATGGTAATGGTTCACTTGGGCAGTGATTCTGTTGGGCTGTGATTCTGTATGGTAATAGTTCAGCTGGGCAGTGATTATGTATGGTAATGATACAGTAGGGTAGTGATTGTGTATGGTAATGGTTCAGTTGGGCAGTAATTCTGTTTGGCAGTGATTCTGTATGGTAATAGTTCAATATGGCAGTGATTCTGTTGGCCTGTGATTCTGTATGGTAATCAGGGTTTCCTCCAGGATTTTTTGAAACTGTGGCGGAGGGCTTCAGCATCGGGTCAAAACTCTGCATTATCAGGTGTGGCCAGTTTTCATTAGGCCGGCACACGGGCGATGTAATAATTGAAGTCTATATGCACAGAGATTTATCAGTTTGCGTCACGGTAGTTTCACATATAATATGAAAACCGACTATGACTCCGGAATTGGAATTAAATAATCATGAAGATACAATTAGGTAGAGCGGGATGTGCTCACAGCAAACACAGAAGTTAACTTTGTTTTGCAAAGCGAACAAAATATTTTTTCTCTAATCGATGCAGACATTGCATCAAGAATAAAGCAGCGCATTTTACTGCTGATGAGTAATTTTTATTCATTGGAAAACGTGTTCATCAAAAAAAAAATTGATAACCGGTCAATAATTATTAGCGCTCATTTTAACTTAACGAGAACTGGCGACACCTGATTGTCCTCAGGATTTTTGGAGTTTATGTAAAGTCATTTTACATAGGCGTGGCTGCTTTTATTTTGCCATGGCGGTGCGCCACGATCGATTACATGTAGCGGAAACCCTGGTAATGATTGTCAGGTAGTGATTCTGTATGGGAATGATACAGTAGGACGGTGATTCTGTATGGTATTGATACAGTAGGGTAGTGATTCTGTATGGTAATGATTCAGCATGGCAGTATGCTAATGGTTCTGTGTGGTGCTGATTGAGCATGACATCTCATAATTGTGTGACTCCAGTCTCTGCTCTTACTGATGAAATGGCAAAGCGTATCAGCTGGCAGGACTAATTGCGTATAATGTCGGTGAACAAATATGCCATCCTGCACCTAAGAGATGGGCCCTCATGCGTTAGATGGACAAGTGTGTCAAGTCCCTGCCTCCTGGGGAATTTAAGCCCCGCCATTCCACTCGTTGGCTGAAGGTCGATGTGCTGCAGACTTCTGTTTTACTGATCACTTCCCAAGCATGACGGACAATGACCTCTGAATTTTCTGTGATAAAACGTTAGTAGACATGGTGAAGTTCTTGTATTGTTCTGCCTTTGGCTCCACGGAGCGGCATATTTTGTTTCTGCGCTGTTCGGCAGTTTTAGATGGCGCCAGTGCTGACTAACTCCAGCCACCACTGACGCTATCGGTTTTACAGCAGAGTGTGGAGCCTGTCTGGAAACAGAGCAGATATTAAGGGTGTAAGATAAGGCCCTGGCTGCTTGTAACAATGTCAGTTTTAAAATGCACTTACAATTGCAAGTGAGAAGGAAAAAGTGGGCATTGGTTTTAATTGAAAAATATTACTCTTCATTATCACACAGCAAGGGTTTAGCCAGGATTTGAAAAGTGTGTGTCTACATTCATCGTGGGGGGTGGGTGGGGGCAGGGGTTACTGCTCACGGCAAAGTTTTCCCTAAAAATTTTTATTTCTTTGCAAGAACAATACAAAAAGTGAATTGATGTGCTGCTTTCTGTTAGATGGGTAGTTAAATAATGGAAAATAATAAAAATACAAAAAATTTTGAGCTTTAGTTACATCATGCCCTTCAATGACTGGTAAATGAGTGACATTTGGAGGGACGCTGTGAATTTCGTCCATGTTTAGGCTGGGAGCTTCGTCAACGAGCATTTTTTTTTTCTTCTTCTCTCTGATAATCACAGCCTCAACTCTTTGCTGATTTAGATAGCTGGCGCGTGCATTTGAAGCTGACCGTTTGGCTGAGCCATTTTTTATTAAACAAGTGTTTTTTACAGATCAATCAATGGTTGAGCAATTGTGAAAGAGAGATCATTTTCTGCAGTGAACGTACACATGTTTTTTGGTCGCAAACACGATGGGCCATTTTTGTCGCACTGGTGGCAGTAATGTGGTTGAATGTGATCGTCACTGTGTATAAAAGTGACTGAAATTGATTTAAGGGAAGTGTCACTGTCCAAATTATTATACTCCACTGTAGGTCTGAGTTACTGCCATAGAACTCCATTAAAGTTCTATGATTACAGCACTTTGAAATGAGATCCCTCTGCTGTGTTTTAGTAGCTCATTGTCCATGTTAAGGACTGGTATGAATAGAGTCCAGTGAAGTGGTCCTGCCAGTTACCAGTTATGTTGCATTTCTTGAAGGGCAGCATTACTGCTCTGACGGGTTTTTTTTTTTTTTTTTATTAATTTTTTTTTTTGGGCTGGTCTACAGCAAAATGGGGACTGCACATTTTGAAATTGCATATCGAATCAGAATAACGAGTTTGAATGATAGTTTTAATTAAAATTTTCAGCCCCAGCGCACTGTCCTCAAACATCCTCACAGTCTACTAGTATGCTAGCTTTTCATGTAGTCTTGTTAAAGAAATGTTGATTTTAAAACTGCTCCAAACCAATGATGTTTTGGAGACAAACTGAAAAGCACTGTCTTGTTTTGAATGCTCTGTTAAAAATACTGACACATTTGCCAAATTTTGTGGATGTAATGCTGATTAACTGATCTGTATTGGCCAACATAAACGGCCACGCTCTGCAAGTGTTTGTTTACGGGCTTCCCAATCCTGAAATACTTCTTCCTCTTTCTTTCACATTTGCAGTTTGAGTTTAAAAAGAAGGAAGAATGCAAGCATGTGTGCACGAAATCATACAACACGGAGAACGCCGACGACAAATCAAAACTCGACTTCCTGAAGAAGGGCATGCTGCTGAATTATCAGCACCACTGGTGAGGACAAAGCAGACCTGTTCCAGACCTTGTTAGCTTATGTTAGATCAGATCTGTACCAGTTCTAGACCCTGTTAGCTTACCTTAGATCAGATCTTTGCCTGTTGTAGACCCTGTAAGCTAGGCTCAGATCATATCTATGCCCGTTCCAGACCCTGTTAGCTTAGCTTGGATCAGGTCTGTACCTGTTCTAGACCCTGTTAGCTTGGGTTAGATCAGATCTCTGCCTGTTCTAGACCCTGTAAGGTTAGATCTGATCTATGCCTGTTCCAGACCCTGTTAGCTTACCTCAGATGAGGGGGACTATACTACGAAGCAAGTTCCAACAAATATAGGCTTTATTTGAGTGAGCCGGTTCAACAAACCCTGAACTCGCAATCAGAGATGATTGGTATCACAACGATGGTTATAATCTGTCTTTGTTTGCCTCGGCTTTGTGCTTTTTAACGCCGTGAGCTCTCAATTAAAAGGCGTCCTTTTAAAAGTGTCAATTTACCGTATTTCCCTTCATAAAATGACCGATTGGATGCTGTATGTTTCTTCGAGGAAGCTATCCCTGATCCAGGATCAGGAAGACTGTGGGATATCTCCTTCCGCGGCACCAGGGGTCGCTCCAGCGGCTTAATGGGAGACGCATGAAATTTTACACTGATTAGTTGGACACTTGAAACTAAGACTGCATGATTATGCATTCGCCTACTCCGATAGACACTTGGGAAATGGTCATTGAGATTTATGTTAGTATATGTGTTCTTGATGGTTGTGATAAGGCCAGAGAGGAATTCTGGCGGAAAATTACTGACCGTCTAAAAGCGTAAGTCCTCTGATGAAGGACTAGTGGAAATCACTTTATTTTCTCGGCTTAATATGAAGCAAAGAAAAATTAAATAATAGATTGAATATTATCTGACTGACAAATACTAATAGTAAACTCCATTTTACTTATTTCTTAGTTTTTGGTTTAAAGTATTTTTTCCATTGCTTTTCCTTTATACAACATGATTTTAATAAAAATCGTATCCCACCACTAACCTTAAGCAGTTGCACCATTGCAAATTTACAGTAGTCCTGTGGCATAAAATACTATTTAGTAGTTGAATACGGTTTAATAATTGCGGTACCTGCACTGTCAAGAGGACATGGCAGCAAGTTAAAACAAAACATGAGAACATTTTTCAAAGTAGTACGCCCTATGCTGCTTTCTTTCACAATTATTTCAATTATTACCTGGCCCCTCCCCTAGGGGGCCAGGATAAGCAATGATCGTGTGTGTGTGTGTGTGTGTGTGTGTGTGTGTTTCTGTTTCTGTCAGTCTGTCTGTCAGCCCGTGGCTGGGGCCAGGTCTGCTATCTCTGATTGCCTTGTTTTAATGATATGCTGTATAAAATGTATAGTGCGGCATACAATATTCTTGCTCATATTTTCTGCTTCACCACCTGAATGTTGTCAGTCCCCGCACGCAACGTCATGCGTAGTCTACTCTTCGTGCAACTGTGAGTGCCTCTTTGCTACATTGCCAATATATGGCTCCAGTAGATGACAAAAGTAACAAATTCCCTCAGCTGAGAATCTGTAGCGTTCATTGAGAATATCATCAGAAAAGGCAAACGGGTCATGCCAGTCTCCCTCCGAAAAGAACCGCATACGTTTCGGGCACAAAAGTCCACAGGATTATTCAAGAAAGGTGATGCCAACTTCAAAGGAGGTGTCTTGTGATAAGGCAGCACCGGCATAGCCGTTTTAAGCTGAAACTCTGCACATAACCTGCTCCCAACCGGGTTAAGTTCGCAGCGTAAGTTACCATGGTAATCTAGCCATTTTTAAGGGGACCTAATATGCTATTTATCCAAGTTTTCTATTTTGGTCTTTGACTCCCTTAGAGTACTCCTTATCGCGCAAAGTAAAAAAAAAATGGGTACTTATTTCGCTCGTACTGCCATCCTCAAAAAACCCCATTTGTGGTCCATAGTAGTCTCCGCCTGAAACGCCTCATTGGGGTGGCATTTCTGCTGTTGCCCCCACTCCCCGTGTGCCCACTTTCTTCTGACTTGCCAGCTCTGTGGAGGGCGGATCTAGGCGGGACGATGCAGTGTCACAGTGAAAGATGAGATGCGTCTGCCATCTGAGCTAAGAAATCAGAGGGGAAATTCTGCTATAAAATGCAGTACAGGTGTATGGATCTAATAAAATTAAATAGCTGCCCCACTCGGCAGACACATACAGCACCTCTCCAGTTAGCTTCAACTGTAGTGGCTACAATCAGGCAACGTTATGATGAAACTGCCACATTGATGTTTACCAAAGTAGCACAAGCACACCGATCATAATTGCTGCATATAAGTTAACCAGGAGCATTTTAAATTAGTAGAGCACCCGAACTAACATGCAATAGGTGATAAGCGGTCATGACTTTGAATGTAATCTGTCGTGCGAAAAATTTGTTTCGCATCCGGTGTGAAAGCTTCTTGTCGTGCCCATAACGTGTATTCGCGTCTTGCCATTGACTTTGAATGTAGGCTAATCTGTCCTGCGAAAAATTTGATTTGTGTCTGATGTGAAAGAAGCTTTATGGATAGTACGCGACAGCTAGAGAGAGCTCGGTTATGTTATGAACATAATACAGGTTTTGCAGACCGTAAGTTCCGTTAGCGTCGACTTGTTGCTTATGTGGAGCTAGCGAATTGATCACTTCTATAGGGAAGAATTACCTATTTCATTTCCGCCTTTTTCGGCTTTTTATTAGCCACAACAATTTCTTAATGGGGAAGAAATTATGTCAAGGTAGTGCAGAGAAATCATTTGTAAACCCGTAGAGCTTCTGCGTTTCGCACTGCTTTCATGGTAGCACCAGAGAGCTTGCTCAGACATTTGTGAAATATCCGGCTGATCCCGGTCATGGATAAGTGAAGCGATCACTAACTGTAGTGGCTACAATCGGGCAATGTTATGATGAAACTGTCACATTGATGCTTACCAAAGTAACACAAGCAGACTGATCAGAATTACTGTAAATGCGTTAACCAGGAGCATTTTTAATTAGCACAACACGCAAACCAACATGCATTAGCTGGTAACCGAGCAGTCATAACTACAGAGACAAACCCTTGCAATACAGGTTTTACAGACAGCAAGTTCTGTTACTGTGAACAGTTGTTCCAAGCATCCAAATTACAAACAAGTATTAAAAGTTAGCTTCAAATGAGGTTTATGTTCACACACCTTCTGTAGAATTTCCCCTGATATCACTCTTGCATAATTAGGACACAAACATTAGCTACAGTAACTTGGCTACGTTACCCACTGTGCTACAGCCACAATCACGTCAAGTTAGCTTATGCAGTAAAAGCAACTTGCAGCTTCTCTGTCTGAGAGTCACGGACAGTCGCGACCGATACAGGCTTTTTCTTCAGATATTTTACAAAGCCTGCGTTTGAGGCCAGTTGTTAGTGCTAACTATCGCTAGCGGTCCTGCTAGCCACCCGTAACACGCTAGCTTCACTTGCATTATTTGCTGTTATATGGTTACTTGCAGCTTGTGGCTGCAAGCGCTTGATCGATGCAACTGCTTCAGGTTTGAGAAGCAGCTGAAATGCTTATCCTGTGTCGAATTATCCTTTATTGACAAAGCCGTTTTAGGTGAAATGCTGAGCACTAACCGCTAACATTCCCTTTGGCCGTGGCTGTTTACTGCCAACAAACAAAAAAGCTACCCACTGATTTCTGGTGGCATCGTCTTTTGGAAGAGAGAGGTTTCCCACAACCCCCCCCCCCCCTTTTCCTTCGCGTCCAAAAGTAAACGGCCAAGGAGCTCTGGGAGAGATACTGACAAAATTGCCCCTCAGATGATCTGCAGTTCTTCTTTTGTGTTTCCAAAAGTGTAGACGTTACTAAGGCATAATATGATCTGCCGCCGTTAGTGCCTGCGAGATGGTTTCCGGTGTGGGCAGGTCCTGCACAGTGGTTGGCTCTGGCTAGGTCTATACTAATTGGACGGCACAACCTGATCTCGGGAGGAGCTGCTCAGAGAGGAAATCACTCTCACAAAATCTCGTTCTTGGATTACGGCAAAATCCCGGGGGCTTATTGTGAAAAATGAAAAATTGCCATAACTTCCTTATTATTTCTGCAAGATTGCTCACATTTTAACTGAAGGTACACGGAATCAGCCTTTGTCACACATCAGACGCATTTTCGATTTCACATATTTTTTCCATTTTCCAGGTTGAATAGAGTAAATGCTGCCGATCTTGAAGTTCATTGACGTTACTGCTCTCGCGCTTCAGGTTTGCTTCTAGGTTTCTCATTTCTGGGTAGGTAGTACGTCTCTGGATTCTTCACTGACCTATTGAATTCCAGCCTATTTTACTCTTAGTTTGGCCACCAGGGGGCGTATTGTGAAAAATGAAGAATGCACACGCCAAGGTTATTTATATCAGCCCTTGGCTTCATTACATATATTATTTCTGCTATTGGTATCCAGCTGACACCCAATTCAACTTACTTACACAGCCGAGGGGTCTGAAGTGCGATTAGCATGGTATTTTTCTACATTTCTTCTGCAATTTCCATTGCCTCTCAATTTCCAAGCTCCTTCATTTTTAAGCCAGCCTCTTCAACTTTTCTTGCTGAAGCAAGCACACAAAATTTAGCCTTTAGCCTTTTAGATTCCAGTGGTGGCTGCGTCGGATTGTTTCCAGCTCTTGTGATCCAAACACATCCAATAGGAGCATTAAAGCCTGCATTCCAAATTTCAAAAGTATACATTTTTTTTAGCTGCGACCAAGCAGCTCTATGAACGCTTCTGTCGGTCTGTCTGTCTGTCCGTCTGTGCCACCTTTTTGACCATGTTCCTGTCGTCGTATCATGAAATTTTCAGGAGTTATTGACCTTCACCAAAGTGATGTCCGTGCACAAGGTCGAGGTCAAAGGTCACAACCTTGTTTGTGGGTTTTCGCGCTGTAACTCCAGTTAGAATTCATAGATCGCTATGAAATTTTGGAAATAGCTTCTAGGCATACAGGTGGTGTTCCCTATTGTTTTTCAAGGTCATCCGTCAAATCCCAAGGTCACAAAGGCAAAAAAAGTGTCAATTTTGCCCGATTTGACGGTTTTCGCACCGTAACTCAAGTTTAATTCAATGAATGGCTTTGAAATCTTAGAACAAGCTTCTTGGTATAGAGGAGGGGTTCCCTATTGATTTTCAAGGTCATCTGTCGAATCCCAAGGTCACACCGGTCAAAAAAGTGTCGATTTTGCCCCGATTTCACAGTTTTCACACCGTAACTCCACTTTAACTTCATGGATGGCTATTACATCTTAGAACAAGCTTCTTGGTACAGAGGAAGGGTCCCCTATTGACTTTCAAGGTCATTTGCCAATTTCAAGATCACACTTTTACAAGAAACCACCAGTCATGGACATGAGGCCACGTGACGGATGCTAGGCGAGGTCGCAGCTATTAGATCCTTCTGATCTACTTGTTTATTATTGATGCAATCAATTCCAAAATCCACAACATGTTTTTTTTTCTCACTAAATATTCTGCCTCAATACGTATTTTATGCCGATTATGTCTCAAAGCAACATATTTTGTCAAACTGCTCTCCTGCCTACCTTAGCACGCAAATGTAATAGTGCGGACAAGCCGCAATTCCTTACAAAAAAGATTATGATGCATCTGTACACTCTTTGCGCTCAGTGTTCCATCATAACATCCTTTTCATCCTTATAAAGAAATCTTTCAGTTTGGGAGCTTTTTAAGAATCCTGATGATGCCCAAGGGCATAATGGTTGGCTATTCCATCATTATTTTATGCCTTTTTTTTTTTGTTTTTTTTTTTTGATTGCCCTGCTGGTTGTGTGTATTTATGTTGACAAAACTCAAAAGCTACAATCATCAAAGAAAGTTGATTGAATTAAAAAAAAGTAACAAATTAAATTTTAAATTTCAATTTTATTCAAATTGAGGATTTTTTTTTTTTTTAGCGTAATGACGTCTTGTAGCTCATAAAAAGGCACATAATAGCTCGGCTTAAAATTGACGCCATTCTGCGCCAATGTTTCATTTGATTCTGCGCAAAAATATTTCCTTTTTAGACGTTAAAAAAAGGCCAAAATTGAAGATGGAATTCAGCGGAAGTTTTGGATCAAGTTGTCATCCTTACGATATCACGTGGATTATGTGTCCATTTTAATTGCAGTCTACCGATAGTCCGTTGGTCATTCCCAAACTAATGATTTCTTAGTCATTATATGCTGATCTATTAGTCCTGGTAATTGTATCTCCTCGACGACGATAGTCGGGAGATACTATGGTTTAGTTCCGGAGCCGCCGCAGAGATCTTCTGTTGCAGGCTCTGGAGGCTTCCAAGTTTCTAGGATTTTTCTCTAAATTTACGTAGTCAAAGATGTTTATTTGGCAATGCTCAAGATCAATTCCCGGCAATTTCCAACATCCAATATGGCCACCGGCGGCCATTTTGTCAAGGTTTTTTTTTTTTTTGCAGATTTTGTGTGTTCTGCTCATTCATATATATATATATATATATATATATATATATATATATATATATATATATATATATATATATATATATATATATATATATATATATATATGTATATATGTATATATATGTATATATGTATATATATATATATATATATATATATGTATATATGTATATATATATATATATATATATATATATATATATATATATATATATATATATATGAGCATTTGAGCATATATATATATATGAGCATTTGAGCATATATATATATATATATTACGTACATGTACAGGGATACATATTAATAGGGTAAAAACGGTAACATTGCGGCTGTAAAAATGTGCATGTGATCTCATGGGCATTGGGGAGATACACGACTTAGTCCTTGTGGTGACCGGGTTATCTAGTTCAGTAAATTAATTGTCAATTTATTGTCAATCAGCCCATCTTAAATGGTAACGGGCAGATCCATCATGTGTTAAGGGTGATGGGCTTCTGTGTGATGGCACTCCACTGAAAATCCTGTAGTGCCAGCATTACTGGGAGTTTGGGTCAAAGATATTGAAACAAATAAAGTAACAAGCATGATTTTTTTTTTTTAATGAGACATATAAGCCTGCATAAAACAGGAACTTATTGGAATTAAAGGGGGGCCAGGTTAAGCAATGATCATGTCTGTGTGTGTGTGTTTCTGTCAGTCTGTCTGTCAGCTCGTGGCTGGGGCCAGGTCTGCTATCTCTGATTGCCTTGTTTCAGTTGTGCTTAGAAAACAATTTTAAAAAATTATTCAAAATGTTTCTTTTTTTAATTTATTTTTTTTGTCTTTTACATTATCAACAAAATTTACGGACCTGTTGTACCATTTGCTTGCACTTTTGGGGTAGTAGTCAGAAAATTCACAGTGCCTGTAATAATGCTGTTTGTACCTTTACCACTAGAGGGGGCACAAGAATTGATCATCACAAGGCTAACTGTAATTCTCAAACGATTCTCAGACCAAAAGGTGGAAGCGTTTGCGCGGAGTATGCTAAAGGAGCTAATGCACATTTGGTCCAATAAGACCTTGCTCAGAGAGTGAGTGTCCTTGTTTGGCATTGTGGGATCGGTGTACACAGTGCATCACCACCTTCTGAACTGTTTTTTTTTTTTTTTTTTTTTTTTTTTTTAATTGTGAACCAAAAGACCAGTTTGACGATTTTTTCCCTCGTTAGACTGTTCGACTTCTTGACTTCTGTTCCTCTGTGACGTAGCATCAGTGTTAGCATGCTTCTGTCAAAATAATACCAGAGTGAAAATGATTTAAAGAAACTTTATAAAGAAACTTTTAAATCACTATGTCAGCTAAGGTTTATTAGAGTTCCTTGCATTAGCTAGGAAAGAAATGTCTTTGACTCAAACTGGAGGAAGTGTTGGGTGGTAATGCAAGTGAGAGTGTTGTAGGCCGATGGCTACAGAATTTGGTCATTTTCCCTGCTCTAGCTGCTGTACAGAGACCATAGTGTCCATGCTTCCCCTGATTGGCCATCCCTGGTCGGGAGCCGTATGTGGTCTGTGTGCTCGCATCATCACCAATTACCGCCTTGTCACCAGCCGGCCGTTGCTACGGCGATCCTCCCTGCTCGCGTGCAGCCTTGTGCCCCGTGCGCAGCCGCTTGTCAGGTTTAGCAGCGCGTCTGTCTGTAGTGGGAAGCGCTTTTCAGGAACGGTAATGCAGGCATGGGGAGAGGCTGTCAGGACGGGGTCTCGGCTGAGCCGCGAGGCAGTCGGCCCCCCTCCACCCTCTAACGCGCTGCGCAGGGGGGGGGCCCTGGGCTGCTGGAGTGCCCACCACCAGCTGAGCCACTGCATGAGCTGAAGTGTGTGAGTGAGTTAGTGTGTGATTGAGTAAGATTGTGTGCGTTTGTGTGAGTGAGCGTGTGTGCGAGTGAGCATGCCTGCGCGTGTATGTCTGCGTGAAAGTTGTGAGGTTGTCTGAATGCACATTTGTCTGCGAGTGTGTTTAAAGATTTGTATCTGCTTCTGTATCTGTGTATGAGCGCGCGCGCGTGTGTGTGTCTGCATGTGTGTTAGCTCCTGTACGCTCCTCCCTGCAGTGTGTGTGTGTGTGTGTGTGTGTGTGTGCGCGTGCGCGCGCTCGCTCCTGAATGGCATGCTGTGCCAACCCTAACCCTCTCTCCCTCTGTACGCAGGATTGTGGATAACATGCCCGTGACCTGGTGCTACGATGTCGAGGACGGACAGAAGTTCTGTAACCCCGGCTTTCCTATTGGCTGCTACGTGACGGATACGGGCCGGCCCAAAGATGCCTGTGTTGTCAATGTTAGTGCTTTACAGGAAACGGTTTCCACAGCATCCTCCTGTGTTAGAGTTACCTCTTCAGTTCACCTGTGTGACACTCTCAGTGAAAATTCTCATTCAGCAGACAATTGCTGAGACAAACGCTGTCATATTGTTGGAGCCTGTGACTGTAACTGAGCTGTAATTACTGTTTTTCTACACTGGAATTATCATTCCTGTTTGCCTATTAGAATTCTATGTCTTACCAGGCAGTTTAATAACTATTAGGATCTTATGAAATGGCAGTTGTATAGACATGGAAAGTAGACCTTAGTGGGATTAAAAAGGGGCAAAAATAGACTCTGAAAGATTCTCTGGTTTTCACTCAAGGCGGACTTTCATGACAGAGACACTTTCTACATCTTCAACCATGTGGACATCACCATCTATTACCACATGGTGGAGAACGAGGTCACGGGCGCCAGACTGGTCGCAGCCAAACTGGAGCCCAAGAGGTGGGATTATCGTCATTTATCGGAGCACTGTCCATAAGTGTTGGGACGAGGACGAGTTTTTGCCGTGAACTCCAGTGCGATGGATTAAAAAACACATTTTGAGATTTTAAGACTTTAACCCTTTGAGTGCTACATGAAACTATAGTTGCCCAATGGTGAAAGATGTCAAAATCAGATGCTGTTGAAAACATAACATGTGGCAACTTCTTCAAATGAGCTCCCGGAGGCGAGCTCTTTTCAATAAGCTGCCACATGATAGGTTTTCAACAGCTCAGGATAATTTTTAATTCCTTGAAAATGTATTCAGCGCTCTGAGAGTTATTTTTCAAGGAATTAAGAATGTAATTATCCTGAGCTGTTGAAAACCGTTCATGTGGCAACTTGTGTAAAAGAACTCCCCTATGGGAGCTCTTTTAAACAAGTTGCCGCATGATAGGTTGCCTATGGCGCTAAAAGGGTTAATCAAGACGGTGTGAACCACATAGGACTGGTGCCCCTTCTTACACAGCCTCGCCGTCCAAATACTTATGGTCTACACAGTACAACCAAATCAGTCCTCCAGTTCAGGGTTAAATTGTAAACGAGGTGGTTTAATAATGGTGGCAGCCATGTTCTCTATGCATGGGGTGGGTCGCAAGACTCAAAGAAATGCATCCGGCGTTTGTCTCCTCCTGTCTGGCCCGTGGAGAAGAGATGACGCTGATCTTTTTTTTGGAGTATTGGGATGCCTTCACGGTCAGTGAAAGACACTGTGTTCATTTTAAAATCTCTCTTTTAAAAGTTTCAAGCCAGACAGCCCAGACTGCTCCGGACCCCCGATGGACGTGAGCGGCAAGTTCAGCGGGAAGATGCAGGTTCCCTACACCTACTCCATCCAGTTCATCGTAAGTCTGTTCTCCTTAGCTGGCGCTAAGCCGTTATCAGCTCTTCTGAACGAGTGACATTTAGGGCAGAGGCATCTCTAATATACAATACTGTACCATTCAAAATTATGCAATCACTGGCAAATTTCATTGTTTTTGAAAGAAAATTGGGATCGTTCAATTAAAATCGCATTAACTTGATCTGAAATTTAGTCGAGACATTGCTCATATTGCAACTAATCATCATAGTTGGGAATGGATGATTTTTAATGGAAAAACTTACTTTAATAAAATAGGCCATTTTTTGTTTGGGTCACTCCCTTGCTGCAATGACTCATTGTGTTTGCTAATCTCAAGTAATAATGTAAAAACGCTTATTCACTATTAGAAGCCCTTTTCCGATTTCTTTTTTTTTTTTTTTTTTGCATTGATGACAACAGTTATGCTTTTTTTGGAAGCGGTAACACTGCCCCCCTGTGGTGTACTTGTGTATCTGAGGCATTAGAAGTATTGGATTTGATTCTGGTCTCAAAACGGCCAGAGGGAATGTGCTTTCCTCTAAAATGCATCAGTTTGTTCTTTTTGGTGAAATGAAACTGTTCCTTGCATGAAATTTCCAAGAAGCTGAAGATATTTTATACATGTGTGTACCACCTCTCTCTTTGTGCAAACTGGCTCGAACCCAGATATAAAGGGAGGTGCAAGGCCCCAGTGGACAAGCGTACTGGCGGAGGAAACCGTATCGTATCTAAATTGAGAAACGGATCCCTCGCGGATCCGCCCCTGGCCGCATCATTGATAGGTACTTGTAAAGCACCAGTCTTAAGCCGCTTGCACACCGGACGCGAAACAAATTTTTCGCACGACAGAATGCATTCAAACTCAATGCAAAGATGCGAATATACGCAAAACGCGTGTTTTCACATCTTTGCATTGACTTTGAATGTAATCTGTTGCGCGAAAAATTTGTTTCGCGTCTGGTGTGCAAGCGGCTTCACCCTCAGCAATGTAGAGGCATCTGTGGTACGATGATATTGGAGTTAGCAGATTTTCGGGGAAAAAGCCATATCTGGGACTGGCTAATAAAGAAAATATGCACCAGCCAGCCGTAACATTATGACAACTGACAGGTGAAGTGAATAACATTGATTATCTGGTTACAATGGCACCTGTCAGTGGGTGGGATATTTGGGGCAGCAAGTGAATATTTTGTGCTTGTGCTTCACGTGGGCAGCGAAGGCTGGCCTGTGCAGTACAATCCAGCAGAAGGACTTCTGTAGCTCAAATCACTAAAAAAGTTTATGCTGGTTCTGATAGATGGGTGTCAGAACACACAGTGCATCACAGTTTATTACGTATGGAGCTGCTTAGCCGCAAACAGGTCAGGGTGCCCATGCTGACCCAGGTCCACCGCCAAAAGGGCCTGCACTGGTCATGTGAGCATCAGAACTGGACCATGGAGCAGTGGAAGAAGGTGGCCTGGTCTGATGAGTCACGTTTTCTTTTACATCATGTGGATGGCCGGGTGCGAGTGCGTTGCTCACCTTGGGGGGAGACATGGCACCAGGATGCACTATGGGAAGAAGGCAAACCAGCGGAGGCTGTGTGATGTTTTGGGCAATGTTCTGCTGGGAAACCTTGGGTCCTGCCACTCAAGTGAATGTTACTTTGAGACAAACCACCCACCTAAACATTGTTGCAGACCAAGTACACCCCGGCATGGAAACAGTATTCCCTAATGGCAGTGGTCTCCTTCAACAGGTTAATGCTCTCACCACACTGCAACCACACTTGTGCTTACCATGCATTACTTCAGTTTTTTTTTTTTTTTTGGTACTTTTCTGATGAGTTTTAAGAGCTGATCCAGTTTTCATTAAGGACATGCTGTGTCCCCATCTGTAGGAGGATAAGAAGATCCGCTGGGCCTCGCGATGGGACTACATCCTGGAGTCCATGCCTCACACTAACATCCAGTGGTTCAGGTGAGGCTCACTGCTCTTTAGCGCCCCCTTGTGGGTGTGTGTAGGGGGGGGGGGGTAATCCATTCATCTGCTCGACCAGTCCGGGACAAGAGGAACTCCTCCCCCGAACGGTTCTCGTTCATCCTGAACACCAAGCCTCTCCATACTTGCTTTCCATCGGTGGAACAACCTCTGCGTTCCTCTGAGAACTGCTCAGACGCTCCATGTTGTCCTCTACAGTCTGAAGACATTTCGCTGCAGGCGGCTCCTCAGCTTCCTCTGACTCTCCTGCATTTAGTGTCCACCCCGTCTGTCTTGTTCTGATTGTATCTCTAGCTTCCGTTCCAGTTGTTGTATTGTCGATGTTGTTGACATGCCAACACCAATAATTCCGAGCTTCTACAAAACCCAAAACCAGTGAAATCCTTTTCAACTTGTATTTAATTGAATACATTGCAAAGACAAGATGTTTAATGTTCAAACTGAGAAACTTTTAACTTTTTTTTGCAAATAATCATTAATTTAGAATTTAAAGGCTGCAACACATTGCAAAAAAGTCGACACAGTGGCCTTTTTACCACTGTTACATCGCCTTTCCTTTTAACGACACTCAGTAAACGTTTGGGAACTGAGGAGACCAATTTTGAAGGTTTCAGGTGGAACTCTTTCCTATTCTTGCTTGATGTACAGCTAAAGTTGTTCAACAGTCCGGGTTCTCTGTTGTCGTATTTTACGCTTCATAATGCGCCACACATTTTCAATGGGAGACAGGTCTGGCCTACAGGCAGGCCAGTATAGTACCCGCACTCTTTTATAACGGAGCCATGCTGTTGTAACACGTGCAGAATGTGGCTTTGCATTGTCTTGCTGAAATAAGCACGGGTGTCCATGAAAAAGACGTTGCTTGGATGGCAACATATGTTGCTCCAAAACCTGTATGTACCTTTCAGCATTAATGGTGCCTTCACATATGTGTAAGTTGCCCATGCCTTGGGCACTAATACACCCCCATACCATCACAGATGCTGGCTTTTGAACTTCGCGCCTATAACAGTCAGGATGGTTCTTTTCCTCTTTAGTTCGGAGGACACAACATCCACAGTTTCCAAAAACAATTTGAAATGTGGACTCGTCAGACCACAGAACACTTTTCCACTTTGCATCAGTCCATCTTAGATGAGCTTGGGCCCAGCGAAGCCGGCAGCGTTTCTGGGTGCTGTTGATAAATGGCTTTTGCTTTGCATTGTAGAGTTTTAACTTGCACTTGCAGATGTAGCGACGAGCTGTAGTTACTGACAGTGGTTTTCTGAAGTGTTCCTGAGCCCATGTGGTGATGTCCTTTACACACTGATGTTGGTTTTTGATGCAGTACCGCCTGAGGGATCGAAGGTCACGGGCACTCAATGTTGGTTTTCGGCCTTGTCGCTTACGTGCAGTGATTTCTCCAGATTCTCTGAACCTTTTGACAATATTATGAACCGTAGATGATGAAATCCCCAAATTTCTTGCAATAGCTCGTTGAGGAATGTTCTTTTTAAACTGTTCGACAATCAGCTCACGCATTTGTTCACTAAATGGTGACCCTCGCCCCATCCTTGTTTGTGAATGACTTGAGCATTTCAGGGAATGTGCTTTTATACCCAATCATGGCACCCACCTGTTCCCAATTAGCCCGTTCACCTGTGGGATGTTCCAAATAAGTGTTTGATGAGCATTCCTCAACTCTGTCTTTTTTGCCACTTGTGCCAGTTTTTTTGAAACATGTTGCAGGCATCAAATTCCAAATGAGCTAATATTTACAAAAAATGACAAAGTTTACCTGTTCCAACATTAAGTAACTTGTCTTTGCAGTGTATTCAATTGAATATAGGTTGAAAACGATTTGCAAATCATTGTATTCTGTTTTTATTTGCGATTTCCACAACGTGCCAACTTCACTGGTTTTGGGTTTTGTAGTTTCGCAGACTACTTTACCCTATGGTTGCTGTGTGAAACAGGCTATAGATCGCTAATACTGGATCTTGTTTGACCTGCATTCTGTCGATGTGAAAATGATTTTTGATGTGCACGTACTACATATCGCTTTGCATTTACGTCTCTCAAATGTGATGTAATGAGTGCGCGTGTAGCTCAGTGGCGCCTCCTGTTGACCGCGCGTGTGTAAGTGCTGCCATGTCCTCCTCAGCATCATGAACTCTCTGGTGATCGTCCTCTTCCTGTCCGGGATGGTGGCCATGATCATGCTGAGGACTCTGCACAAGGACATCGCCCGCTACAACCAGATGGACTCTGTGGTGCGTTTCCCCTCATACTGCATACAGCACACAAGTACACGCTAAACACACACTCTTCATCTCACACTCCTGCTTCCCATTTTATGTGTGTATTAGTGGTGGAAATTTGTGCTCTGTGCTCTGCTCTGCAGCACACGGGGTTTTAATGAGATTAAAGTAGTGGGTAAACAGAACTTTTAGTGGGTAAAGTAGGGTAACAGAACTTTAATGTGCGTGTGCGTGTGTGTGTGTATGTATGTATGTTTGTGTGTGTGCGCGCGCTCACATCCACATACTGACAGAATGGGAATTTCAGGCCTTTTTATGTTTTTTACTGTCCAAATGTCTGTAGTCTGCAGTCGGTCTCTGCATCAGTGTTTCCTAAATACTGTGATTTTGTGTGTGTGTGTGTGTGTGTGTGTGTGTGTGTGTGTGTGTGTGTGTGTGTGTGTGTGTGTGTGTGTGTGTGTGTGTGTGTGTGTGTGTGTGTGTGTGTGTGTGTGTGTGTGTGTGTGTACTGTGTCAAAGTCATTGGTACATTTTAAGCAATTCTATAGAGCAAATAAGCTGCAAAAAGATTAAATTAAAAGTCCTCAACTGAGAAATGTATGATGCAGACGTGCAAACTGTTTAAAACTAAATCAAACCATTATTTGCTGTGACTACACTTTGCATAAAAATTTGCGACGCTTTCCCGTTGTGCTGTTGTTTATAAGATGATCGGCTTTTTCATGCTCCATCAGAGTGGAGAACTTCCCCGTTCTTCTGCAGACTGACTGTCTCACTGGGGTCTCCTTCCGAGTAACTGCTGACAGCCATGATGGTGTTGACATCAGCAGGGCTCTATCAACTGTTCTTTTAATGAAAAACAAACATTTATTTATAATACCATGTTTGGCATTTGGAATTTCAAATATGTTTGTCTTCAACACCAGTGTGGAAAGCTGAAAGTAAATGTTTAAACCTAGATTTGAATTTTATTAATGTAGGCTACCTCGGACTTTAGCACAGTACTGTACGTGTATAAAAATTTAATGAGCAGCTGACTAACATGGGTCTGTTTTTGTTTTTATTTCATACATTTAGTGCCATTCATTGCTTTTACATTTCTGTGTAATTTCATTGTGAAGCCGTTATAATTGTGTAGTAATTAGTTGGCGTTCAGTAAAATGGTACACGAATAGTCAAAGACAAATGACCCAGGCGTAAGACAGCGGTCTCCTGCTGGTCCTGAGCGAGAGGAGGGACAGCGCGAGCTTGTGTGTCTGCATGTTCCAGACGTTCGAGGTGAGTGTGTGAACCGTAGGAGAAACCGCGCTGTGACTCGCCCTGACCACAACATCCAGCGAATGCCACTGCCTCTGTTAGCTCCTGTACTCTGGCTGGGCAGCTGGACAGGCGGTTTGTGTTCTTAACGGGGGAAACAAAGGCCTCGTCCCCCCCCACCCCAACCACTGTTATGAGTCTTCAACCCGGCGGTTTTCTTGGGGTCATGTGAGGGCGACCGTATTAAGAATTTTATTTTTCCGTTCTGGTGTTTGGCGCGTCTGTTCTCCGAGCACCCACGTTAATTACCGCCGCTCCTGGTCCCACAGCTAGAGCTGACTGACAGCTGGGGCTATCGGAGTGATCGCTCTCTGTTTGAGGTATATTAGCGGTAATTGGCGGTAAAGAAACCCCCTGTGCCCCCATGCAGGAGGACGCGCAGGAGGAATTCGGCTGGAAGCTCGTTCACGGAGACGTGTTCCGGCCGGCGCGGAAGGGCATGCTGCTGTCCGTCTTCCTGGGGTCGGGAACGCAGATCTTCATCATGACCTTCGTCACCCTCTGTGAGCCTCTCGGCCAGATGCGCACTCGCACAGATGTACGCACACGGCCGGTGAACTGGCGATGGGGGAGGTTCAAAACAATCCCGTAAAATTAATGATTGGTCACGACCTGTTTTCAAAAATTCATTTAAATTGCCATTACAGAAACTCCGATAACCCAACATCATGAGGTGTGGTCAGTTTTCAGTTATTACGCATACCTGTCAACTCTCACACATTCCATTTGAGTTTGTGGTATATTTACGTTCCTCTGTGGTAGTCAGCAATCAACGCGTATGTAAGAGATTCTCACACGGAATTGAAGCCCTTGTGCATGGAGGGTTAGAAATAATGAAATTTCTTTAAGATCTTTCAAATTATCTTATTTCATTTATAAGATCATGAAACGCATGCATTGCTTCCAACCCCTGAATAAAGAAAAGTTTGAGCAGTCCAGAGTTGTAATCGGTATGCGTTATTAATTAAAACTGGCCACACCTGATAATGTTGAGTTTTTGGAGTTTATATACTGGTTATTTAAATGACTGATTTGAAAACAAGTCGTGACCAATCATTAAATTTAAGGGATTGTTTTGAGCCTCCCCTGTCGCCAGTTCACCTGCCGCCACTGACACGTGCGCACACAAGTAGATGCGCTCAGTATTACACACAGGAATTCATGTGGGCATTTGCATGTGCCTGCCCACATACAGATCTAATGCACCATCAAATTTGCATATGCAAATGCAGACACTTGCATGCACAACTACATGTAAAATGCACAAAAACCCACAAACGCTCAAAAAATCCCGAACAGGTACTGGAGTAACTGTATCTGAAACTATTGCCAATGTAGACTGACATTACTGTACCAGGTTGGCAGGCTGTACGTGTTCAGAAATGACTGGATGTCCTCATCCAAACCCTTTCCCTGGGTTCAATATTGCATTAATCCAGTCCATGAGTGTTTATTTTAGCATTTGTCTCCCTACATTTAATTGTACTTGCATGCGTGGCGTTAAAGTCTAAATACCAATAATCAGTAATCATGCGCAGCAGTGCCATAATTGCATAAATTGCGATGTGTATTTCATATGAATGGTGAATAGAGCAGAGATCCTCGTCCACTGTCACTTATTCTCTAAACTGGATGTTGAGCGGGCCAGTGCTGTAATAATACCCATTACCTCGGCCGGATAGGTTATGCGATTGGTTGTGCTCGTTTGTTTATTGGTTAGTTAGCCGCAGGGCAATAGTAGTAAATAAAAGAGTGGATAAACTATAAATGCCTACTGCAGCTCTCCCGTGCCGTTATAAAAGAGGTGGATAAACTATTAACTTCAGTCGGCCATAGACATTACTAGACATACGCTTTGGTTTGAGGTCTAGTTGTATATCTCAATAACTTTAAAAAAATTTTTTTTATTGTCCGTTTCACGTACTGGTGTGAATTACTAATTAGGGGTACTGGCGTGGGGTACAAATAATTATGGCCAAGTAATTAGCTAGCTATATCAATCAATATTCAATTCACACTTGGTGCCGTTAAAAAGGCACCAGTGAAGTATGTACTGTATTTGTTGCAAATTGAATAATCAATCAGTTTTTATCGCTTTTCCAGTGAGGCACGAGAGGAAATAAAGAAAAGCGTGTGGTATTGTAATCCCGATGCGCACCACGTGCTCACGCACCAAGCACTTCAGTAATAACTAACATTGAGTTGTTTGTGATGGGTTAAGTGACTCCTGACTTGGTTTTTTGGGTGTGGTCAATAGCCTACATAAAGCCAACAAAAAAAAACAAGAAGAGCACCGCCAACGGTGCATTATACGCCCGTCATGAACATGGATCAGGAAGTGGATAGACAACATGATACCAATATCCAAGAGACAACAGCCCCATGTGAGCTTTGACCTTTGTCCGTGACGTTGACCTTGGAGGGAGGGCTGTAAACATGGTACGCGACACTCCGCTCAGTGATGGTACACGTGTGTGTGAAATATCATGGATGTACCTGAAGCGGTTAGCCCCATCTGGGCCCCATGTGACCTTTGCCAGTGACCTTGACCTTGACCGGGTGAACGAAATCACACAGCGCCTAGTGATGGTGCACGTGTATGTGAAGTATCACGAATGTAGCTCAAGCGGCTCAGGAGTTATGCCCCGGACAAGAAATTGCTAACAGACGGACGGACGGACAGACGGACGGACGGGGGTGATGACATAATACGTCCCGTCTTAAGACGGGCGTATAAAAAAGAAAAATGCATCGGCATCAAGAAAATGGAAAGGCTTGTTGCGCAGGAGAGGGAAAAAGAGCCATTGGTATGTTAGGGGCAGGTCTCAGCCGCCGAGAGGTGGTGCGTCATTTGCACTGTCACCGTTCAGCAGTCAGTCGGCTGTCTATCCGAGAATGGAACACAGGCACTGTCACTGACCGACCCTGCATAGGGCAGCCACGAGTGATGATGGCAGCTTAAGAGCGCCACACCTGGTTACAGCCTGTACGTTACAGATTCTGGAAAGCAACCCAAACTGATCATGAAACAAGGGCTCCGAGACATCCGAGGGTGAGCACAAGTTCCGTTCAACGCCGTCTATGTGAGCAAAACGTGCGTGCACACGGCACCTACAGAAAACCTATGGTAATCATGAGCAAAGAATGGGTTTTCTGGACGGGGTATGTGCTCACACGTTGCTCACGTTGACTGTGTCGAACAGTGCTTGGGTGAGGATTGGAAATGAGAAAATGCCCCCAAATTTATCTTAATGATGCCAAGAAAGTATCACAAACTGATCTGAAGGCGGATACGTCTCCAGCTTCAGGGATTTCATTTATGCAAATAAAATAAATAACTGCAAACACATGTTGTGATTGTAAAGTAGACTTCCTAACCCCACTGAGTAATTGCTGAGAGAATGCAGATTTAGTCAAGTGTGATATCATATATAATAGTTTATATTATACCTGCGTATAATATATACTAATAATTCATCACAAACATGTTTCTTTTTACATCATCGTACCACTTGCAATTATCCAAGTTGGCATAAATAAACCGCAAATTGACAATACATTATAAAGGCATGAGAGACAATGAGAGACATTGCCTTTATAATGTATTGTCAATTTGCGGTTTATTTATGCCTAAATGGATAATTGTAAGTGGTACCATGAGGTAAAAAGAAACTCGTGTTTGTGATTAAATATTAGCTTATATTACACGCAGGTGGTCACAATGATTAGTATATGCTGAGGAAGGCCTGTGAGCCAAAACGCGTCCACTTTTCACTCTTTGTAAGATTTAAAATACTTTAGGCAAGTGCTGTCCAACGTCTTTAATTCTCGAAGAAGCCATATTTTGCGAAGTGAACTGAAAAACTCCTATTTTCCAACAGCCGAATTAAAGTCAAGCGGTTTTGGGACTTTTTGGGTTAAAAAGGTTGATGAAAAGTCACCTGAAGTGCAGCACGTCTTTGGGAAGTTATACAGCCGTGCAACTGCAAACTCATTATAGTCATGTGACTGCCCATGTTAAAAAAAAAAAATAAAAAAAATAAAAAATTTGTGAAAATGCTCAGCAAATATGACAACATATGGTGGTTAGTTTGATTGATTTAAGAATTAGATCCTTTTTTTTTTGCAAAATAAAGCCTCCTTATTGCGTTAACATACATTGTTAGAAAAATGTGGATGTTTCCAAAATTTTGACAGGTACTGTATCTGCGTGTGTCTGTGCCTGTAAATCAGTATGTGAATATCTGTCTGTCCCTCAGTCTTTGCGTGCCTGGGCTTCCTCTCCCCGGCGAATCGTGGGGCGCTGATGACGTGTGCCGTGGTACTCTGGGTTCTGCTGGGGACTCCAGCAGGTTATGTGGCTGCCAGATTCTACAAATGTAAGTAAGGGTAATGCGTGTCGACAGCAGGGGGGGGGGCGGGGGGGGCGCCTGCTCATTACGCCCAATCAGTGTCAGCGGGTGACAGCCGGACGAGTGGACCGCTGCCGTCCGGCGTTCCACACGGGTCAGTGCTGGGGGCCCCTCGGGCTCTGGTCTCCTGACCGCAGGTTCTGATATCTATTTCAGTCCGCCACGCGATCCGACAACCCCGCAGATGCACCAGCCGGGCTGATACTTATGCTCCCGCCACACTTCGCTATATCCCCTGTGTCCGCTGCACTTGGCGTCCAGCGAGTGTCTGTGAGCCTTGCGCAAATTTCAGTTCACAGATTTCTGCTCGCTGGCTGCACTCAGGTGGTCTGAATGAATGGACCATGATGCCTAATCTGTTGCATGCCGGTCTGTGTGATTCTACATCTCAGTCATTAGGAATCAGCTAATGGAACAGTGGTAACCAACCCACCGCACAACGATCTCCCATCCTGTAGGTTTTCACTGGAAAATGGCACAGCTCATTCATAGCTAATCCAAGGACTGAGTGCCACAACAGACAAGTATCCCTGCTCCATAAATCGCATTCATCGTCATGTATGAGATGTGCTGCTGCTGCTTCCTTTGAAGGAGGTCACCAATGATGTCTGTATCTTTCAACTGGCCAATCGCTTTTCCCCTATTTATTTCCCATGAGTCTTAGTGGTCAGGAAACTACTGCCCATCCATTAACTCTGCTTTCTGCTCCAAATGAAACTGCGGTCAGCAGAGTTTGTGCTGTGGTGTGCTCCTACTGTGCACGTCATAAGTATTTGGACAGTGACTTCCCTATAAAGGTCTGGGATTTAAATGTTGATTGCTCAACAGGGGTAGGAATATCCCAAAAAAATAGTTGGCCTTCTCTACCTCAGCCACATATTAGCTATTCTTGAATCGTTTCTCTTGGCGTACTGAGCCAAAATGAGAAGAAAAAGTCCCTGTCAAAATACTTCACTACAGTGTACGGTTTCTACATTGTCAGACTCTCTGAAAGAGCTGGCCTAATTCTCTGCTCCTGAAGCGTTTGTGCTGATGTGTTGGTCATATGTGGCCTAAATGAGCCTGCAGGGGATTGCGGTGGGATGTAAGGCCGCGAGGTGGTAGTAAATTAACGGGTGCTGACTGAATCCCCATCTGTTAAGCTGCTGACACTTTTCTGTAGGGCAAAATTCAGCGTGTCCATGTACTCTATTTAAAATTAAGTGTTGGTGTACTTTTTTAACACCCTGTCATATTTTTTTTTCGCCCCTTAACAGCCTTCGGTGGTGAAAAATGGAAAACAAATGTTCTGCTGACTGCTTTCTTATGCCCAGGGTGAGTGAGTATTTATATCAAAAAGGTGCTAACGTGCAGTTTATTTTACACAGAGCACGTTTACACTGGCAAGATGGAGAGCACTGGTAGCAAGTGAACACTACGGCCCTTACTCAGTCATTCATTTTGTGTAACACATTTTGTGTTTCTCCGTACTACTTGTAAATGGATGATGATGTATAGCCGTCGTGGGAACTCAATCCTGCTCCTCATTAGCATTTGGTAATGATGAATTTTGTGATGGTAGTTTTGTTCTACTTTTCAGTTAAGCTGCTCCGATTACTGCAAATCTCATTCACTGGCACTGCTTACTCTTGGAGGCGTTGTAGAAATGCTGTGCGCTTCATTCCTTCTCAGACTCTATCTTTTGAGGACTGGGAGAGCAGAACCATAGAGTACAGACTGACAGAGTAACTGTAGACCGTATCGTACCCATAGAATATAGACCCATTTTGCTTAGGAGTGGATGAGCTCAATTGCAGAGGTGGAAACTCTAGGGGTAATTAAGCAAACTCAGCTGATTTCAGATTCACTTGCCTGAAGAAATGTGCAAATCAGCATATTGTTGTGGTTTGAACAAAAAGACCGGGAAGAACTTAATTTCTAGAATGAATTTCCAGGTCTTGGAATTATGTAATATGGTCATTTGAAAGGACTGGTGAGGATTTTGGATGTTCAGAGTTCAGCGCTGCTCTCCAGGTAGTCGATTAGGCTGCACTGTCCCGTTGCAGGATCGTGTTTGCGGATTTCTTCGTGATGAACCTGATTTTGTGGGGGGAGGGATCCTCGGCAGCCATGCCGTTCGGGACGCTGGTGGCCATTTTGGCTCTGTGGTTCTGCATCTCTGTGCCACTCACCTTCCTCGGGGCCTACTTCGGCTTCAAGAAAAGCGTAAGTATGTCCAAACTCACCCCCGGCATTACTGCTGACCTGCTGCACTCTATGAAATCCTTTGAGTTAATATTTTTGTGTTTATTATCCCACGCCAACACGAAGTGGGAGGGGGATATAGGTTTGACCTCCGTCCGTCCGTGTGTGCGTCCGTCCGTCCGAGATAAAGGGGACAGCTTTACTCAGAAACTACTACAGATACAGTAACCAAATTTGGTGTGTAGCTTCAGACCATAAAGGCCTTGATTGAGTTCGAAAATGAGAAGTGCACGATTGGCGGGGGATGTTGTAGACCATGTCGACTTGTTTTATTATATTTTAAAAAATCTTTCAGCACTTGATAAGTGTATTATTAATGTTAATGTTTATAGTAACCATAGCATTAACCCTTTGAGCGCTGAATCAATTTTCAGGGAATGAAAAAGGGTAATTATCCTGAGCTGTTGAAAACCTATCATGTGGCAACTTGTTGGGGACCTCTTTTAAACAAGTTGCCACATGATAGGTTTTCAACAGCATCTGGTTTTGATATCTTACACCATTAGGCAACTATAGTTTCCTATGGCTCTCAAAGGGTTAATTGTTGAAGTTGTCAAAATAAAAGTCCTCTTTGACGTAGTTAGCGAAATGGTAGACATGCCAGAAGTTGTTCTTTTTGTTGTGATGGCCGAAGTAGTATTTACAGTATGTTCAATGTCTAAATACTGCTATTGCAGTCTCAGAACTGTGTTCTGTATCCACTGGAAGAAGTGAAACCGTGAGAATTGCATTGATGGCTTTGTGCTGCTGTGTCACATGACCCTAATGTGAGACTCCTCCCCCTTTAAAAATTTTTTTTTTTTTGAACATCTCAAGGACATTGAGCATCCAGTGCGCACAAACCAGATCCCGCGGCAGATTCCTGAGCAGTCCTTCTACACCAAGCCCTTTCCCGGGATCGTGATGGGCGGAATTCTACCTTTCGGCTGCATCTTTATCCAACTCTTCTTCATCCTCAACAGTATCTGGTGAGTCAGGGGGCGGGGGGAAATGGCCTGTTAAGTTACCCTCCTGCTTGGGGTCATTGAAGTATAGCCACACAACATTACAGCTAAAATTACAGGCTGTCAAATAGCTCATGGTCAAGCTATTTGCCATGTTAACTGCTTAGTAACACACAGAAGCTGTTCTTTAATTGCCCAATTATTTGTCTACAGCGATGAAAATATGGCCTGTTTCAATAAATCACTCCATCCGTACAGGCCCGGCCGTGGAAGTTTATTTTAACAGAGCATGCACGGTCACCATGGCCAGGGGTGCGTTTCCCAAAAGCATAGTTGCTAACTAAGTTAGCAACTTGGAAAGTTCGTCCATTCACAGTCAATGGTTCCATCTATGTAAGTTAGCATCTGTGCTTCAGGGAAATGCACCCCAGGCTAACATGGTGCACTCTCTGCCATTTTACTGACACTCAAAACACCGTACACCAGAGCTCCCATACTCTATCGTGTTGGACCACAGTTGCCTCTATCCAGTCAGTCGGTAGCCAACGTGGTGCATGGAAACGAGGTGTGCAAACCCTTTTGCCAGTCAATGTCTTGAATTAAGCACTTCAGTTCAGGAGCACATAAAAAAACAGCAGACTCAGAATCCCTCCTGGATTTGACACTGAGTTCTGCTTTACCGAAATGAGTGTTAAACTCACCTCAGTCACCTCCAGCGTGCAGAGCCCATGGAGGCAATAACGGGCAGCCATTCCGCACCAGAACACTCGCCGCACATCACCTGGGGTGGAGAGGGGGTGTGTTATTACTGAACGATGAATTGAATGCTGCAACTATGGACTAAATTTCAGTTTGTTGGCAAAATTGTCTGAAATGAAATTAAATTCACTTTGAACATGCTTGAAAAATGTATCCTCTGGATATTCAGTTAATTTAGTCAAACTGTTTCACACTGACGGGTACAGCCAGTCCTGGGTGATGGATTATTGCCATGTTTTCATCTTAATGGTGAGGTCTTGCTTAAGAAGAGTGCTGAACCTCATGCACTGTCCACACTGGTATTTAACTGCTTTACCCTCCTGCAGCGCTTTACCTGTCCCAGGTGTTGACAGGCTGTCCGAGGCTTCGCTCAGGTGCTCCGGTGTTTTAATGTGGATAAACGTTCCCCTCTCAGGTCGCACCAGATGTACTACATGTTCGGCTTCCTCTTCCTGGTCTTCATCATTCTGGTGATCACGTGCTCCGAGGCAACCATCCTGCTGTGCTACTTCCACCTGTGTGCAGAGGTCAGCCGCGCCCACTATCATGGCTCAGGGTTGGACTGGAAGCTCTGCTGGGTTCAGGGTTCATTGGTTACTTTAAGTTCCTGGCTTGAGTCTCCTGTCTGCTGAAATTTTCATCACATTTTCTAAAACGGGGGGCCAGGAGGCCTTTGTGTTTTCCCACGGAAATAAAGGCCTCTCCTGATGCCAGCAGGCTGATAGTTTGGCGACATAGAAAGTGTTGGGGAACCTGGCTACCAACTGTGAGGTCACTGGTTTGAGTCCCATTGACTTGTGCCTTAGAATTAGCCCATTGCATGATGATGTACGCGCTAGGCATTATGGGATTGAAGTGGGGTCTTGCTGTGGCGGATGAGATGAGCGCTTTCTAGCGTGTTAAAATTATTAGTGATCCAGCCAAAGCCTTTTAAAGGCTTGATTTTGCCCATACTTACGCTAACGTTGTTTGTGTTTCCGGTTCGGTTGAAGTGTACTGCACCAGCGTAAATTGCGCATACCTCCATTTCACATCTGCAGTGGCCAGCTACCTTGCGACGGAGCTACATGAAAACCGTGGCCATTGTAAATAATTTTATTGTGATAATTAGCTTGATAAGCAAGTGAGATGAAAGTAGCAACGTGTATTCCCACTGGATCATTTAAATCCGTGTGATGCGGTGCGTTAATGCATTCCTTTAGGATAATACGATATTTCGTGTCAAATTCGATTGAATTTTAATCACCTCGTCGGCTGCAACATATCCGTCCCAGTGCAAAGTGACAGCGAGGCCCCAGTTCAATCCCATAATGCCTACAGTGTACATCCTCAGGCAATGTATTACTTCTGAACACATTGCAGTTATTTGGGACTGAATCCCTTACACAGATTAAATATATTTAAGAGCCAAAATGGAGCTATTTCTCAAACGTCTGCCTTTGTTCCCTGTAACCTTTTAACAACACATTAAATGCGCTATCAAAATCTCCTGTGGGAAAGGAGCTGAAATTCTCTGAGGCGATTTGTTTTTTCATATTTGTTTAGTGTGCGTAGTCACTTAATATTTTCAGGGTTTCACCTCTCGGCTGATATTTCTCATGGCTGAGGTGTTGTTAATGTGTTTTCTGGTGTAGTCTTGTGTTACCTGTGATGTTTGCTGAGAGCAGGTCACACTGTATTGCCCCCTGTAGATGAGTTGGTGTTGTGTTGTGATGTGTGTGTTGTGTAGTGATGTGTGCTTTGTGTGAACACAGGATTACCATTGGCAGTGGCGCTCCTTCCTGACCAGCGGCTTTACCGCCGTGTACTTCCTGGTGTACGCCGTGCACTACTTCTTCTCCAAGCTGCAGATCACCGGATTGGCCAGCACCATCCTGTACTTCGGTTACACCATGATCATGGCCCTCATCTTCTTCCTGTTCACAGGTGTGGGCTCCAGCTGTCTATCCATCATCTATACTGCGTCTTCCTCTCTAGGGCTGCAGGGGGGCTGGAGTCTGTCCCAGCTGACTGTGGGCGAAAGGCAGAGACCCGCCCTGGACGGCTCACCAATCCATCACAGGACCCCCACACTAATCATAAACAGCTCACTCACACACTCAAATCTATGAGCAACTTGGAGTCTCCAATTAGCTTAATGTGTGTGGACTGTGGGAGGAAATGGGAGTACCCTGAGGAAACCCATGCGAACACGGGCAGAACATACACACTCCACGCAGAAAGGCCCCAAACTAGACTGGATTCAAACCCACATCCTTTTTGCAGTCAGATTGCACTGATACCCACTGCGGCACATTTCCAAATTTTCTTTTTTTGGCTCTATATCGTAATCAAATTTTCAATTACATCCTCAAATCAAATCAAATTTATTTGTAAAGCACATTTAAAATAACCAAGGTTGACCAAAGTGCTGTACAGACCATAAGTTACTAACATCATGAAGCATCAAAAATACAAAGGACATCAACACAAATATCACGTAACATGGTGTACGGGCACAAACACGCAACACACAGTTCCCTATGCCACAAGTCCAAAAAAAAAGTAGTAATTATTAACCAGAGGATTCAAACGCAAGTGAATAAAGGTGTATGTTTTGAGCCTGGACTTAAAGGAGTCGATGGAGGGGGAAGATCTGAGCTGGAGGGGGGAATGCTGTTCCACAATCTGGGGGCTGCTACTGCGAAAGCGCGGTCACCCCGAAGCTTAAGTTTGGATCTTGGGACAGCCAGCAGCCCCACGTTAGCAGACCTAAGTGACTTAGAGACTGAGTACGGGGTTAGGAGGTCAGCAATGTTGGAGGGGGCCAGCCTGTTTAGGGCTTTATAAACAAACAGGAGTACTTTAGGAGTACTTTAAAATCAATTCTAAAATCGACAGGCATCCAATGGAGAGAAGCCTTTCCTCTCTTTCCCTCCGCAAGAACAACACTGTCGCATAATTTTAAGCAGCCCTACACTTCAACTTAGTAAAAATTACTTAAAGGGGATTGATATTTGGTACAAGGTCTGTGGCTTTTGTCTCTGTTATGCATGTAAGTCTCTCTAGAGCAAAGTAAAAAGACTGTTTGCTTAATCCGAGTGCTCACAGAGGGTCCACACTTTCCTAGAGGAGGCACAGTCTTGGATTTGATTAGTCATAGGGTTTTGAGTAATGCCTGCTTTGGGTTTACTGCTGTACGCCCCATCTCACCCCAGATCGTGAGCACGAGCTGTGGCGGCTTGGATGCGCTCATTAATGCGGTGAAATGAAGTGAGAGGGGTTGGGTCGTGCGAGAGAGGGGATTAAAGCCCTTTAACCCATTTCCTGAGATTTGGGTAATGTGCGGTGTGTCTGTAGAGTGCAGACAACCATTACTGGGGTCAGTGAGTCTGAGCCGTTGGAGTCTGGGTTTTTCTCTCTACGCCAGCATCTCTGAGTGTGTTTATAGCGCACCGTTACCGAGAAGAAAGGCCATTGGCTGCTGCTGGAGTACTGTGGAAGTAATGCCATTGGGTGCTGGAATAGGGTGGAGTAATGCCATTGGCTGCTGGAATACTGTGGAATAATGCCATTGGCTACTGCAGGTCCCTAGTTTAGCGGGCTTTGTGATGATTGAGTCCTCCTTACTACCTTTGCAAACTTCTCTCTCTGCGCTGTTAAAAAATGGGATTTCAGGAAAGTGGAATATGAACTATACATGATTTTTGTCTGCATGAGCAGTTTTTCTGTATAATTACTTCCATTTGCTTGATTATGGTATAGATGCTCATACTTCCAGATGGATGGCATATAAATACTGGAAGCTTGTTATGAGTTTTGTAATGTTTAAGACGTAACAGTGGCGTGTGTTTAGTGAACTATTGGGTGGCTTAGTTTTGTGTGTGATGAAGATTTAGAAAAAGAGGGAGACCAGCCAAATGATGGTTACCCATTCTCTCTGGAAGCGGGCTCCTCTCCGTATTTGTTCAATGTATCTCCCTGACGACGATACTTGGGAGGTACTTTGGTCTAGTTCCAGGGCCGCCGCCGCTGCGCCCGGAGAGATTTTCTGTTCCAGGCGCGGGAAGCGACAAATATAGGAATTTTGCACTGGTGAAGATATTTATTTGACAATGCTCAAGACCGATTTTCTGCAATTTTGAACGTCCAACATGCCTGCCGGCGGCCATTTTGTCCAAAATTTGGGGATCGGGGCGATACACGACTCTGTCCCTGAGGCGACAGAGTTATCTATTTTGTTTATAATTTTGATGTCACATCTTTTTCATTTATATCTCTTCAGTTGTTAGGACTGTAAAAATCAGTTTCTTGCTGTCAGAAAGCTGCTGCTAGTAGAAGCCTGTAAAGGACTGGAGTCTGTGTGATGTGCTGCTGGAGGAGCTGCGTTTTTATTACTTTTAATGTTCAAACGAATGGCTGTCATTTCAGTAGAAAAAAACTGCTGCTCTTCTCTCCCGCTTTATAAAGCAAACGGCTGAATCGTTGCTTAACCCGGCAGGTGACCCTGCCACATGCCATCTCCATCCCACCATCCCCCTCTGTCCCGGGCCAGCGATACCCCGGCATGTCAAAAACAGCGAGAGGGGGTGTGGGGGGAATCCGACGTCCCTCTATCCCAACTCAGCGGCTGCTCACCCATGCGGTAAAGATGCGCTGATCGGAGGGACAGTTTGCGCAAAGGGGGGTTTTGACGGTGCCCTGCTGTTTTGCCCGAGCGGCACATGCTCAAGGCGCTGGCACCCCCTTCGTTAAACCCCCCCCATGACCTTCCGGGTCACTGCACTCTCTCACTGGGGGCTCGCCTTCGGGGCTCCGGGGCCCCCTGGATCTGTGGACCGGTTTCACTGTAAATGAGTCGGTAAAACGTGGCTGTGCTGTGGAGCGTGAAAGATGAAAGATTACTCATGATATCATTTCTGATCCCTATCGCAGTTACGCAAGTTATTTTGCTGACGCTTGTGTCTTAAGCGAAGTTTATATGGTTTGACTGCGTCAGGGTCCCATCACCCCACCCCACCCCGTGGAGCAGAGCAGGGTTAACGACCTAATGTGATCCGACTGTGACAGCGCTGGGACTTGAACCAGCTACCTTCTGAGTCAAGCGTCCATCATTGACCTCTTAACTCTCTTTCTACATCTCTCTCCCTCTCTTATTCTCTCACTCCATACTTTCTGAGCCTGGCTTTACAGATGTCCGTGAGTGAGATTTCCGCCAGGCGAAAAAAGGCTAATTAAGCCGTCCCATGTTCCCGCCATCGGGTTCCCTCTGTAGTTGTGCCATTGATGGAAGATGATCATGATGCTCTGTGATGTTTATTTGTTAGATATGCTACGTCTTATGAGAAGACCTCTTAGTTCATCGCAGCTACGACGTGAGTCTGGGAGTCCTGTGGTCAGGAGTTCGAATCCCAACTACGTCATTACCAACTATGGCCGGAGGTTACAATTGGCTCTGCCTCCCTGGGGATAATAGCAGTTACGCTGGTAAAAAAATTTGTTGCCATCTAGCAACCACTCCTGGTCAGCCAGACGCATGTAGCTGTACAAGAAAATTGTACGCTGGCTGTGCGATCCTCGTATTGCATAAGCAGAGTGTGTTTGAAGGTGCGACTCTATCGTGTAGAAGTGAGGGTTAGTTGCCAAGGGAGTCGCAGGAGTCGATGAGAGCAGGTCGCTGCCATGGACTGTGTTTGAAGGTGCGACTGTATCGTGTAGAAGTGAGGGTTAGTTGCCAAGCGAGTCGCAGGAGTCGATGAGAGCAGGTCGCTGCCGTGGACTGAGCAGTTTGGATGTGTTCAGGCTGGGTTAAAAGGGGCGAAAGCCATTTAATATAAATCTTTCCAGGTACATGATGAGGAATTTCAATGAGTCCTGCGGTAGAAAATGTTAGCATTACGCAATTTTTGATAAATAAGCAGCATTTAATAATTTACAGCTAGCATTTCAAGTGGAGCTGAATCCAAAATGTCAAGTCCTTTGAGAAATGAATGATTAATGTTGAGACACAGACCCTTCTGTATTAGAGTTGCAACTGTGCCTTTCCATTTAAAACCATCAGGTGTGGAAGTAGATTTCTCCAGCACCAAGTATGAGAGAGAACATGCATATTCATTACCCATTGCTACTTGATACCAATGAATTGCCTGATAATTCACTACTTTTCACTTGTTACTTTAGAGGGCTATTAGTTTGCTTGTTTGTTTTTTTTGGATTTGAAATGTCATTAATAATGCATGTGACTGTCAGTTTAAAATTACCCATGTTCAGAAATGGATAGCTTTTTGATATTTAACACTTGTCATGCTCTGCAAGGAAGTCAGGCACCAGATTATTTTTAAAAATGTATGACATGGACTTTTTTTAAAAACCTATTATTTAACTCCTTAATTACACTTTACGTTTTTTATTTGCATATGAAAACTGATTTTTGATTTTGAAATACTGATTGTTTGATTTTTTTTGTCTGAAATATCTGTGTTGTACCTGTATAGTGCACCTCCGTCATTGGGCAGTTTTTATCTCCTGATGCAGTGAACACATTTGTATCTTTGTCTCATGCTGATGATGATGAACCGCCTCTGGTTTTTGTTTTTTCAGGAACAATCGGCTTCTTTGCCTGCTTTTGGTTTGTGACCAAGATCTACAGTGTAGTAAAAGTGGACTAATGGAAGCCTCAACTGTGAACTTTGGCCATTTGGGCATCTCAAAGCGGAATGATGAGTTGTATACCTCCATGGGTCCCCCAGCCTTGCGGTGATTCAGCAACTAAATGCTATCCGATCCTGACTTTATGTTCCAGCTCTCTGCAAACTCAGCACTGATTCACTCTGAATTATCCAGTTCGGAGTGCAAGCTACTTGCCAGCTTCAATCGCCTGCTTACGAAACACCGCGTCGTCCTGCATTACCATTAGAAACGCGTTGAAATAGGACTCTAAATATTACACGGATTTTGCGAAATGTGAAGTGGACTGAGCTGAAGTTTGTTGGCATTGATTGATAACGTTTAATCACCATATAACCTTTGCGGTGAGTCTGGTGACATAAATACAATTGTAAATATCTTTTCTAAGCTGGAAATGAGACGTGAATGTATATTATTGGAATTCAGTCCATTTGTAGAAGACTATGGCTTTTAAATTTTTATTTTTGTCCTTGTATTTAACACTCAAAATACTGACAGGTTTTCTTTATTCCTGATTTTGCATTAATTTTATTGATGTACAAATTAATTGGAATCAATTTCCTTTTTGAGAGAATGTTCTAGTTGCCTGCTTAAATTTGTGTGTCTGTTCCCTCTTCTGGCCCGTGCCTCATGAGTACATTAATTTGTAAATGTACCATTATAAGTGTATAAATCACTGATTCTTGCCTCTGTTCTCCTGATTTTACACTTTATTTTGCTGAAAATGTCAAGGAATGTTAAATACCTCAGTTTGAAATTGATAGTTTGACTGTTAGCACTGCTTGCTCAGCTTTTAAGGGTACACATTATGAAAAACTCACTCTTTCAGCTCTTGTGCACATATATTTTCATATCTAGCGTGCTCATCAACCCTCTGTGAGGTAAAACAACCCAGTAATTTTTTGTCGGCTGCCATTTTCATAAACATGGCGTTCGGCATGCATACAGATTTGGCCCCCCTTCCTATACCTCATGCGAGCGCTTGAATTGTTCCGCCCCTCATCTGAGTAGGTACACCCACTGTTTCTCATATCCCTGACCCTAAAGGGGCGGGGCTTTATAGTATGTGCCAAATAATTCTTTGTCCTTCTGTCTGTCCGTCCGCACCTGTTTTTCTGACAGATTTCTCAAAAACTGCCCATAAAAATGCTTTCAGATTGCAGTCATACATTCTACACTTCATGGTGAAGTGCCAAGTTCCATGGAAATGTGATGATTTTTTTCAATAATTACTTTTGTTTTGCATATTTTGAACTTCAAAAATTCACCACTGCAAATGTTGTCCAATCGGTTTCTTAAACTGCTAATCAGATTGTTTTCAAATTTCAGTCACACATTCTATACTTCATGCGGAGGTGCAGTGCCAATTTTATATTAAAATATGCCAGAATCTCTTCAGTGCAGGGTTGGGGGTGTTGGTGAGCTGTGCTCAATTTTTCACTTGTTTTTTATGGAAACATCTGAGCTTCAATTGGAAAATGCCCATATCTATCCTAGCTAGCTCTGTGTGCTTTCCGCTTTTTGTCTGTCTGCTTTATACTACCAACCTGGATCAGTGCAACACAGGACTGGCAACAAAATTATTTGAGGAGGACCCTGCTATGCTTTTTGGAAGATGCAAAGAATCTGTGGTTTCATTTTATTTTCAAGGAGAATCTGTAGCTGGCTGGGGAAATACTTACAATTTTTGTTAATATTTAAACTGAGTGCCAAGTGTAACCACACTTAAATGTCTATGGCTTAGTGATGTAACTATCTAGCAAGTTAAGTGCTACTCTCAAAACTAACTTGCTTAGCTAGCATGCATGCATTGGCTTCCAAAGTCATTGTGTGATTTGTTAGCTAGCTGTTAAATTGACTTTAAATTTCAAACCCGTTGTGAGTTCACCCAGCAGCAAAGTATGAGACATGAACAGTTGGAGTGTATAACTGTTTCTATCAAAATGATTCTGTTTAGTGGGGTAGCTATTGCAGTAAATGTTAGCCAATGGTTGCCTCTCTACAGACGTCAGCTACGGATCATTCTTTACATTAGAGACTTAATTACAAGAGTCGTAAAACTATCATGTACACTGCATATCGCACTAATGTGAATGTAATGTCCATGCCTGCTTAGCCAGCAGACAGTACCTTTCCATACTCATTATGTAGTTTATTAGCTAGCTAACGTGCTGCTTATTCAGTCCTCTGTATCTAGAGACTTGCCAGCTGCTGGGGTATTATGACGTTGTCGCTCTGTTCCCTGGCCAATTAGAACAAGGCTCATTCTATCGAGGGGAAGTGTACGCAGAATTGCCTATTTTCAAGGGGTGAGGAATGACAGGATCCAAATTGCTAAAAGATCATGGAATCATTTTATTTATTTTGCTGAAAAGTGTATGAACTTTCTATTTGAACATCTGAGAATATTAGAATTTTATAACTTTTGGGGGGGGGGGGGGGGGGGATAGGACAGAAAAAATTGGCGTATCGTATAGCAGGGTTGAAACTCTCTAAAAGGTGCATCTCTTGTAAATTTTTTTTTGCAGGAGCTTCTCTGGCTTTGGGAAAATCACAAAGACACAACATACCCGAAATGTCAGGTTTTCCTGATCAGTGACATTTGTATTATGGGAATTTCCCTTGCTCTTTGGTTGCTAATGACCACGATGGGATGAGTTAGTCAGCATTTCCAGAGTTGTGGATTTCATAAGGAGGTATATGATCTCCTTTATTTGGACCCATCTTTCAAAGAAACTCCTCATGTCCCTACGGATGCTTTCCCCCACTTGCCAGTTTTCTGCTCATTGAAGAGTTAATATATTTATTCATTCATTTCTATTTCTCTTTGGAATGGGTTTTTAAATTGGTGTTCAATGTTCAATTGAGAACGTCCTTTTTATTACATTTTGTTCCATGTTAAAGGATTCATTTCAGTTTGTGTCTTGATTAGAACATTGTGTGTGCAAGTATGTTTATCTGATCATTTCATAAAATTGGCCCTTGTATTTTGTTAACTTTTCGATGAGTGTGTCAAGGGGTTAATACCTTTATGCAGTCGTTAACGGGACGCATTTATGGAACTGCTGAACTAATGCACTCAGCTATACTAGCCTGTTAATATCAGGAAGACTTCGGGTAAATGCAAAATATATATTGAATAATCACCAGGAAGCGGTGCCTGTAAACTATTTTTAGAATATGGATGCATTAAGTCCCTCCATTGTTGCCCAGGAATTTTATGCACAGAGCTCCTCAGCCAAGCCCAATCTGCGAACAGCCCAAGATATTTGCTAGTGGCATCCATCCATCAGTTGATAAAAATGATCTTTCACTACAAAAAAATTGGTCTCCGCCATGGCAGCAAGCTAAATCCACAATAGCCTGAAGGTATGGCAATTTGGCGCTTAAAAATAATCTTGCTGAAGAAAAAATTCAACATGGTATCGATCCTACACGGTCAGTCTATTTTTTATTACAGAGCTCAGAAATTAACAAACATTACCCTACCATTGATTTACATGTAGATATGTCCCTGGCAGGAGCCAGTGTTCAGTTATTGCATCAAACAATATCTCCCAGAAGTACAGACTCCTCACTGTTTTTGCAGATTTATCTATGTAAAGTACAGCTATAGTTCATGAAAATGTGACTTTCCTGGTAATGATCTGCTGATAAGTATTTTATCCAATACTTGGACATTATGAATTTTCCACAGTAATTGAAAGAAATTGATTGGGCCTCCAGAAAAAGTATATTAACCCTTGCATAACTGCAAGTTTGGTTGCATATTTTCAACTTTGTGCATTAAATTATGTGAATGGACTCATAAAAATGGTACCATACGCAACCCAGGGCTGTTCGCATTCGTTTTACATGATGGAAAAGCAATACGGACGTGGACGCCGGATTGAGTCTGAATGAGACGGGACCGGAAGCTTCCCTGAGCCTGACAGCATTGATTCTCTGGATTGGGAAGTCCATCATGAGGAACTTTTTCCCCGATGGGTAAGCTGGCCTTTTGTTGCTTGGAATATTTCAAATATTGCCATTTCCACAAATGGAGATTATCGGAATGAGTGTTTTTTTATGATGTAAAGCGAGGGGCTTTAGTGTCCAAATACTTTTTTTTAAGTTAACAACTGTTATTTCTGTCACGAACATTTATTATGAAGCCTGACAATATTGAACAATTGAAATACTCTTCCCAATTTTTGTTAATTACATGATTCTTGAATCATTAGGGAATGTTACAATCATACGGTAATTTATTAGCTAGCTATTACTCGCGAACTAGCTGGCTAGCTAGTGATCTAATTTCAATTACATTCTGATGCTAGCCACACAAATAAAAGCTGTAAATATCACGACTCTCATACCTAGCTCGGTTTCTGTGTAGCCCAACATCCTACATCTCTGCATCTAAGTTGCATAACAGTTTAAACGCTTGAAGAACCATTATTTGACATTCTCAGACTTTCCTAATTTAATTGCTGAAAGCAAAAAGCTCAACATTTTCTTTAATGAATTCTGGGTGCCTAGGTCTTAAATCTCCAATTCACTGTTCATTTGAACTTCCTCAAAAACTGGATGCTTGCTTGGTACTCACATACAGTAGTCGACTGTCTTGTGTAGGCGAAATGGTTGAGATGGATACAATGAACCAGCTGTATGTAAAATTAAGTCCTATATTAGAAGATATGAGTAGGTTAATTAACTAGCTAGTTAGACTACATTGTGGTTTTCCAAGGTAATGCCATCTGATTTTCCTCAGGTGTTCTATTGCTGCACAAGGCGACAAAAATGGGAATTTATGCACATATGAATTTTTTGTGCAGTCTTATCCTCGCATCATTTTCCTCTACTTTTTTCCTCCCATTTTTTTTGTCATTCTTTGATAAATCTCCTCGAAAAGAAAGCAAGTGGGACGATATTTTCCATGATAAACAGGAATATATGCAGCCAATTTACCATCAATTTCAGAAAAACAATCAATTGTCCCCTTAATATTAACATGACTATCAAACAATGATGTATTGCAATCTTAAGGATTTCTTCCCACGACTGAGATTTATTTGTTTTTGCTCTTGTTTATAATTCTAAAACATTGCATGAAGATGAAATACAAACCACGATTCCAGTGATGTTGGGACATTGTGTAAAACGTGAAAAAAACAATGCAATGTTTTGCAAATCTCATAAGCCCAGTTTTATTCACAGTAGAACATACACAACATATCAGATGTTGAAAGTGAGACATTTTATCATTTCATGAAAAATATTGGCTCATTTTGAAATTGATGGCAGCAACACATCTCAAGAGTTGGAACGGGGCCATGTTTACTATTTTGTAACATCCCATCATCTTTTAACAGCAGTCTGTATACATCTGGGAAGTGAGGAGACCAAGTGCTGGAGTTTTGGAACAGGAATGTTTTCCCACCCTTGTCTGATGTAGGATTCTAGCTGCTCAACAGTCCTGGGTTTCCTATGCCAGATTTTTCATTTTATGATGCACCAAATGTTTTCTGTTGGAGAAAGGTCTGGACTGCAGGCAGACCATTTCAGCACCTGGACTCCTCTACAGTGAAGCCATACTTTTGTGATTGATGCAGTATGTTGGATTAGCATTGTCTTGCTGAAATATGCAAGGCATTCCCTGAAAGAAGTTGTAAAACCTCTATGCATGTTTCAGCATTTATCATGCCTGTCCAGATGTGTGTAAGCTGCCCATGCTGTAGGCGCGAATGCAACCCCATACCATCAGAGATGCAGGCTTTTGAACTGAGTGCTGATAACAAGCTGGATCGTCCCTCTCCTCTTTCGTCCACACTACACCGCATCCATGGTTTCCAAAAAGAATTTAAAATCTTGATTCATCAAACCATGGAACAGTTTTCTATTCTGCCTCAGTCCATTTTAAATCAACTTTGTTCCAGAGAAAACTGCAGCATTTCTGGTTCATGTTCACATCTGGCTTCTTCTTTGCATGATACAGCTTTAGCTCGCATTAGTAGATTGCACAGCGAACTGTGCTCACAATGATTTCTGGAAGTGTTCCTGAGCCCTTGCCGTGAATTCCGGTGCAGAATCATGCCTGGTTTTAATGCAGTGCCGCCTGAGGACCCAAAGATCACGAGCATCCAATACTGACGTTCGACCTTGTCTCTTGCACAGAGAGATTTCTCCAGATTCTCTGAATCTTAATCTTTTTGGAATTTTACATTGAGGAACATTTTTCTGAAATTGTTCCACAATTTTTACTCATTTTTTCACAGATTGGTGAGCCTCTACCCATCTTTTCCATCTGAGAGAGACCGCCTTTCTAAAATGCTCTTTTTATACCCAGTCAACTTACTGACCCGATGCCAATTAACCAAATTAGTTGTAAAATGCTCCCCCAGTTGTTTTTTATGAGTACTTTTTACTTTTCTAGCCTTTTGTTGCCCTTGTCCCAACTTTGAGATGTGTTGCTGCCATCAAATTCAAAATGAGCTAATATTTTTCATGAAATGGCAAAATGTCTCACTTTCAGTATCTGATATGTTGTCTACATTCTATTGTGAAAAAATTAGGGTTTATGAGATTTGCAAATCATTGCATTCTGTTTTTATTCACACTTTACATAACATCACAACTTTGTTGGAATTAGGGATTGTAGATGATGCACTTAATCTCTTTTAAGGAAGCTTATTGTAAGCCTGCTTCATGTGCATATTTTTTTGTCTAATTGCCACCGATCATATCGCCACAGAGTTAACATGAATCCCGATGACATGCGGGCTGGGATGCTATTCCATCTCCCGTGTTCTCACCAGTGGTCATCAAGAACTTGAATTTCTTTCACTCTCCACAGCCTTCACAAACTGCAACAAATCATCTCGGTGCACTCCCGAAACCCACTCAGTTCTCATAGGGTGGACATTGAAACCAAGTGAGTGGATGTATAGCTATGGTAGCAAGCCAGTTTTCAGTCTGTTAAGCATTATGTGTTGTAATGTGACTGTTGCCAAGATAAACACTTCAGAGTGGACCACTGATTATCTAGGCATTGGACAAAGCCTCAAACCGAGCATTACATTGGACTGAATCACGTTAGATTTACAATTCTGTGTTTCTTTCATTTTCCCAACTGATCTAGAGTTGGTCAGGATATTTTTCCTTCATCTGAAAGTTGATCAGGATCCAAGTCAAGGACCATGATTTGAGGGCCACAGCCATGGATGCTTGATAAGATTGAGATCTGCTGAATTTGCAGGCCAAACCAACACCTTGAATTCTGTCATGTTTCTTAAACCATCTCTGAACAATTTTTGCTGTATGGCAGAGCACAATTTCCAGCTGAACGAGGCCATGGTCAACAAAACGCACAGCTGCCATGAAGGGGTTTCTTTGGTCTGCAAAAATGTTTAGGTTGGTGGTGCGTGTCAAAGAAACATCCACATGAATGCCAGGACCGAAGGATGCCCTGCGAAACATTACCCAGATAACCGCACTGCATCCAAAGACTTGCCTTGTTCCCTTAGTGCAGCCTGACAAGCTTTCCTTTAGGTCTCAATTTAATCATGTTTTTAAAAAATTGAAGATATATTTAGGATTCCTTTTTAGAAATGGATCATGCTGCCCTCCTGGGGCAAGGAAACGTCTTGTTTCGGCAACCCTCTTAGCACTGTTGGACTTCAGCGATGTTATTTATATGAATGCTTCTTCCAGCTCTCTGCCCATGTTGGACGCTGTTTATCGTGTAGCTCTGCAGTTCATAACAAAATGTAAATCTCTCACTCACCACTGTACTCTGTATTCCCTGGTTAACTGGCCACCATTATCTACCCGTAGACTATTTATGTACCTCCATTTACAAGACCATCCTTGGACTGCTGCCTTCATGCATATCTTCTTGTATGTTACACAAACAGTACAGTCACAGCCTGCGCTCTCAGGGTTTTATTTCCTTCAGTGTCCCTTCAGTATGCCCAGAACTTGGCAAAAAGGCCTTTTCTTACTCAGGCCCATCAACACTACAGCAATCTGAAACTGTCCCGTTTGATCCCTCTGGAAGATTTTAAACTTATTTTAAAGAGAATGGAAAAATCATCATTGCAAAATTGTTCTTGTTTTTAGGTCATATTTTACTCTGCCTTTCTTTATAACTTCTAGTTAAATGTCTTTAATGTATTGTCATTGTGTCTGTCTGTAACTGGTGTTGTCCTGTGCCTGTGTAAGCAGGTCTCTATTGGAAATGAGATCATTTGTTTCAATGAGAGAACCTGTATAAATAAAAGTTAACTAAAAATCCCGGTGCCATCTCTACCCACATGAAACAACGCACACTCACTCGGCCATCTACATGACATGAAAGGGAATGTGACTCCTCAAACTTGGCCACCTTCCATTGGTCCGTGCTCCAGTCCTAATGCTCATGTGCCCATTTTATGTGCTTTTGGTGGTGGACAGGGATTAGTAAAGGACACTGTGACTTGTCCGCCGCTGAGCAGCCCCAAACACAGCAAGCAAAAGCGTTGTCTTTGTTTGTACATCGTTCTATCATTGACAGCATTAACTTTTTCAGCAATTTGTGCCGCAGTAGCTCTTCTGAGGGATTGGACCTGACGGGCTAGCCCTCGCTTCTCATGTGCATCAATGAGCATTGAGTGCCTCTGACCTGTCGCCTGTTCACTGGTTGTGTTCTCTTGGACCGGTTTTGGTAATTGCTCACTACTGTATATCAGGAACACTCCACAAGACCTGCTGTCGCTCAGATGCTTATGATGAGCCATTTTTCCTGTTTCAGACAACTTCAAGAACTGATCTCCCTTGCTGCCTAATATATCCCACCTCTTGCCAGCAGGCATTATAACAAGGTAATGAATGTTTCTCACTTCATTTGTCCGTAGTTTGAATGTTGTGGCTGATCGGTGGGGTAAATACTCTCAATCAGTGACATAAATTGCTGTATAAACTGGTAACCACTTCTGCAGTGACTTTTGATCACCTCAGTGAAGGCCCATTACATTATTATGGGCACCAAAAAAAGCCATGCTCCGAGGCCTAATTGGAGAACTGTGGAATATATCCAATACTTTTCCTCAATTTTCGGATTGTTTATTTCCTTTTTGGTCTTTGGAGCCTCCACGCCTTTGACCTTTTTTTCAAACTCGGCAGGTCCAGTCTGTTCATCTTGCGGTGCCATGGCTAGGTCCAACCCAACACCATAATATACAATGTCATACATTTTTGTCACGAACCACGTGTCATTAATTGGTTTGTTTGTTTCCTTTTATTGATTTATGGCCTTGTCGCTCCCTTGCTCCCAGGTGTCATCATTTGTATAATTCGTCCCTTTTTGAGTGTCCCATCTGTAGAAGTTCAGTGTGGTTGCTGGATTGCCATGGTTCAAACCCTACGAAACCCTCCTGTGAGCTTGTGTCTTCTAATATTGAACTAAGCTCTTCTTCTATGTGTTTTTAGTTAGTTAATAAAAAATGAAAACATAATATTTGCCCCCGAACGAAGTCGAGCAGCTACCATGGATTCACATGTGTCGTCTCCACTGCCACCGCTGCGTCAGAAAGTGGATGCTCTACAGGCTGTAATTTTTTTACAGATTTCTTTCATTTGAGGTATGGACTTATCTTATAATTCACTTATGACAGCTATCGATTTTGGTTGCCATGGCAATAGTATTGGCCGAACAATATGCAAATTAGTGACAAAACCGAGATCTGCTTGTGGACGCAGTGCAGGCTGCAATTTTTGACCGATTACTTTCATATTGGTATGGACATGTTTGCACTTCACTTATGACAACTATCGATTTTGGTTGCCATGGAGACCATATTGGGCGAATTATACGCTCATTCGTGGTAAAACGGTGACTTCCTTTTGGATGCAGTACAGGCTACAATTTTGGGCAGATTACTTTCATATTTGGTATGGACATGTGATATACTTCACTTATAAAACCTTTCGATTTTGGTTGCCATGGCAACAGTATTGGCCGAATAATGCACAAAAAAGGGGAGAAGCGGGTTTTCGGGGGCTACACCCATGCGGTCGCAGCCGACTGGACTCTCGAGTTACTCTCTGGAGTCTTATTGATAGGAACAAGCTCCCAAGCCTTTATTTTGGTCCCCAGGATTGGGAGAGCATTCTTGTTGATCCACTGTTCCTGCCTGTTCCTCTGAGTCAGTTTATTATGAACACCCTGCAAGGCTTCACGGTCTCCAGAATTGGGACTGCATGCCTGCTAAACCCTTCGGTACTGCTTTTAAGCAGTTTTGCCTCTGTAAAGGAGATTCATGATCTGGCCTCTGCCCCGGAACAGCCACTGGTCTTGGCGTGGACATGCCCCGACTATTTCCACTCATCAGCAACTTGGCTAGACTGCTCCTCTACAGTTCTGGGTTAAGGCTTTCCCCCCTTCTATTACTGTGTTCCTCTTTAAAAAAATACTCCTTCATGGATCATAACCTTAATTTGCATTTGGTTCCTTGTCTGTATCATAATACATTTTATTTTAGCCCCCGGATGAAGTTGGGCGGCTACTATGATTCATGCTTGTCATCACCACTGCTGCCGCCGAGTCCGTGTCCATAGACACTGCCTTGTGGACGCGGTACAGAGTGTAATTTTTGACTGATTATTTTCATATTTAGTATGGACATGTTTTATACTTAAGTTATGATATCTATCGATTTTGATTGCCATGGCGACAGTATTGGCCGAATAATGCGCAAAAAAGGGGAGAAGTGGGCTTTCGAGGGCTACACCCATGCGGTTGTGGGCGACCGGACTGTCTAGTTTGTCAATGTTTTGCTGGATATTTCAGTACAAAGCCTGATAAATCTGTCTGGTTTGAGGACTATTTGTAGTGACGTAGGAGCATGCTTTATTGCAGGAAGTCATTTAAAGTTTTGATAAATTGCATTGAATTGTAACAGCGAGGAAAATCAGGATAATTTTACATGAAAAAAATCTGAGTCCCATGTTGTGTCAAATAGGAGAGGATGACTGCATTTTATGCAATCTGAATACCTTTAACACCATCGTTCAATATAATAGTTCATTTCTTTTTAATGTTCATGTCTTCAGAAAGCCTATTAAAATGTAAATTAATTTAGTTGCAGGTGGCCTCCTATCGACTGGATGGTGAGATTGATGTTTATCACTGACTTGCAGCTCTCACGTTTGTACTGGTTTTTTATAAAAGGACAGAACATGAACAGAGCGTTGAACGAGAGGGGAAAAAATTATACGGTCTTTCAGGTCTGAACCCAGCGAAGATGCTACCTGATACACATGCCTTTGGTCATCGCTTGCTTTGCACTGTCCTGTGTTCGACTTGCATGCACATTTCTCAGTTGCTTGAGACGTTGTTTTCCATTGCTCTTTCCCCAACATAAGCTCTATTTTGCGGCAGATATCCTCTTTTGAGGGTCTGATCACAGCTGTGCCAAAAATCTGCCACTCTTATCCCAGCTGTTGGTAGACTTTTCAAAATCACCCCTCTTTTGAGACTGACTCATCTCCCTCTCCTTCTCACTTTGGACAACAGGGGTTCCTTTATCAATTTTTTAGCAGTCAGCCTATTAATAATCGTTTCGGTTTTCGTTAGATTTGATATGAGAATAGTTATGCCATTTTTCCCCGACATATAAACGCGGCGATACTTAGCTTCATCTGAAAATGCACCGTTAATTTAAATAGGCTACTTCGTCTCAAGTTTAAAAAGAATGCTTTTATTGACATCAGCAGTAGGCTACGGAATGCAAGATATGCATTCATCTGTATGTTTTCTCAAATTTGATTTATTTATGTTTCTTAAACTGTTCCAATCCGTAGTGCGCGCTGCGTAACAAGTCAGAAATATTCAATTCCGTGCCAAAGTGTGCGCGCGATAACACGTAAATACCCTGCCCACGGCGCTTGACATTTGGTGAATACACCCCTGCTGGTTTCAATCATGGCGAATATTCTTTGTCATTTGTAACACAGATTTTGGGTCGAGCTGATGGTGCTATGGTTGAGGTCAACGCTTGCGCGCTTTCTTCTTATGACAGGGCTACAACTGTCCCGTAACCCGTCAGCTGTGCTAGATCCCGACCAATGAGGCATGGATGAATAAACACATTATATAGCCAGAAGTGCACAGTTAGTTCTCTGAATCCGCGTTTCCTTACTTAGAGCATGGATATTTTTAAATTTTAATAGCTGAAACGTTTATTGAATTGGTCGGTCAATAATGTCTGATAAAACGATCTATCAATGTAGGGTATTTAGCATGAGGGCATTTAGCATTCATTCATCAGTGACCAATCATTTCCTAATTGAATTGAAACGTCAGTTTTCTATGTATGTTTTGTGATTTTATTGAAATGTCCACATACTTTTGGGTTTAGTGTACGTATTTGGGCGTAATATATTGCATGAAGCGTCCATGTGAGGAATTTCGAGATGAATGGAACATATGGTAAACCAGAGTTACCATAATTGGTTCATTTGCTTTAACCTGTGAGCCTGCACCCGATTTCCACGACCATAGTGGAGCTTGTGGCTCATTAAGTGGAAAGGGGGCGCTTTACAGAGCATTGTACGTCCTGGTAATTTTCAAAGCGTGCAAGTGAGAGTGCCCTGCTCTCGCTTATATATTCAATGGTAACTTTCCTTGGCAATTACAAATGATCTTCAACCAACCTGTGAAATAAGATAGCTCTCAGTTTGATGAGTACATTCATGTTGAATGAAATTTAATGGGCACTGTGTGTCCTATAATGTGTCGTATTGGACCTTGTGCTTCTTTGTGATCATGTAAATGTCGAATTTTAAGGAAACCTTCACCCTCTTTATTAATAGCCGCTTAGTGCGTGTAGCTGCACTGTAATTCGACTCACTGAGATCGTTCACACCTCGACGCACTTTGGCGCAGGAGTTCTCTATTGACACTGCGGGACCTTTAATCAAAGACGTGACTTCTTAGCCACGCCTTTTATGTTTTTAGCCCAATCAGAGATTCCCCCGAACAGGGATTTTGACCAATCGTTCTCCTTGTATAAAAACGTGGGGAAAGATGGCGAGCTCCATCGGTGGTTGTGTTTCACGGCGAGTTGGCTCATAGTAAGTCTGTTTCGCTCACATTTCAACCTCCAAACTTGTGCAATGACTGTGTTCTTATGACTGCATGTACAATTGTTTGCAGCCATATTCTTATGGTGCACCAAATGTTCAATATGAGGGATATTTTATTCATGACATTACGATTTCAAAACAGTACAGTGCTTATCGAGCTAACTTGTCAGTAATGCAGCCCCGCTCTCCTATCCTGCTCCATTCCGGCAAGTTGTGAACTCTTAATTGCGCCTTTAGCGAAATGGATAAGGTTCCAGCATATTCATCCGGAGTTAAAATTTGCCCTTCAAACATCTCAATCAGTGGTAGGGAATGGAGCTCATAGAAAACAATAACTCTGCACGTTATAGATATCGCTTCGCTCTAACGTGATGGAAATGATTGTAATACGTCAAGAGCTTGAAAACAAGACAATGCTCTGAATGGAATGTGAGGAGATTAATCGAAGACATGCAGGGGTATGGCAAGGTTGCTTATCCCTGGTCTTTAATGAACGTGAAACGCTACAACATAAAAGTCCTGTGTCGCGTTGCCTACTTTATCGCATCGCAAATATCTGAAATATTGCAACGGTTACACATTGGATTCAACTGGTTTCTGCTATGTTGTCCACACATAGAGGGAGAACGGTCAGACGTGAACCCATCTGGAAACCACCTTCTGTGCGGCTTTACAAGGACTCTATGTTGGCTGGTTTACACTTTACATGATGGCTGCTAAATGTGCAATGAACACTCATTATTGCCACCTCGCTTACTTTCACCTATTTTGACCCTTTGTTATGTTTCCCCTTGTAATGTTTGAAGACAGTGGTGTTTTCAAACTCAGTCCTTTGGGACCACAGTATATGCTGCTTCTTATTCCAAAAGCAGCTGCTATCCGAGAATTTTTGGCAAGGTGATACTTTTACTGATTGGTTGCTTAATATTTAGGGGTTTTATATCCCCTCTGACATCGCGTTATTAGAGAAATTCCTCACACATTCTCCGGAAATTTTTAACTTTGCTTCGTCTTGCGTTTATGTGCACTTTTATGTGTAGTGACAGCAGTAGCGGTTATTAATTCAAAGTTATGGGCAGCATGGAACTGAAACCCCCAAAAGGCACAACTGCACCATAAGAGTAAGTTCTATACCAAAATTGAAGTTTGTAAATGGCATCGTTTTTGAGTTCTGTCCCGGAAACGAGACAAAGTCCAATTTTAGGGCTGTTTTTGGTGAAAATTTCCAAAATTATGGGCAGCATGGAACTGAAACTCCCAAAAGGCAGAACTACACCATAAGAGTAAGCTCCATAGCAAATGTGAAGTTTGTAAGTGGTATAGTTTTTGAGTTCTGTCCCGGAAATGAGAATGATTACAGACGGACAGAGCGATGACTATATCCCACGGTATTCCATACCGGTGGGATAAGAAAATTAATATAAATTAAAGTTGCCTACGGTCAAGAAAAACAACACGTGCAGTTACTGGGAAATATGTTGAAAATTTCAAAATCGATGGCGTTTATAAAAAAGCAACAAGAAGTTCAAGTGACTTTTAAAAAATAAAAAAAATAAAAAAAAAAATGAATGGGAGTTTTCACTTCTGACACTAATGTGATGCTGTCTCCTCAATACTCTATACACTGATGTCAGAAACCAAAAACCAGAGCCCTTGTACAAGCCTGCCCAATGCATTTCACCTGGAGGGCGTTCATCAGATAGTCCTCAATGAATCGGACTGAAATTCATGCCTGCTCCAAGACAAAAAACGCCAGTAATTTATTTTAGTTTAGGCCAATACCATGTCAGTTATAAATAAAAATTGAAATTAACAAATACAAATGTGGTTTTGTTTTTCTTTCAGTGAAGGCAATTTTGCCCATGAAACGCTAGCATTACTTTACGACCGATAATGCATTATTTTGACTGAATGTGACCAGGTGTCTTTAATTAGCAAGCAACATTACCTGAGTCCAACTTACTTAGCCATGACAATATGAATACAATTATAATAATTATGGTATTGGCTTTCAAGTAAATTATATTTCTTGTGTATTTTCTAAACAATAACCATAACAGATGTTAGGTGTGTGGTCAACTTAAACAAGTGTTTTTTTTTTGGTTTTTTTTTTATGTTTTGGCGGTCTACAACTCCCATGTGACTGGGCAAATGCAATAAGGGCCAAATTTGACTGTAACTCGAGTTTGTACTCATGTGGGAAGAGTTTGCATTGAATGACAAATTTTTCAGGGGTGTGTTTCTGCGACCAATACTAGAAACACGTTTGTGATGTTAAATGGATGACCAAAGACATATTACGCATGCGCGCGAAAATGGCAGACCAGCAATTGTTCATGCATGTGGTTGAGTTGTCAACAAAATGCACAGTGCAAAGCAACGATAAGTGTTAAATACGGATGCTTTTCCTTTCCACCATCCTGAATTAGTGCTGAACCCGCCAAAATCTCTGGTTCTCACTTGGTTGAAACAATGCTGAAACAATAACCAAGCCATAAAAATGTTTCTGCCCAATCCCAAACCAGTCCACATCCACTCGCCCTATCCACTTCCCCTCCGTTTGCGCATTCCCGCGGAGGTTCCGCCACATTAAGGGCTGTCTAAAACAGAGTAGGACGGAGTGCAAGTGGCTTATTAAACCCTCTGCGGCAAGTCCACACCAATACAAGCTTACAAACCACCCTCCTTTCAAGTGCAGCACTTATTTTGTTTCCGGGATGGAAGAAACGCTGCATATCTACAAATGTCAGTTCTATACGGCTATCTCCGAAAGATAAGTACAGCATTACCTAACCTCAAACGGACATCTGATTGACTATTTTACGCGCACATCACGGAGGCAAAGGTTACATTGCATTTTGAAATGAACATGCAGATGTGCACCCAAGAAAACAGTAGTTTTATTGATGTCGTGTATTAAATGTTTTAATAAAAATTTTAATTAATTACATTATCATCTTTAAAATATTTGGGGTGAGAATTGTATCATCAGGGAATTAGACCGTTGTATACAATGCAACACACCAATCGGTTGGCATAGTGATGATTACCTCTGCTTCCCGTTGGATGAAGAGCAAGGGCATCCCACTGAAGGACAATTGTTCTACATGCATTATTTAGGGTGTGGTTTCTGACCAAACGATAGAGCTCTGGGGCAATTCGAACTCTCCCAAAACTACCACAGCCACGGTCACATGATTTGTGACCGCTCCGCTCACCCTGCTCAAAACGGAAAGAAAAAGTCAGAAGCAGAAAAAGCATTGACTAAAAAGGCTGACACAGCAAGAGGGCAAACATCAGTCAATATCAGTGTAGATTTTCGGCGATGGAGGCAACTCAGGGAGTTGAAAGGCCTGAAAAGTGATGCAATGGTTGCCCTCTTTCTGCTGTCTGTTGGACAGGGAACTTGTTTTGTTTTTGGCGGAGGATTAGATGTTTTCACAAATTATTTGGCCAATGTAACCATTTCTGCTACGTTATTCATATTATCCCAGTGCTAGCTTTAGCTTCCCTGTCTATCCAGGCTGGTTAGTTATATGAGCTAATGTATGTTTGCATATACCTTTCTAACAAAACCCTAACTTGTGTCATGTAATCTGGTTGCCAGTGTCAGAACGTTCCATTTACATATTAGCTTTTTGCTAATGTGCTGATCCAAGGTCTGTTTATCATCATAATCATAATTACTATCATCATCATCATCATGTAGTTATGAGAAGAACCACTCAACTTCCACACTGTTGAAATACAGATTGATTACATGACCTGTGTAACTAATGTGCTCATTCACGACTGTGTTTGGGGTGTGGCTTCGGAGGAAGCCCCGAGGGCAGGGGGTGGTGCTTAGGCAGAGCCCAAAGGAGACGCTACTTTCAAATTCTGCTGACTTTAGAATCATACTTTCCCTGCCTTGAAGTTCTTGGAAAAGCATTTGAAACAAACTTTGACTGTCACTTTTTTTAAAAATGGGTCTTTCTTCCGTTCTTTTCTAAAAAAATCTCCACCCACATAAAGATTCAAAAACACAATTAAAGCACTGACAAGAGTGAGTCAACCCAACAGGCTGCAATGATATACTTTGTAATTTAATGTAAGACCATGCAGGCCAATCATAAGCCTTGAGGACTCGCTATTGTACTGAGGTGACTACGTCACCGCAACTTAGCTTCTGGCGTCAGAAGTAAAATCCCTATGGGTATTGATCATGGGGTTCGGACACCTTCTGGCATTTCTCAAATACAAATTAATTTTATGAGCTGGTTTGCCCAGAGATTAGGTTTCAGGGTATACAGATGCAAGTGATCACAATGAATTTGCAGTTTATTGTTGGAAATGTAATGCTACTACTTTTCTAGTCATTATTTGCGAACTACATATCCATTATACAAATGTGCAAATAGCCAGTGATTTGTTCCTGGCCATCAAGGTGCCTCAGTTTCAGCAAATACTGAAACCCGAAGCAGGCCGATCAAAGACGTAAAATTGCCGTTGGCCATCTCAGGAAAACTGTGGGTCCTGCAACCAAGCAAACTTACTACATAGCTGGTTACTAATAGCTAACTTATATGTATTGCATGGAAATCAATAAAGAACAGTGAAAAGTGATTATTCTGCTTCTTAACAAGCGTTAATTAAGCAAGAATTGTGATTTAACTGGTTATGTCAGTGGCGTGTTGGCGAGGTTCATTTGTTAACTGGCAAGCTAGCCAGCTGGTTTGCTAGCTACTTAGAGAATTATATTTGGTGAATATAAATCAATAGAAAACGATGAATAGCAATTATTTTGCTTCTCCGTTAGCGTTATGTCAGCAGGAACAGTGAGTCTTCATTATTTAGCAAGCTTGCAAAGCTAGCTCAGTCAATCAAAGGTTTTTAGGGCAGGTGTTACTTAGGGCACCTGATAGTCGCCTCTTCAGCGATGCACTCCAGCCACAACTGTTCTCCTGTACGCTTCCAACAACCTCTTTCAATTTGATAGCAGAACAACTTTCCTCTGGTGGTGAATACACGCTTTGAGTTCAAGCTCGTACACGGCGAGGCTAGAGTACGTGCTGGGCAGCGAGGAGACTTGTCATTGGTTCTTTCCAAACGGACCGTGAGATTGTGATTGGTTGGCATTTATACAGGATTACAGCAGTTATTGATATTTTTCGGTCCTTTTTCAGAATTCATAACTTCTTTTGCTCTCGGTGCAAAGGCCATTTTAAAAAATATAACATTTTGATTATTTTACCTCCCCTGCCTTCAATGCTAAAGTTACATAATTTGCTTTGTATTTGAATGGTGAGTTTAATGACTGTTCAGTTTTACTAATTAGAAGCACATTAATTTCATCATTTACAGTCATATGCTTAATTTATGCTGTAAAAAGCCATTTGCAACAAGGTGCAATATGAATATTGAAGTCCTCAGGGCTTGTATAGGTATTTCTGATATGATCTGCTTCAACCTGAATAGTGCCATTGAAAACATTTGACAACTCATAAAAATTTTTGGGATTGTGATTGTAGATTGAACAAAATATTGAACAACACAGTGGGCCGGTTTCTCAGATTGAGAGTAGCCCTGGACTAAATAAAGTTTTGGTTCAAGAAATACCATTCTAAACTCAGTTTTGTCCAAATCTAGGTTTAATCTGCAAAACTGGTCCTCAAGACCGTTTGAAAACCTCTGTTTTAATGTACTACAGCTGTAGGCATGTTTTATTCCACGGTAGTTCACAAATTAATGGGTATCTTAAGTCGATTCTCAGACGGGACGTTGAACGTCCCATGTTTACAAACTAATCACTTGCTTTTGTTGACATCTTGCTTCGTCACATGACCAATTTCATTCATATAAACCAATGTTTTGTTTACATGCGTAGATGATCCTTCTAATTTGGTTCGTTTGCGCAGGTGCGGCTTGCTGATAGGCCGATAAACGAAAACAATGGGAATCGAGTTTAAATGCCCTTTTAATGTTATGTTAACGAAGAAAACACATTTCAAGCCTACAAATGCAAGCAAATTATATACTCAGCAATAAAAGTTTCTGTGACACCAATATTGTTAATTATTTTTCATTACGCAATTATGAAATTGTCATACATGGTGATATCAGACTGAAACAGTACACGTAAACACAACATTGAAATGGAAATCATGAAAATGCGAGAAAATGACTTTGCTCGTGAAAATGTGCGTAAATCATGCTTGTGGATGGCAATAAAAGAGGAGAATTTTTGGAATGTTCACATTGTGCCTGATGAACAACGGAAGCATCACTTATCGAAAACACAGCCATTTCGGATCAGGAACTCTACCCTCTAAATGCCAAGACTGTCTGAAAATGATCGGCGGAGGGCCATTGGGATGATTGAATCCGGAACCTCGCAGAGGGAAGTTGCTCATCGCCTGAATGTCCACCGAAACACCATTTGGAACTTATGGCAGCGTCATCAGCAGACAAGACATGTCAGAGACCGTCCTCGCAGCGGCCGTCCACGAGTAACCACTCCCAGACAGGACAACTGGATTCGAACAACCCATCTCCGAAATCGATTCCAACCTGCAACCATAACTGCAAGAACGATACCTGGTTTGAGGCGACTGTCTGACTCTGCACAGACAATCCGTCGCCGTCTCCGTCATTTTGGCATTGTCCCACGTCGGCCAGCAAGACGTCCAATACTCACAGTACAACACCGACGACTGCGTCTACAGTGGGCACAACAACATCGACGGTGGATCCAACGTCAGTGGGATCTTGTACTCTTCACTGATGAATCAAGATTCATGCTTAACCGATGTGATGGTCGTTTACGTGTATACCGTCGACGTGGAGAACGTTATGCCAACAACTGTGTTCAGGAATTTGATCGTTTTGGAGGTGGTAGTGTCATGATTTGGGGAGGGATCACGGCTAGAAACAGAACAGATTTGCTTGTTATTGATGGAAATCTGACAGGTCAAAGATATCGCGATGAAGTGCTATGGCCATTGGTGGCACCGTTTTTGATGCAACATGGTCCCGGAATAACGCTGCAACATGATAGCGCCAGACCACACGTTGCAAGGATTGTACAGCAGTATCTGATGCAACAACATGTCAATGTCCTGCCATGGCCAGCCAGATCCCCAGACATGTCCCCAATCGAGCATCTTTGGGACGAGATGGATCGACGTTTGTGGCGGTTGGATAACCCACCAGCTACACTCCAGGAATTGCGACAACGTCTACGTCAGATTTGGAATGACATCCCGCAGCAATTTCTGGCACATCTGATTCGGTCCATGCGCCGGAGATGCATTGCTTGCATCATGGCACGAGGAAGTCACACCCAGTATTGAAGTGTGAAGGTCACAATTGGTTAGACGTCAGACAAGTGCTTCATGACGCATGAAAATGACATTTTTCGTTTTGAGTGACGTTGGCACTGAAAAGTCAGTGTTTCTCCTGTTAAATAAACATATTGATTGCATTGAGATCTTTGCGTGTCATTTATAACATACACATAAATGGTGTCACAGAAACTTTTGTTGCTGAGTATAGTTTTTGAGGATTGAAAAATAAATTAGTAAATTGATATGTACCCTTTTTATTCTGTTCACTACAATACTTGTTGACCACATAATTTTCAAACTTTGACAGGCATTCCAGCAAGGACTTTGAAGTGATGCATGATTCATTGATGGGGCGAACCTATTTAAGGTTTTTGGTAATCTTAAGAAAATTATATTATCTCGTCTGTGCACAGTTCATAATGCAATGCCGTATTTGCTGTTTATTTTGGCACTTGGACATAAACTGGCTCCTGCTTAAATAGTGTGGCATTCTGATTTGGACTCTCTTTATTTGTGCATTAAGGCGGACATTATAAAATATATAGCCTACAATAATTCTAAAATGAGAATTATAAATGGTATTCTTTGCCAGTTAATTCAGAACGTTCAAACAGGGCAATGATCAATGTAGACATAAAATGGTACAATATGAAACTCGTTGTTGTTGTTTTCTTATTCGTTTCCTTTTAAAATATTGAATTAAGATTGACAAACAGTGGTCGGGATTTTTTTTGTATTCAGATTGTTCCGTTGCAGTGTGTCGTCCGTTCCATTCATCCGTCCCTATTTTTTATTTTTTTCCCCCCCTTTCGAGAAACTTCGTGAGGGACTCCAAGCAGTGTAAATGGCAACCTAGCATGGCTTTGAGGTTGAAGTCTTCAGTCCTTGTGGGTCAGCAGGATGTGGTGCAGGTGGCTTAAATTCGGACAGCTGAGTTTCTGCAGGCTCATCAGACGCGGCGGCTCTGATCTGCCGTGTGAAGTGACTGTCAAGATGTCCCATGAGTGCGCGCAAGCGTTTGTCAGTATTAATTCATGCATCTCATGAAGACCGCACCGGAGGGCAGTATGCAAAGCTAATTAATACCACCAGTCCCTTAATCTTTTATGAACAGCACCATCTCATTTCTACCTTCCTGTTCGGTTTTTATTGGAATATTTCTGTTTCCTGTTGTTCCCCTTCTTCTCCTCACGTACCGCAAAACCGACCAGCATTGGCTGGGTTCGGTTTGCGCGTTTTCTGTTCCAGTGCGAGAATGCAGATCGCGATGCCTTGCGGAGCTCTGTGCACGGCTCTTAATTTGAGCTCATTGGGAAAGCTGAGCGAAGAATGCGTATGTTTTAATGGAGGGCCTTGACCGGGGCGTTAGCAGTTGGCTGCTGTGTGTCACCAACACCTCAGTGACCGAGATGCCAGTGCCTTCCTTCAGGAAAAATTGGCTGCCGGTATGAAGTCGACAAGTGATGAAAGTAGCCCGGAGCTTGTCAATTAACAAGCCAAGGCCTGGTTCTCATAAGTTAATGGCCCACTTCCTCTTTTTAAGGCCTGGCAAAGCTTTATTGCATTGGGGGGGGGGTTAGGAATCTGCGGAGTTGTGCACTCTGACAACATTTTCATTTCAGAGTGGCCGTATACAATTTGCTGCGAATTTCCAGTTCCTACTGTTGGGAGAGGCGAGGTGCACTGCACAGTTTTCGTATAGTTCGTCCTCAGAATGTTCCCTACATTACATTTCAGGTGTCTCAGTTGTTAAACTGGAGTAATTTTTCATTACCTTGCTCTGAAAATTAATATTTTAATTGGTAGCCTATTCTTTTAATAAGCACCACAGTTAGCTTCAGCGATCGCCAATATAAAAAATAAAAAATAAAGCCAAGGCGCCTTTTTCGCCAAAAATTTCTAACACTTCTGGGACTGCCGCACTTCCAGTGCGCAGCTTACGTAACGGCATGACGACAATTCAGCTATATACTTGAAAACCCTCAAGCGATTTAAACGCTGAAATCAAGCAAAAAGAAAAAAAAATACCGCATGCGCGAAGAATTAATACGGCTTCTACGCTCGGTATCGGCCAAGTATCCTTGACCATACATGCTAGCGCAACTTTTCCTTCAGTAGCTGAGTGATACCGGAAGTGACTTGCCCACCAAACTATCCCGTAGAGCAGGGCTGCCCAACCCTGTTCCTGGAGAGCTACCATCTTGTAGGTTTCTGCTCCAACCCTAATTCAACACACGTGATTCAGCTCATTAGCAGCTCATCAAGATCTGTAACTGGGAAAGCAGGTGTGGTTTGCTTTGGTTGCAGTGATAACCTTCAGGGTTTGGCAGCTCTCCAGGAACAGGGTTGGGCAGCCTTGCTGTAGAGCATTGAAAATGGGGCTTGATTGCAACATTCTTTTTTTTTCTTCTTTTTCTTATTTTTTTAAATTGGCGATCGCTTGAATAGCTGCTTCCACTCAACTGGCATTTATTTTTATTTTTTTTCAAAATATAGTGGGGCTAATAGCTGAGTTGTATCCCGCTATTCTTCTCTACAGGTGAACAGAACGGGCACTCAGATCTGGAGCTAGTAGAGAGGTTAACTCTTGACAAGCGATGCAAAGCCAGCATAGCAACAATTTGGGCCGACTGAACATCATGCTCACGTTTGTTCTAATCTGGCGTCGCTTAACGACGCCAAAAGCCTCTTTATTGGTCGTATATCCATGCTTGGTGAGGTTGCGGCATCACTGTATGATGAGTCGGGATGAGGCTGGGCTTTCCCTGCCAGGAAAAGGGTTGTGTTTAGTATATTATCTTATTTAGTCTTTCAGTGTTCTGAATACTCAGTTGTGCCAGAGAAGCATGAAGGCATGGAGTACTGAAATATGGCCTAATGTGGTTTTTTTTTTTTGACTCCCGTCTGTTGCCTGCCCTTTCATGACTGATTAGTCTTATGGGTCGAGGCCCTCTCACAGATTCTGGTTTGGAGATACAAGGGTGGATTACAATGCCATGACCCACTTTCTCATGCACCTCTTTGAGGAATGGAAAACTCTAAATACGGCAGGGATGTTGGTTTTGTACTCCTTTGAAGGTTACAAGAGGTTCAATCTTGTACGTTGCTGAGATACTGTCTCAGAAGACGAGTGGAAAACGAATCATTGGAAGGTTCCAGTTGTGTGTCTGAGTGAGTGCGCATCTGTGGATATTTTCTATTAGAAAAAATGTAAGACTATATTATTTGTTCTTTTTTTAATCTGAGGTTTTTGATTTGAAGAACTGCCCAAAACATTCATGCTTGGATAATTGGTGACTAATGTGCGTGTGTGTGTGAGCGAGAGAGCGAGCTAGTGTGCCGGTCCTGCGATGGATGTCCAGGATGGGTACCGAGCCCATAGCTGGAGTAGGGTAGGATTGGCTCCAGTTCCTCAGTCAACCCAATTAGGAAGAAGAGGTTTAAAAAATGGTTAGTGGTGTGTTTACACAATTTCCTCATTGATTGCTGCTGGAAGCCTGGGCTGAGTTACCTAAACACAGTATTATTTATTCTCCCACAGAATGGCATTAAAAACAATACTCTGAGTCAGCCTAGCACAGTTTGTGATATTCAAATCTATGCTTAACTGCCGTTAAATAAAACCAACCGAGACTTAAATGCTATTAATGCACAGTGTCGGGAAATGTTTGCAGTTACCCTAACTGAAATGATCTGCTAGAACTAACCTACATGTCTGTAAGAGGTCAGCCATTAGGAATGGTGGAGGTGTTAATTCAACTAAACAAGTGTTGTTTCAGAGGACGAAACGATGAGTCATCATCTTCATGTGTGTAGCTTTCTTGTCTTGGTCTGCACTGAGGTCATCTCATGCGCTGCTGGGTGAAGGAAAAAAAAAAAGTTGTTGAAAAAAAAGTCCCAACGGTCCTGCCAAAATAGTTTCTTTGAAATCTGGTCATCAATAAATGGGTCTGTTACCTGTTGTTGCCAGTTCTAAACCCGTGTTTTACAGCGTATTAACTTCGCACGTGTCTCCCAGTGAAAACAAAGTGCTAGTAACAGGCTTGGGACCCAGCTGAGTAAACTCGTGTGTAGGAAAAGGCAGTGAGAACTGCACTTGTTCCGGGTAACTGAAAGAGGATCCATACGGCCAACAGATGGAACTTCAGGCTCCGAGTGCCTGCAGACATAAACCATGATCCAAACAAAGTGCCTCCACTCCGAACGTCGAAACCTTTGATCAGCACAACATCTCGGCCGAGGACCGCTCCCTCGGCCAGCACATGGTATCGCATCTGTGAAAACACGGCCTTTAGAGGAATGCGCGAACAATACAACAAAAGAATCTTGTTCTCGAAAAGCGTCCCTTGCCGACGTGTGATGCGTGGTTTGGAGATCAAACGCGAGTTTCTGGGACTAAACGAAACGCTGAGGAAATATGGCATGTTTTCTGAAATAATAATAATAATAGAGGGGAGAGTGAGTATGAGAGTGGCTCGATTTAAGAGAACAGCTAAACCAACTGCGGTGTGAACCGGTCCTAAAAAGGAAAATATTGCAACTTAAAAGACTGCCCCTGCCCTAACATACTGTATGCAGATACGTTTTATCATGTCATCGTTTTTCTAATGGTTGATCAATTGAAAGATTAATTATGTCACATTATTGTTCATTATTGTTTGGTGATTATTTAGGTTGGCTTTGATTATCTGCTTAACCCATTTATTAACTGGAAAGATTCACTGATAATCCCCTCAAGGTAGCCTACTCAATTTACGCATTCGGTGCTTATGAAATTTCAGTAATTAGTGAAACTAGGTATTTACATCATTATTTATTGGAATGTATTGTCATGTACGCATAACTTGTCACGGGGTTACATAATTGCAGTTTAAATGATCTCTCTTATCTGTTATTGCAATTTGTAGAGAATGAAATCTTGTAAATGTATGTAAATTTATTTAGGCTACCATCCTTTTAATTAAGTGTGTCATGTCCAGGTTTGAGAATTAATGTTTTGCTTTGTCTGTAACTTTGCTTTATCTGTGCTGGGTTTTATTTATTATTTTGTAATGGATATTGTCATTTTTTTGCGATTTGGGCCGGGGGGAAAACTCTAGGCTGCCATATAACAATTATTTCGCCTGGCATGTGTGTCATTCATGAATATGAATGATAAGTAATTACGTTCTTATTCTTGGATAATTAAGGTTAAATCTACCAGATTCTAATTTCATCATTGGGCCCAATTTGTATTGCTCATGGGTCAGCATGCATCAGCGTGCATGTATCGAAATTCGGTGCGACTGACAGATGTGTCGTTTGTTGCGCCACTGAGACTATTCCGTGGGTTTTCCCATGGGAAATGCACATTTTTGAGGTTACTTTGTTACATGTAACATGCTGAGCATTTCTAGCAGATACGAGGCAAGTTGGATAGGTGAAAAATAATGTTCATCGCTCTGCCCCATGGTGTCACTGTTTACAGAGGCAGTGCAGATCTTGGGAAATGTCGCCATGGGACATCGTCAAAATCTTAAATGAAGGCCTGTTTGGAGTTCCACTTGTCCAAAATTAAAATAAATACATAAATAAAAATGTTTTGCCTACAGTACCTGTAATTACCATTGCTCGTCTTTGAGTCTGATTAGCTTTTGTAAGTAGGCTACCACCCAAAAAATATTTCTAGAAATGATCGCAATGATGGTTTCATGTTGTGATCTGCGCATTGACTCATGCAATCTTAAATCCAATTTTCTCAATTAAAATTACTTGATGTCCAGTAGGCCACCCTTAAGGACACAAGAATAATATTTGGCCGCGTTATTAAAGTAGCGTATATGGTTATGCAAATTTATTGTAAGCGTTTATTTATTACGAGTGCCGCATCAGTATTAAAATATGGGAGTCATCGCGGTGCGTGATGAACCGATGTATCCCACTCTTTAATGGCTTTATGAAAATGAAATATTAAAAGAACATAAGCACTAACAGGAATTTTAATAATAGCTTCAGATTTCCCTGGATACACAGGATGTAAATGTGAAACGAGGCCCCTAAGCTTTGAAAGCGGTCTTGGGGTCTGGGTCCCTCTCCGTCTCCCTCGCGCTGGCCCAGGGGGGCTTCGGAAGGCCAGGGACGTTTCAGCACCCTCATTAGGTTTGGAAATGAGCGCGTGCTGGTGCAGAGCGCGGCGGGGGGTTCCTGTTGGTGGCTCACGCTCGTGGTCGATAGATGGCGCTGCTTGTCTCGAGTTTCTAGACATCTGCCCGACGAAAATGCGAGTCTAATTGACACTCGATCCGTTACTGTATTTACGAGCCGGGCTCTCAACGTCTTTGACTGCGTACCAGAGCCGTTTGCAGCTTTAAAGCTGAAACGGGCTTTAAGCGGTTCTGTTGCTAGTTTTCTCTCTGCTGCGCGACCATTACGTAGGCCCTATATAGCAGTGTGATGTAAAGAAATAGAAAGCTGACATTTTGCATGCTTGATTATTATTATTATTTTTTGGCTAATATTATGTCAGTAGTTGCAGTTGATCGATAACGCATGATTTGCAATGTAGTGTGATATTGAAACTCATTTTTTAAAAATATGTAAACAATATTTCATCCTTCAGAGTATTGATATGAACATATCTGATATGGAAAATGGCGTTGATCGTTGGTCTCGATGGGCGTTGATCTCGTCAAGTTTAAATGGCTGAATAGCTCTCTTACCTGGACTAAAATTAACTTCATTATTGCCTCAATTGTTTTCATTTACATTGTACTTATTTAATCTTGATTGAAAGATATGTTTTGATGGAAGTTATTCAAGAACAAGCATAAACATTTTAATTCAATTGTCAATTATTTTTACGCAACATGAAATCATTTTATTTAGTTATTCAATAAAGTGTGTATAGCATAACTGTTTTATTATTTTTCTAAAATGCAGACATGATACTGTCATTATGTGATATTGAGTGGTCAAAAATGACATATTTGCGGACTTCAGCTTCTTCCACTTGCCCTGCTCAGGCAATTTTACTGACTATCGCTGTGCATGGATGCAGTGCTGTGTTTCTGTTGAGCTGTTGTATGACAGAAACGTGATTTCTGGAAGCTTGTGACATGAGTGAAGTTGTAGTTGTTTTAGGCCTCCAGAACATCACAAGAATCTCCTATCTGCTGCACTTGATAACACATTCTTCACCTCTGTCACCGAGCTGTCGTGTCGAAACTCTCACCTCATTATACCTTTGCCTCGTGTTGTTGCGTCTGCTCCTCTGATTGCAGTCACTGTCTGTGCGTGAGGCTCTGTGTGTGTGTGTATGTGTGTCTATATATGCCTATGAGTGCATTTATGTGCTTGTGTGCACAACTATATGGATGTGTGTGCATGTATGTATGTGTGTATGCACAAGTGTGTGTGTATATCTGTGTATGTGTATGTGTGAATATATATGTTGTGTGTGTGTGTGTGAGAGTGTGTGAGTATGTGCATGTAAATGTGTGTGTGTGTGTGTGTGTGTGTGTGTGTGTCTGTCTGTCTGTTGGCAGTACCCTGAGCCTGTGTTCCTGTAATGGAGTGCATGACGGCCTCACCTGCTCACCCTGCCCCACTCCCTCCCTCCCTCTGCATCACAGTTCTGGGGTCACAATAACACCCCTCCCCTCCCCCCACTCCATATCTCTTTCCTCTTCTCTCTCTTCTCACTCTCTCCTTCACCCCCACTCCACTGATGGCTCTGCTTGTGCCGTCTGGCGTCAGAACTGGCTCTGGGTTTGGCCACAGGCAGGGTGTAGAGCAGTAATGCAGCAGTGCGCCTCTACAGACTGCACAGCAAACACACAACACAACTGCACTTCTGTCCCAGCAACGCAGCCTGACCAGGAACTTTTTCGATGGTCATTTCTAATCATTTCAGACGCATTTGCCTGCCTGCTCTCCCTGCCAGCCCGTTTGTTTGCCTGTTTTTGTTTGTTTGTTTTTTGGAGATGGCAGTCGCTGTGTTGCTCTCTGTCTGCAGACAGGTCATTACAGCCTCCTGCCAGTGTGTGTGCAGCCTGCACCCTACCCCTCGTCGCGATAATTAATTTTGCTCAAAAATAGAAAATGCTTTTTCAAGTTTTTTTTGATGACCACTCAATGCATGTTTTCTTCCCCTTTCTGAGATGAATTAACTTCTTTCTGGCTCCACATATTCATTTCTTTTATGGTGATACACAGGAAAGTCAACAAATATTTGGACAGTCATACTGCATCATGAATGGCTACAATTTCCAAAGGATGTAATTCATGTTGGTGCAGATTCCCTCTGGTCGCAGTAACGTAATGCTGGATTTCAAAAACAATGAATGGGCTGGATAACAGAAGCGGAAGGCAACAATTGCGTCATTTTCTAAATCCTAAAGAGTTTCATGGTTTTTGTGTTTAATGTGGCTCAAGGTGTGAACTTCTGAATGTTCTGAACACAAGCGCTAATCCTCTGTCACTGCAGTTGTGGAGTCAGAGCTCTGTTTTAAAGATACTGGTGTTCAGAATCTGCCGTTGTTCTCAGGTAAAGCTGGTGGGTGTGGAGACGTATTGAGCCGCCCTGCTTCTGCGTCATGGTGAAGGCGTCAGTTATTTACTGGAACTCTGGAGGTCAGAGCTGGTGGGGTAAACGAGCAGGCGGGAGGGTAGTGTTCCTCATCGGATGCGGTTAGCGTGGGTCTTTAATGAAGGTGCCTGGCCGTATAAAACTCCTCTATTCCTGCTTTAGAAACGCTGACTGAGCAATTACTGAGGCATTCCATTTCCCTTAATCCCGTTCCTAACAGCGACTGAACTCCGGCCGTAACGAGTGAGTCACAGCCGCGGCCCACAGCTGCTCGTTTGCATTTTCGGGAGGGATAAGCAAAGAACTGAACCCCTGACTCCTGCCGCCCATGCTGCTGAAACAGTCCGTCTCAACACCTGTTTCAGCCCCATAATGAAGCTTCAAACATTTTTCCTCGAGTTGAGCTGGCTGCCTCATGTAGCCGTTTACTTGCTGAGTTTAATTTTCTTGCTCCATTAGCTGGTCTTAAAATGTATCTAAATATCTCACCTTATTGGCAGTATTCTGAACATGAAAACAGAAATAAGAATTTAAGGGTCACCAGAAGAGTAAAATACTTTTTGATATCGGCCATCTTATTTTTTGCAGTGTCCCATTCAAATGAAGTGGGCCTATTCCAAGGCATTTGAGGTAGAAGTTGTACAGGAAGTCTTTCTGTTTTAAAAGGGCATTTCTGCTTCGTTGTGTTTGTGAGGATGCTTTATGTGGCATCACTGAAATCACAGGATTGCTGCATTAGTGCTTTAGTTTATTGGCTGAGAACAGTCAGCGACTCTTCAAGTCGCAGAGAGACTGGCTCTCAGCACTGATATCGCAGCAATTTCATCAGGCAGCAGGCATCAGCAGCCTGTGCGGATGGTTTGGTTGCTTATTGCTGTGCTTGGTAAGGGCAGAGGCAGGTGCTTGGTGGTGATTGGAGGGGGTTGTTTGTAAGATATTGAAGATATTTAGCCTCTTCATTTTTGTGGGTTTACCTTAGTTCAGGAGTTCTGCCTCATACGTCATATATTGAAGTGTATTATGGTTCAGGGGACTTATTTTTCAGTCAGTGTTCAGCAGTGATGTGAGCCTTCGTGTGACACAATGATGGTGTCCTTTTGACGTTAAGGGCCCTTTTTTTTCTTTTTTTTTGCATGCTCTGCATCTGACAGGTCACTCACAGACTGATCACTGCATGCATTCCTATTCCTCCAGCCACGAGGAAAACATATTTTTCTACCAGGGCTACACAAACCGTGGCAGAGAAATGAATATCAAGGGCGAAGTCATATTTCAGGGGTGTTGTCCATGTGAATTATATGTTCACCAGTGGGAGTGTTATTTAAATAGGATCAGGGAAGGCGAAATGTTAGCCAGTCTGCATATGACTTTAGAGAACCACTTTTAAACTGAGCTGTAACCTACTTCTTATTTCACCAGAAGGTGCCAGTGAAAATGGAGGAATGCAAAAGTTTTATAATCATAATGTTTCAATCCTACTCGGATCTTTGTCTCATCAACATGTTTGAAAAATGGAAACCTCCTCCATGTTTATACTTTGTGCACCAATGAAACAAATATGTTCCATAAACAAATATAACAGGGGTGTATTTGTCCTGATTGTTTTTAAAAGATGCGTTTCCATCTTGACATGTAATAGTTGGAAAAGAGGAGATTTTCCTGAACAGTGTTGATGGGAACGAGAGGAGTAGGTTTGTTATTGCAGCTATCAGAGGGACTGTTGATGCCCAAGGGATGTCGAAACCTGAAGTCGATTTGGCACCATCAAACACTCAGGAACGGAATCCTCACAACATTTTCCTGGTGCTGCTACTCAAAGAAAGTATGTTTGTGGAAATTAATTAAATCCCCCGGTGATTCTATGCATTGATATCAGGAAGTTTTGCTTGTTCATGGAAGGATAGATTTCCTATTGTGCCAGAGGCTGAATTCCAAGTAAATATTTCTGTTTTTGCCACAACCTTAGATAGCGGGTGACTGCCAAGAATAACTGATTCGCCCCCACAAAACTTCTCATTCAGTGAAAGTGAGATGTAATATGGCGTTCACTCACATCAGTGCAGACTTTACTGTCATGCAGAATAATCAATATTGGGAAAGGGCATCATCCCAATGATGAGATAAATTTATAGAATTTCAGAATAATAAGTAGAACACTTTCACGCCACGGTTCATAATCACTCCAATGTGAGATGAAAATGAGTCGCAAGAACGGAAACTGTGCTAAACCATTGCCTATAGCTGTCAAGTACTCCACAGTGGGTTGTAAAGTGCTTTATTTCTCTTGGATGTTGTTTTTTCTTTGTGGTCCGCTATGAGACTGGATTTATTTTAGTTCCTAGAGGGATTGTGGGTTACTTTCAACCCAGCTCTGCCCCCGCTCCCTCGAGCCTCCTGTACGATCCTCCCCTGCGCCTCACTGTCGTTATGAATGAGCCTTTTATTCAGCTGTAGTACAATATTATTTCTCCACTGTGATGTGAATATGTAAATCGTATATTCAGCGCTTTTAGCACTAGGTCAAAGGATTCCAGAAATAATGCGGTTAAGAGACAGCAATCGGGAATGATTTTTATTAACCGATAATGTTGCTTCTTCGCTTCTCAGACCAACACACTGTTCTCGTAGCCATCCTGTCTCTGTTCCTTTTGCAGTCCAAGATTTTCAATTTGTCACATTTTAAAAGCCAGTTTCCCAATTTATTTCTCACTCTCAGATCAGTAGGCCTGTATTGGACAAGTCGACTGACCGTCTCGTCAGACGATTTCTATCAAGAATTTAGCCGCCTCTTCCAATTAGATGACGTGCTTTGGGTTTGATTCATGATGATTCAGTCTGTCATCACTTAGGTGGCGAGATAAAACATTGACTGAAGCTTTGAGGTCCTGAATGAAAATGTGCGTCAAACAAGTTACCATAGCAACAATGAAAAATCATAAATTTGCAAGATTTTTGCAGAACCACTGTGGCAGCTTTCCTTGGTTGAAATACTGCATAAATCCAAAGGTTTCAATGTTTGTAACTTTGTGAGCGCTAATTCACTCCAATATTTTGATGGCCGAGTGGTTTGGCAAGATCTTATGCCTTTTGAAAATAGTTATAAGGCTATTGTTTCAAATTTTATTTTACTTTTTCAAGATATATTTTAAATACATTCCCTTCCATTCATAAATCCTGATTAACACTGAAATTAAAATATTTGATTCAGCCAAGGAATGGATGCTCATATAGGAAAATTACTTTGACCAAATTGGCTGTTTTTGGGGGGGAAAAATGGTGTGGAATCTAATTAACACCTATTGATGTACCAGCGAACTGCACAAGCTTCTCAGCTGAGAACCTGTTTTAATTTCTTTTATTATGAGTTTTCAGTATTCTGGTCGCAAGTCCGCAAAGGGAACTATCAATGATGCCATCAAAGCCAGAAATAAACGCTGCCTTCCTCAAGTTATCTGCTTCCTTGAGAACTCAAAAACTTTAGTGATCTCATGGCACATATTGCCACAAACGCCAGCTACAAACTCCTGCCGCGATCATTTACCGCTGAATCATCATGTGATCTGAGGATTTGTTTTCCTGCTTTAGGATTTTTTTTTTCTGCGATTCCACCAAACAGTTCTCTGATATCCTGTACGTTTTGGTGTGACCAGGTCTCATTGGCTTAGTCAGATGACAGGTTAGGGAGGTGGCGTTCTCCTGGAAATAAATGGGCTGGGTGCCTGTTAGCCCTGTGGTTCTGACACTTGGCCCTGGAGCCCCCCTGCTTTTTTTTTTTTTTTTTTTGTGTTCTGATTGCAATTGCAATGGTAGGACTTTTAAAAAGCTGCTAATTTGTCCTAATTAGGTGCATTTCATATTTAAAGCAGTGACTGAGTGTCTTCTGCATCATTTTGACAAATATCTGTTTGTGCCATAAACAAAAGACCCTTGAACGTATTTTGTTTAGCCTATATTTCTATACTACAAGCAATTAATTTACCAACACTTTCAAACAGATCAAATCTGGCCCTAAGGAAGTCAGTTTGTGGCTAATAACATGGCTAAACTCAAGTGTTTGTAGTTATTTATTTGCTTGAACTTAATTACATAAACATGACACCAAACAGGCTTGACCTTAACAATCGTTTGCCAAATAAATTGTTCGTTTTGGTGACTGTGTGTCCACGGTTTTGCCAGTTTTGAGCCTATTTATTCACTTTGTTTAATATTCTCCTGTCTTTATAGGGTTGTTTCTTCTCTATCACTACGTAGATATGAAAATTTTATTCTTCATTGCATGTGTCATTTCATGTCAAATTGAAGCTTCAGAGGATGGATAACCGCTCTCCTGTGCATAAATGCAACTATTAAATACTTCCAGCTTGTTACTACCCTACGATTGCCGTTGTGGTTGGAACAAAAACCTGCACACGCACGGGGGGACACCAGGACTGAGTTTGAGATCCACTGCGTCAGCCTGTTAGCATGTTAGCCCTTCAGCAGCCGTGTCCTGTGGCCCCTCCCTCAGGGGGTTTGTGTCCCCTTTCTGGGCCACAGCTGTCAGGATAGGTGGTAACCAGGCAAAGTCCCCACGCACGACTGCCCCCAAATACACTAAATAGGAACATTAGACACAGCGCATTAGAAGCTGCTGGCGCTTTAGGTGTGTGTGTGTGTGTGTGTGTGTGTGTGTGTGTGTGTGTGTGTGTGTGTGTGTGTGTGTGTGTGTGTGTGTGTGTGTACGTGTGTACGTGTGTACGTGTGTGTGTGTGTACGTATGTGTGTGTGTGTGTGTACGTGTGTACGTGTGTGTGTGTGTGTGTACGTGTGTGTGTGTGTACGTATGTGTGTGTGTGTGTGTACGTGTGTACGTGTGTGTGTGTGTGTGTACGTGTGTGTGTGTGTGTGTGTGTACGTGTGTGTACGTGTGTGTGCCCCCCGTGGACTTTCACATTCAGTCCGGTTCCGTCTGGCTGGTCCAGCTCGATGTGATGTGCTATTGGGCCTCCGATGTGCTATTGGTCCTTTTTAATTCGCAGCGCTGCTATATTTATTTCATTTTCTGGCACCATTTAACTTCTGTGTTGTTCAGGCTGGGTAAATATGCACCTTAGTATGAGTTTGGTTGTATCTTCTGAACTGGTAGAGGAAAGAATTCTGATATTAGTGTGAAATAATAAATAATACTGTCAGTGAAGCAATTTTTTGGTAAGAAATCAGGGCTGGACTATAACTAATTCTGACCCTGGGCTACGATGTGAATTATTGATTTGTCCCTTTCCCAATTTGGCAAGCACTCAGATTTTTTTGTTCTCCTTTCAAGAGCTACTCTGTTGAAATTGCATCTAGAAATATGCCAGTGAGCCAAAACATTAGAACCAGATGAAGCAAATAACTTGGGTCTATAAAAACAGCACATGTCGAGGGCTGCAGACAGACCTTAGATGGTGAGCGCACTGTCCGTTCACACAGTGGATGTGCTGGATATGGGAGAAGAGGGACCTGAGCAACGCTGACAAGGGCTGAATTGTTATAGCCAGGCGATTGGGTCAGAGCATCTTCAAAGCAGCAAGACCTCTGGTCTGCTCCCAGTCAGTGTTGGTGCTTATCTGCAGTCCAAGGAGAGACAAACCACAAACTGGCTCATCGATGCACAAGGGCAACGAAGGTTAGCCCGTCTGTTCTGAACAAACAGAAGGACCACTGTGGTACAAGTCAGAGAATTTTAGAAATACTTGTGTGTCACAGCGCACAGTGCGTCGCTTCCTACTCTTTATAGCACTTCAAAGCCGCAGACTTGTCTGAGTGCCAATTCTAACCCTGGTTCATTGCCAAATGCACCAACAGTGGGCAGGTGAGCATGGGAACTGGACCTTAGAGCAATTGAAGGTCACCTGGTCCAGTGAATCCCATTGTCTTTAACTTGTGCTCTGGATGAGTACATGAGCACCACTCACCTGGGGGGAAGATGGCACCAGCATGTACTGTGGGGAAAAAGGAGAAGCTGATGGACGATGTGCGATGCTCTGGGAAACTCTGGATGCAGAAGTTCAAGTGGACATCAGTTTGGTTTCAGTAACCTGTAGTCTGTTTATTTTGTTTTTCATTTTATTTCTAATATTTTTTGTATTTATTCAATACTTTTGTTATCATTTCATGCGCTGCTTTGTTTTCCTTGTCATTATTCCCTGTTTTTGTTCCACGTGTCTGTTGTCATTTCATTCCCGCTCTTGCCCTCCCTGTTCAGTTTGTTTATTAGTTCACTTTGTTCCCTTATTCATGACCGAGCCCTTAGTCATGCTCGCTATTTCTCACTGCACCCAGTTTGAGTTTGTCCTTTCTGATTTGTTTGCTTTTTAGTTCCCCATACAGTTTGCCAGTCTGTTTCTTTTTTGGGTTACTTACAAGCACTTTGTATCTTGAGAGTGATTTTTGTGGTTCTGATTTCTTTTTGCCCACAATTTTCAGGTTTTCCTTGTCCCTCTCGTATTTTGATTCCTGGTAATCAATATAGCTGGTTTTTTCAACTTGATTCTATCTTTTCCATGGTTTGGCATTCTCGCCGATTGGCCTTTGACCCTCTGCCAGCTAACTGAACTAGGTTTGGATATTAGTCTCTGTGTTGCAACTTAGTTCACTGATTGTGAGTGAACCGGACTGTATGACCACTCTTACAAGCTTGATAATGGCTGAGAAATTGGCCTTCTGTCTGTGCCTGAATCCCCAGTCTATCAACTGGAGCTTATGTGGCAGCATTAGGGGGACCGACACAATGTTTGGTAGGTGGTGTAATTATTTTGGATAATAAATGTTTATTCTAAGATACAAATACAATATAGTTGCCATCCAGAATTCAACATGTATCATGATATAAATTATATGGCATGTCACCCAGCCGTAGTGGTTAAAGTTGCTTTGTTGGATGTGCCGTCATGTTTGTGAAGACAGTTTGACTTTAATTTTGTTACGCCGGTTAAACACCCCCCGCCCCAACATTCAGATACAGCATCAGTCACCAAAAAATCTTCCCATCAGGCTCATCAGTCTGTGTGTGGAGTGTTTCAGATTTTTATTGTGCGCCTGTTGTATCTCTCCTCAGCAGGGCTTCTCCAAATATGAAAATTAATTCGCAGCTAAATGCTGCTATAACCAGGACAGTGAGAGAATGGAGAGAAATCAAAGTCTTTATGCCTGATGGCGGGGGGGGGGGGGATTACCTGGGGCTTGTAAGTTTTTCATTGTCACAACAACAAATGTAATTTTAAAAATACAATAGAAACCAAGAGAATGGAAAGAGCTCTGGAATTAATTGTGCATTTATCCATCAAAGATTTATTTGGCTCAGTGCCTTGCTGAAGAAGTGAGCCGTCTTTCTGTATTATTTTTTATTTTTTTATTTATTTATTTTTGCTGTGGAGAGGGATTCCACTAGTTCCATTTTGAATCCTCTCATTTTAAATCTTACTATGTGCTATATGATGGCTCCGAATTGTAAATGAGCGGTTATAACCCTGCATAGTGTTGCTGAGTATTGTTAACACATTCTTAACATTTGGTTATTTTAAAGTAATGGTTATTACATAGGTGATCAACTGATTGAATCATTTCCACTTGCTGGACACAGGTATTAAAAATGCAGTGGCCTTGGCATTACCACTCCATAGCTGTTAGTTTAGCATACTTACCAATTCATCCATACATTGCTAAGCCCGCTTATTTCTGGAGCTGGAGAATATCCCTGCATACATTGGGTGAGGGACTGGAAAATGAAGGAGAGAGTTTGCAATCCATTGCAGGGCTCACACACCATTCACTCACACACTCATACCTTTGGGTGGACTCTCTCTCTCTCTCTCTCCTATAATCATACCCTAAGTAGAGAGAGTCATGACAACTCAATAATCTGAGCCATAGGAAGAGAAACCTATTGATTCCTGGGGGAAAAAACCAGCTTGCAATGGTTTTGACGTGCAGAAGAGGGGAAATGTTTGGACATTAGAAAAGTAAAAATGGGGGGAAAAAAATGAGCAACGAACAAGAATGGTGTTATACATCTCACTCTCCTTTGAAAGCATTCTCTTGAATCTTAGGCACTTTCATGAGGGAACCCAGAATCCTTTTACGCGTGGTTTTCTCTGCCCTTGTTTACAATGATATAGTTTGTTTTATGGTAATTTGTTTATTACTCAGTCATTTCACTGATAACTTTCATGAGCCTGCAACACACATGGAATAGTAATAGCCTACCTATCTCACCTTTTGCGGTGCTAGCTTGCCAAAATGAATGAATGCCAATTTCTGTATATTTTTTTTGTGAAAAATGGTATTTAATAGAAATGGCAATGGCTTCATCACAGCTTGTGACTATGAATGTGAGTCTCTGTCATTCTGTGGTCACTGAGGCTTCATCGCAGTCATATGGACAGTTAAATGCAATTTGCGATTCGCCCTTCTTGAGATGACCCGTAACATTGCCAGTCTTGACGAGCTGTATAGTGCCATCCACTCTCAAGTGTAGGAAATGCATTTATTTAATTTATTCTAATTTGTCAGAAATGGAGATAAAACGACCGCCGCCAATCCGAATTAATGTCTAGTGGAGGGACTTGCCCCACAAACGACGATGAGGTTGGTTTCCATCCTTCGTGACTTACCTCAGTCGCCCGTATTTTCGTTCCTTCTGCTGCAGCGGGACATTTGCCATTTCTGACCTGTTGCTGCACCCATTCACCCAACCCATTGCATTAATGAATTTTAAATTCTTAACTTCAAAATTAAGGACTAATTCAGGTTTGAACTCATTCACTCAGTGACGATGCCCAATAACACAAAGAAAACAAGTATTTGACACTAACGTGTCTTTGTCCCCCGCCACAAAATGTGAAATCGTGTCAAAATGAACAATCTCTCGCTGTGACCTTGCGAACGGCGCGAAGGTCACTGAAATGGACTGGCGCTGGGGTATCACCCTAATACATGTTGACATAAGATTTGAAGTAAATCTGTCGATTCGTTCTTGAGATGTTGCTGACAAGGCTATCTGTGTGAAAATCCACAATCTCTCGGTGTGACCTTGAGATTGGCGCGAAGGTCACCGAAATCGACTGGCGCCGGGGGATCACCCTAATACATGTTGACATGAAATTTGAAGGAAATCCGTCAATTCGTTTTTGAGATATCTCGCTGACAAGGCTATCAGTGTGAAAATGCACAATCTCTTGGTGTGACCTTGAGAATGGCGCAAAGGTCACCGAAATCGACTGGCGCTGGGGGATCACCCTAATACATGTTGACATGAAATTTGAAGGAAATCCGTCAATTCGTTCTTGAGATATCTCGCTGACAAGGCTATCAGTGTGAAAATGCACAATCTCTTGGTGTGACCTTGAGAATGGCGCAAAGGTCACCGAAATCGACTGGCGCCGGGGGATCACCCTAGTACATGTTGACATGAAATTTGAAGGAAATCCGTCAATTCGTTCTTGAGATATCTCGCTGACAAGGCTATCAGTGTGAAAATGCACAATCTCTTGGTGTGACCTTGAGAATGGCGCAAAGGTCACCAAAATCGACTGGCGCCGGGGGATCACCCTAATACATGTTGACATGAAATTTGAAGGAAATCCGTCAATTCGTTCTTGAGATATCTCGCTGACAAGGCTATCTGTGTGAAAATCCACAATCTCTTGGTGTGACCTTGAGATTGGCGCGAAGGTCACTGAAATCGACTGGCGCCGGGGGATCACCCTAATACATGTTGACATGAAATTTGAAGGAAATCCGTCAATTCGTTCTTGAGATATCTCGCTGACAAGGCTATCAGTGTGAAAATGCACAATCTCTTGGTGTGACCTTGAGAATGGCGCAAAGGTCACCGAAATCGACTGGCGCCGGGGTATCAGACTAATACACGTTGACAACAAATTGGAAGAAAATCCGTCGATTCTGTCTTGAGATATCTCGCTGACAAGGATTCGGGACGTGCGGACGGACGGACGTGAATACTATGTCCCGCGCAGTGGGGGACAATGAAATGACTCCATGACCAGACTGTCCGCAACACTCGTTGCATCTGTCTGTCAAAACTCATGCCAATAAGCGCATACGCCATTCACTTACGCTCTCAAACCTGTGGATGCAAACACGCACACACATGCAACTTGGGCACCAACCATTCACTTACACACTCCGGGCACACACCATTCACTCACACACTCATACCTATGAACGTAAAGACGATTTACTCTCATATGCGCACCTATGGGCACTCGTACACCAGTCACACATGCACCTTCATACAATTTCGACGAACATACCATTCACACACTTTTGCCTTTGGGGGTGCACACAATTCACTCATGCACTCATACCTGTAGGTGCGCATACACACACACACACACACACACACACACACACACACACACACACACATACAATACGGGTACATGCACCATTCTCATACACTCATACCGATGCGCAATATTGAGTCTCCAACTAGCCCAGTGGTTCTCAAATTCGGTCCTGGTCCCCCCCTGTGTTTGCTGGTTTTTGTTCCAGCCACAACTGCAATTACAGGATTTTAAAAAGCTGTTACTTTGTCTTAATTAGCAGAATTCCATGTTTAGAGTAGTTATATACCATCTTAAGTCACATTTGGATGGACATATCCATTCTGCTATGAAGATTAAAAACCCTTGAACACATTGTGCTTAATTTTCAATATTGCTAGGATTTTCAGGTGAAAACATTTTTAAACAGACCAAATTAGACTCTGAGAAAATCAATAAGCTCCAAATTAGGTTTCTAAACACAGGTGTTTTGAGTTTTTCCCAAATAACCTGCCTGAACCAAATAAAATCAACATAAAACACAACAGGTGTGACTCCATTGTTTGCAAAGTAAATTGTCGGTTTTTGCCACCATGTGTCAAGAGTTTCACCAATAAGGAACCTGTTGATTAAATGTTTGGTCAAATTTTTTCTCTCTGCCGATATTTACAATATATCTCAATGTGGATGTTTGCATAAATGCACCTAATTAAAACAAATCAACAGCTTATTAAAATCCTAAGATTGCAATTGTGGTTGGAACAAAAACCAGCATGCACAGGGGGGCGCCAGGACCGAATTTGAGAACCACTGAACTAGCCTAATATGCTTGTCTTCAGACTGAGGGAGGAAACAGGAGAACAGAGAGGAATTTGGGATAAAACCAAGAAGAACATGCAAACTCCACCCAGAAAGGCCAGGGATGGACTTTAAACCTCAACCCTCTTGCTAGCTGACAGGGCTGTCCACCAATTATGCCATGGAAGGCCAAGCTGTGGAAGGCCACACGTTTCTTCACACCTGTTTCCAATGGCCAGGAAGACGTGCCCATCCTGTCCTTGACTGAAAAGGCTCTCTTTTGTTGCCTTGCTGTCATGTTTTTCAGGATGTTGAGTTAAATTTATGATAAGTCTTAAGCCGCTTTCACACCGGACGCGAAACGAATTTTTCGCACGACAGGTTACATTCAAAGTCAAGGCAAAGACGCGAATACACGCGCCTGTATTCGCGTCTTTGCATTGACTTTGAATGTAATCTGTCGTGCGAAAAATTCGTTTGGCTTCCAGTGTGAAAGCGGGTTTATTTCTCCATCCCGCGTCTCTCCTCGTTGTTAAAATCAGCTGCACATTGGCTGGTGCTCGTCTTCTCCTCCTTTGTAATTTGAGGACTTTTGGTGTGTTTGTCATCTTAAAGGAGAAATCTGGAGTAATCAAACAAACTGTCACTTCATGTCATTTCACTAACGGCGCTGTTGAAAGGAGACATGTGATCCAGAGACGTTTCTTCTGAAATACTGAGCTAAAAGGGAAGGAGGATATTTTCTGTGGCGATCAAACATAAAAATAAGAAAATCAAAGAATACTCATCAGGTCTGAAGCCTTAAGCAGCCCTGCTTTTCTCGTGGATAATTAGACTTGTTATGGCTTTATTCTGACATTGTTATTTCAAAAAAATTAGCAGAATACAATACAATGTGTTGGAGACTGATTGATGTGTGTGTGTGTGTGTGTGTGTGTGTGTGTGTATCAGTCATATTTATGTCCAGTTCAACTTGGGACAATGGCTGTGTGGTACTTAAAAGATTGAATGATGGTTAGATTTTATGGTAATTCTTGAGACTTTGAACCCTTACAGAGAGCAAGATTATTATCTGAAATATGGCATGCTGCACCCCCCCCCCCCCCAAAAAAAAATAAGCAGAGCGGTGTAACCGTATTTAAGATAGTCCTCCTGTTTAATATTCAGTTATGTAGGGCTGTCCATTTGTTGTGGTAGTATACACCAGCCTGCAGCCTTTAATGATTGTGCAGCAGCAGTCCACTGCATCGACACTGAGTCTACGGCCACTGCATCTAGAACCCCTGGCAAAAATAATGGAATTGAGGATGTTCATTCAGCTTTTTCACTTCATTGCAAATAAGCAAATTGCAGAAAGGATATGAGTCATGACACTAATTTTATCCCCCGCCACGAAGTGGATCGGGGGATATTGGAATGGCGCTCGTCCGTCCGTCCGGGTTCAATGGGGACAAGTTCTCTCGGCAACTATTGCACCTACGCATATGAAATTTTGTGGGTGACCAGTACTAATGATCCGATTGAATGAGTTCGACAGTTGATTCCGAGAAATTTATTTTTACGGAATTGTGGTCCTTGTTTCTGTTCGTCGACTTGGTGTGCGGGATGTGCAATGGAGACAAGTTTTCTCGGCAACTAATGCACCTTCATGGATGAAATCTCGTGTGTGGCCAGTAGTAATGACTCTCTTGAAAGAGTTCGACAGTTATTTCCGAGAAATTTATTTCTACAAAGTTATGGCCCTTGACTCTGAACTTGGTGTATGGATGTTGCAATGGGGACGAGTTTTGTCGGCAACTATTGCATCTATGTGGACAAAATTTTGTGTGTGGCCAGTAGTGTAATGACCCAATTGAATGAGTTTGAAAACAGATTAAGAAGTTCATTTTCATGGAGTTATGGCCCTTGACCCTGTTCGTTGATTTGCAGTGGGGACTAGTTTTCTCGGCATGGGCGTATGGAAGGTTCCATTGAGTTTTGGATTTGGTAAACTGCGTTTCTTTCATTTTTTTAATCATGGACCTAAAAGTATTTCTTGTGAAATGGATTTTGTTGCAAAATTCACAACAGTTGTTTCACTGCAAATCAAGTTCTTCACCTTTTACGAGGAGGTGTTATTATTATTATTTTTTCTTTCCTGGATTTGAGGAGATATATGAAACACTTCTGCACGCCAAACATTCTCGCTCCTCAGTACATTTACTAACTTTCCACTGTTTCGCCTTTTGAAGTTGACTATTATTATCCCCCACCACGAAGTGGATCGGGAGATATTGGAATGGAGCTCGTCCGTCAGTCAATCTGTCTGTCTGTCTGTCCGTCCGTCCGTCCGTCCGGGTTCAATGGGGACAAGTTTTCTCGGAAACTATTGCACCTTCATGGGTGAAATTTTTGTGTGTGGCCAGTACTAATGACCCTATTGAGTAAGTTCGCCAGTTGACTCCAGTTGAATAAAAATTTTATTTTTACAGAGTTATGCCCCTTGACTCTGAACTTGGTGTATGGGTGTTGCAACGGGAATATGGAATCTTCCATGACCATTCTTACGGTGGAGGGATATTGGTGACAATGTTGCCTTGTTGTTTATTAGCTTAAAATTCAGGCTTCATGGGACACTCCACAAACAAATTAATTTAATAATCAGTAATTTTCATTAATGACATATTTTTCATAGTCAAGTATAGGAGAAAAAGTATCGAATCACTCAATTTTGAGGAAATATTATGGAATCATCAACATCAATCAAACAATCATCAAAGTTGGTACTTTGTTGCTTCTCTTCAGGCTACTATGACAGTCTGAATTCTTTGAGGCGTGGACTACACCGACGAAAAACAGCATTATTTTTTCAAGCTGGTTCCAACTTTTTCAAATAATGGTTGACGGGCCAGTTTTGCAGGGCCTTGTCATGGACCATTTTTTAAAATTTCCACCATAAATTTGCAGTTAGATTGAGATCCAGATTGTTTGCTGGTCATGTCATTGAGTTGATTTGACTTTCCAGAAGAACAGCTTTTACACACTTTGTTCTGTGGCAAGATCCTGAAAAATAAGTTTATTATCACTGAGCCTTTTTTTTTTATTGATGGAATCAGAAAATGGTCCAAAATTTCAATGCACACTTGGGCATAGACTGCTGACGTAATGACTGCCATCTCTCCTGGTCCTTTACCTGACAATTCAACCTCATATTATCAATGAATTGGGAAGTTTGCTTGTTTTTTTTTTTTTTTTCAAGCAGTCATTTTTGTACGTTTCATTGGAATGACACCAGACAAAAGTTCCAGCATCATTGCCCTGGCCAACGCAGATTCGCGATTCATCGTTGAATATCACTTTCATCCAAACATCCACACTTCATCATCGCTTCTCTTTAGCTCACTGTAACCTTACTTTCTTCTGCGGAGGTGTTAGTGCTAGTTTTTGTTTGGCTTTTCTTTAGATACAGCAGAATCCTCAAAGTTCTATCACAAACACTGACTCCTGTTTCTGCCCTTTTGTTTTTCTTTTGTTGTGCTTTTTTTCCCATGGAATAATGGTTTGTGTTTTCTGTCCTGACGACATGAAATCTTCTGTGATCTGCCCGTTTATACTAGCTCAAAATGTTAGACACAGCTGACAGTTAACAGCTAATGTTTGCCACTTTCCATGTTGAATTTCCTTCTTGGAGCAGTTTAATAATCCTTTCTATTGTTTAATTTGCCAGCTCTCTCGTTGGTGCCATGCTTCCTCTCAATAAGCCAAGTCCAACTTCTTGTGACGGTCTTCAAGCACTCATTCTTTACTTGTAGTCTAATTTGCATATTCAGATTTGAGCAGGTATTTATGTTAGAAAAGCCAATTCCATATTTTTTTCCTCAACACAGTGTGATTCTATATATTTTTTATTCCTAGATTTGATTTTGAAAAAAATATGCCTTTAATTAAAATAATTAAATTTTTATAATAATAATTTTTTTGTGGTATGTTATGAGGCCTGAATGTTAAGCGAGTGAACAAAAAGATTTTTTTTGTCATATCTATGATTTGTTTATTTGCTATGCAGTAAAAAAGCAGGATGAACATCCTCAGTGTGTAGTGATAAACTTTTTCCCAGGGGTTGTACACTGTCTCTACGGGCATTTGTGTCTACTCTGAATCCACAGGCTAATACCTCTACACACTGAATCTACAGGCTAGTACATCCACCTACTGCATCTACAGGCCACTTCATCTACAAAACCCAAAACCAGTGAAGTTGGCACGTTGTGTAAATCGTATATAAAAACAGAATACAATGATTTGCGAATCCTTTTCAACCTATATTCAATTGAATACACTGCAAAGACAAGTTACTTAATGTTCTAACAGGTAAACTTTGTAATTTTTTGCAAATATCAGCTCATTTGGAATTTGATGCCTGCAACATTTTTCAAAAAAGCTGGCACAAGTGGCAAAAAAGACTGAGAGAGTTGAGGAATGCTCATCAAACACTTATTTGGAACATCCCACAGGTGAACGGGCTAATTGGGAACAGGTGGGTGTCATGATTGGGTATAAAAGCAGCTTCCCTGAAATGCTCAGTCATTCACAAACAAGGATGGGACGAGGGTCACCACTTAGTGAACAAATGCATGAGCTGATTGTCGAACAGTTTAAAAACAACATTCCTCATCGAGCTATTGCAAGAAATTTAGGGATTTCATCATCTACGGTCCGTAATATCGTCAAAAGGTTCAGAGAATCTGGAGAAATCACTGCACGTAAGCGACAAGGCCGAAAACCAACATTGAATGCCCGTGACCATCGATCCCTCAGGCGGTACTGCATCAAAAACCGACATCAGTGTGTAAAGGACATCACCACATGGGCTCAGGAACACTTCAGAAAACCACTGTCAGTAACTACAGTTCGTCGCTACATCTGCAAGTGCAAGTTAAAAATCTACAATGCAAAGCGAAAGCCATTTATCAACAGCACCCAGAAACGCCGCCGGCTTCGCTGGGCCCAAGCTCATCTAAGATGGACTGATGCAAAGTGGAACAGTGTTCTGTGGTCTGACGAGTCCACATTTCAAATTGTTTTTGGAAACTGTGGACGTCGTGTCCTCCGGAATAAAGAGGAGAAGAACCATACGGACTGTTATAGGCGCAAAGTTCAAAAGCCAGCATCTATGATGGTATGTGGGTGTATTGGTGCCCAAGGCATGGGCAACTTACACATATGTCAAGGCACCATTAATGCTGAAAGGTAGATACAGGTTTTGGAGCAACATATGTTGCCATCCAAGGAACGTCTTTTTCATGGACGCCCCTGCTTACATCAGCAAGACAATGCCAAGCCACACTCTGCACGTGTTACAACAGCATGGCTCCGTAGTAAAATGGTGCGGGTACTAGACTGGCCTGCCTGTAGTCCAGACCAGTCTTCCATTGAAAATGTGTGGCGCATTATGAAGCGTAAAATACAACAACAGAGACCCCGGACTGTTGAACAACTTAAGCTGTACATCAAGCAAGAATGGGAAAGAGTTCCACCTGAAAAGCTTCAAAAATTGGTCTCCTCAGTTCCCAAACGTTTACTGAGTGTCGTTAAAGGGAAAGGCGATGAAACACAGTGGTAAAAAGGCCCCTGTGCCAACTTTTTTGCAATGTTTTGCTACCTTTAAATTCTAAGTTAATGATCATTTGCAAAAAAAAAAAGGTTTCTCAGTTTGAACATTAAACATCTTGTCTTGGCAGTGTATTCAATTGAATATAAGTTGAAAAGGATTTGCAAATCATTGTATTCTGTTTATATCTACGATTTACATAACGTGCCAACTTCACTGGTTTTGCGTTTGTACATGCTGAATCTACAGGCTACTACATCTACACAGTGAATCTACAGGCCACTACATCTACACAGTGAATCTACTGGCCACTACATCTACTGGCTACTACATCTACACTGAATCTGCAGGCTACTGCTTCTATCATGCATCTACAGGCTACTGAATTTACGTTGCACATTGTCACTTTAAGTGTTTCTCCTATTTTTATGTGAGTTTTTAGCTCACCTGGCGAAGTCAGATGAGCTTATTTCATGGCCTGTTTGTTCGTCGTCGTCCGTAAACATCTTCTCCTCCGAAACCACTGGGCCTATGAAGCTGAAACTTGACTGGTACCTTCCTACCCATGAGGACACCAAAGTTTGTTCAAGGCGTTCTGATCCGATTTCAAACGCGGCCATATTGAAAATCACATAATTGGCCATCTGAAAGCTATTTATGCACATATTCTGCTGAGTTTTGCAATGTAGTTAGTACGTGGCAGGATACATCACACATCCTACGGCTTTTTCCGCATTTCGAATTTTGACCTTGCTTTGACCTTCAACTTAATACAACCCCTGTGAGTTACATTGAAATCTTTCAAAATCATCTTTTCCGAAACTACTTGGCCAATGAAGCTAAAACTTGGCTGATATCTTCCTACCCATGAGGACACTAAAGTTTGTTCAAGGCGTTTCGATCCGATTTCAAATATGGCTGCTTTGGTGGCCATTTTGAAAATGACATTAATCACCATCTGAAAGCTATTTTTGCATATATTCAGCTCAATTTTGCTATGTAGTAGGTAGCAAGATACATGACATATAATTCAGGTTTTAAATGTCAAGGTCACTGGATGTAATAAACAAGTTGAAATGTTGCCTTTGGCTACTGGTCAAAAGTGGGCATGCAAGAAAGTCCCTGGGTTTTCGATTACTAGTAAACTGCTTCTTACCCTACTAGTTTGACTTAAACTGCTTCTTACACACCCTTGAGTGGCCAGGTGAACTACAGGGCCCGTGGCACTATTTTTTTTTTTTTTTTTTTTTTAAATTTTTCTCCCCTCTCTTGAAAAGGGTCAGTCTGTCTCATGTCAACAGCAGATTTTCTTCGGTCATATTGAACAAAAAAAATAATAGCAGTAAGATTTAATATCAAAGTATGGGACTAAATAATTTTTTAAGACTTTTGTTTTTGCTGTGTTTGTTTTGATTCTGGGGCTTAAAAACAGGCTTGTGTTATCTGGGAACTCTATGTAATACTTATGCCAGATTTGGGTGAAAAGATAATATCAGTTATGTGTTAGGAATGAAAACAGGACATGAAAAAAGGTTAAAAGAAAAAAGTTGGTTCCCTGCCAGTGAGTGTCATGGGCCAAAAAATGGCTAAGCACTTGGCTCTTGCATTCTAAACAGTCTTTGCAGGGATGGAATGTCCTTCCAAATGGCTGGGACCTTGTTTCTAATGCTTGTTTTTACCAGTGATAAGCATAAGCTTAGGTTTTATTAATAAGTTTAACATAATTGGTAAAAATGCTGCAGATCGGTGAAATCTGTTACATGTACCCCTGCCTCTTGCCTCCGGTGAGTTAAGTGTGACCCCCCCCCCCTTTCTCCCAGCTGAGGGGGTTAGAAAATGGATGATGGTTAAATTATAAGATCTGGGCTTCAGCAGATCTTGCTCAAACATCTTTCAGTGTTTGAGAATAACTTATTTTTTTGGGAATCTAGGAAGCAGAGGTTTGGAGCACACAGTCTATCCCTGTACACTGTTGAAAATTTCAAGCTGGTTAACTATAGATAAGAAAGTTCACTGGCTGCCTTATAAAGGTGATTTAACTAAATTTGAGTTAACTCAACTTGAAGACGACCTTCTTTTCAGCTCACACTCAGTGAAGACAACGGATAACAAACTTTTGAAAACACAAGCTTGAGTTCACAATCTAAAACTTGTCACGACAAGTGGAGTTAATGAGAAGAAATCAGTTCACATAACTTAATTGGGCTATCATTTTTTTGTTTGCGGTGAACAGGCTTTAAATTGAAGCCAGCTTAATCTCTCCCTAAATTCTTTGTTACTGTATCTTCAGTCCTTTTGCAGTAGTCAGCCTTTGCCCTCCGTAGGGGGGAGGGAGCACAGCCCAGTGTTGTCTCTGCTGCTGGTGTGGTTTGGGTGTTGCTTATTTGCTTGGTCGCTTCCTTTGACTGCTTGTTTTCTTTTGTACCCCTTGTGTTGGTTCATCCTGAAGGCTCTTTCCAAAGAGAGGTCTGGGAATAATTAAGAAATAATGGAGCAGAAACACTTAAACTTTAACAGGAGATGGAACTTCAGCAGGGACAGGAAAGCTCACCTTGCTTTGACACATCAAGGGTGTGCGTGTACTTTTCTGTGTCCGACACGTGGTGTGTGTGTGTGTGTGTGTGTGTGTGTGTGTGACATCTCCAAACTCCTCCCGTCCACACCTGTGTCGCATAAATAGGCCTATTCGCCATTATTTTTAAAGGTTTCATGAACGCATTTGTTCTCGTAAAATGTTTTACTATTACGTACCATGTTAGATTGTGTGTTTGACATCATCTGTCTGTACAGGATGTAGTTTTACAGTTGTGGTGTTGTATGAGTCATTATCCATGTTACAGTCTGATATCCCTCTCGCAGGACGGAAGGCTTCTTGGAGTACGTTTCCCTGTCTTGATTCTGTGAACAGTCGAAAATCCCTGTATGATAGAAGTCCTTGCCTCCTGATTTTGTCGCGTTGTCAGAATTAAGAACTAACTCTAATAGGCAGCTCTAAGCATTGCAATCTGCTTCTCGGAGGACGCCTTTTACATTAAAAAACTGCTTTTTCTCACTTGACGAAGCTTGGCTTCCTCGTCCCTCCCTCTCCCTGTTGGAGTCTGTTTGGATTTTGTCCCGGTTTCAGTGTGGCTCTTATGGCCCGAGATGGGTCCGGAGCGGTCGGGCTTGTGCCGGTGTTAATTACAGGCTCCGAGTCTGATGGGAGAGCCCTCCGCGGAGTCAGAGCTCTTCGGGAGACTTGCGTCTTGAATGAGCCAGCTCAAATTGCCTGCATCATCGCGGAGGGAAAAAATTCTCTCTTCCTCTTTTCAGCCATATCATTTAGCTCTCAAAATCAATCCTTGATTGAGATTAAGAAATAATTGAATGTTTGAATTCATTTTAGTAAAGGCTGTTGGTGCGTATAGAAAGATTTTATTGACCGGGGAACGCGAATGATGAAAATAAATCGGGTCTTTTTTGAACGTGAGGAGACGACGTTCAGTTAATTTTTAAGGAGAAGTGAAGCTGGCGTGGTGGAAATTCGTGTCCTTCTGACGGTTGTATTTGGCGGGTGGAACCCCGTCCTGCTGTTTTTTTTATTTTTTTTTGTGCAATCATGAAACACGCTTTTAAACGAGTGCTTAAGCATTTTTCATTACTGCGAGAAAATGGTCGGCGTTTTGCCTCCTTATTGGGTTCACTGGAGCCAAAACTCTCGGCCTGTATTTGAACCCAAGAAGAAAAAGCAGTTCGAAGGTCTCCTCCAGAAACTTGGTTTGTGTATTTATAAGTACATCACCAAGCGGAGTAATTTGGAATAGCTAAAGCTTACGTGTATGTTGCTGCGGGGTACTGTCGATAGGTGTTGCGATTAACATAAGTAGCCTAGATAGAATTCCTCCCCTCCTTACCTGCAAAACTCCTGTAATGAGCCTTTTCTGCCACTGGAGGGCACAGCAAACTAACCGGGGGGAAAAACAAGGGCTCCAATTTGGAGAAATCCAAAGCCAATGGTGGACTGCTCAGTTTTGGCTATTCTTTTGTTCTTTTTAGATTTTTTTTTTCTTTCGCACAAGCGTGTCATGTTTTAAATTCAACTTCAGAATATTCCTTTAATTGGGGCCCCGCAAAGTTTTCATGCCGGCCGATCTGTCAGAACGTCCTGTCCGTCAGAACGTCCTGTCCCTCCCCCCTCCCGCGCTGGACCCGTCTCTCCCCATAAGCATGGAGCTGGCGTGAACTGGGCCGGCCGCGCGCTGGTTCTGCTAGCGCATGGGAGTGCCTCTCTCAGCCCAGCCTCCACTTCAACACCAGGCGTAGGAGTGAATGATCTGAGACACACCAAGTGCCTCGCTCACGCATTAATATTGTTTAAGGAACAATGTCTTTGTAATGACGGGTAGTTTTCTGATATATTTCAGTGTGATGACTCTTATTTGTGCTCTGATGTGGAGGGTACTTGCTGGAAAAGATTGTTAGATTTGAATATCAAGAAATTTCATTTGTGTGTGCGTTGAATAGAAATGTGTGTGATCACAGTGGTGGAGTTGTTGCTGTTGTTTGTCCAAAAAACAGCATGTTTAAAGCAAAACTGACGCACACCATCGGCCATTTTTGGAGGATTAGGATTGCGGATGGTGTGTATGTGAGCGAGAGAGAGAGAGAGAGAGAGAGACTGGCAGACTCCAACAGACAGTGTGATGGAGTATTTTTGTATGAGGGTGTGTTATGTCTGTATCTTGTCTTGTGTACATTTCATGCCTCATTACACGTGTGTGTGTGTGTGTGTGTGTGTGTGTGTGTGTGTGTGTGAACATGCTCTTGTCTTTCGCCGTTCTGATGTGAGGAACTCAAAGATGGAGATTGTGGATGGAGGCTGCATGGCCAGTGTGAAGAGGTTTCTGATCCAGACAGGCTCAGGGCCCCATCTCTGATCGAACCCCTAAATTCCAGAGCTGGTGTCCTGATCTGCCCAGTGTCTAAAGCAGGGGTTTCAGGGCTGAATCTCGGAGCACTGCCACTCCTGCTGTCTTTCCATTTGTTCCTGCACCGAAATCAGTCATTTAAGTCACCGTCTGACGGCAGTCTCAGTCTTCTGCTGAGACTGACTGTCTGCTGGTTGCTTAGAAATCTCAGAAACCTGCAAACTGGAGGAGTACTTCAAGCCTGGAGGTTAAACCAAGGTTTAAAAATGATAATAAAGCAATATATTGGCTGAGAAGAGGCTCTTAATACCTGTTCAGTGCTATAAATGATTTGTATTCTCATTAGGTTAGTCTGGTATTAATTTAGCCAACCTGGCAGTTAGTGCATTTGTGCGAAATTAACATGTTGCCATGAAAGATAAAATTAAAAGGAATAGTTTTTATTGAGCAGTGGAACGTGGATTTTGGTCTGTGTATTAAGACTGTTTAAAGACTCCGGTTCACATCGTTGCTAAGAAGCCCATCTATTTCGTTCCACTTGGAGTACAATCTAAAGCTAAACGTTCAAAACTTCACCGGCTCCCATTTAATCACCGGGGATATTAATTGATACCTCGTCTAAGAGATTGAGCTTAACTCTCATTGTGATAAGTAGCATGTTTGAGACTATTTAAAAGAGAACTCTATACACTAGTGTTCCTGTGTTCCCCCTAAAGGTCGTCTTTGCACTCAGTAGGTTGGAGCTCATTGTTTAACTTAATTGAATTCCTGTGTCAGTTTCTCCTGAAGGGTCAACAGTGGGTGACCTTATGTGCCTCTGAGCCTCTGTCTTTGTTTACGTGACCGTTAGGACTTTAAAGGTGGCTGGCGCTTTGTCCCCCCTCTGCTGATGTCTCTTCCTCCTTTCAACTTACTGACATTGTGTTTCTTCCTGCTGTATGTGTTCGTCTTTGTACAGATTTAGCACACAAACACACAAGCTCACTCAAACGCACACTTGCATGCACGTGCCCACACACTTAGGCACACGCACGCAGACACACACGCAAACACTAGCCGATAACCGCGCATTCCAACTAAATATGTTAGCTAGCTATTTTTTCAAATGAACGTCGGCAAGGAATTCTCAAAAGTATATTTGAATTTTGAAACTGCCATTTAAATAGTTCGGAAATAAGCCCCCTTTAAAGTAGTTCTTGAGAATAAGGACTCTGAACTCTGAAAAAATGTATGTGGATATGAACAGACTCCATTTAACTTGCAACTAGCCGACACACGGTAGCGTGTGAAGCTGTATTTATGGTAAAGGGAAAGTTGGGTCAGATTTTGGTTACTTTGAGCTTTGAAATGGCTGGATTTGAGATGGCAGAACTCCTGATTGAAAGGCTCGGTGGGGGAATTGTGTGGGAAGGGTGAGGGGAGAATGGCGATGCAGAAAGAGTGCGGCACAGTCCAGTAAGCTTTTGCCGATTTCTGAAAAAGCCGCCGCCCCATTATTCCAGTGTGTCTGATCTGCAGTGTTAGAGCCCGGTGACCTGGGGCTGCGCAGAGTGCAGAAAATATTTCACATTCAGAGGTTCTATACTCACAGCAATCTCATGCTATGGAGAGTCTAAATACATTAGCATGAAATAAATAAAAATGGCACCATGTCAAGCTTTTGTGTTTGTCTGTCTGTCTGGATGCCTGTGCACGCATGTGCGTGACTGTATGCATCTGTGTGTGAGTGTGTGTATGTTTCAGTGTGTTTACGTACTGTTTGGTCCATAAATATCGGTAATGGACATCAATAATTTTATTGTTATTGTAGTGGTCTGACTCCGCATATTGGAGATAAATTAATGAATATATGCTCCAAGTGCAGACTTTCTGCTTTAATTTTAGGGTACTTGCATTTTTATATTAGTGGTCCCCTCCTTTCAAGGGGTCCAAAAGTAATTGGATATGTGGCAGTGCAGCTGTTCAGTGGCCAGGTGGGTGAAATGTGCATTTTTTTTTTTTTTTTTTTTTTTAAACAAGTGAGCAGATGAAATGTATAGAGTTGATTTTTTTTTTTTTTTTCTTTTTTTTTTATTGGCATGCTGGTATCTCTCAATATGAATTTCAAAGAGCTGCAACTGTCAGGGAAGCAAACCACCATTGTTCTGGAAAAGAAACAAATGCTACAGGTATGCTGCTGAAGCATCAGGGGTGGCCAGATTGGCTATGTGGTTCCTTCTTAAAAATAAAGAATGCTGTACTCACCTCAGGAATACCAAAAAGCTAGGAAGACAGAAGATGACAAATGTGGTGGATGATAGAAGAATCCTTTCCCTGTTGTAGAAAAAGTCCTTCGCAACAGTTGGTCAGATCAAGAACGCTCCCCGGGAGGTAAGCATATGTGTCATTATCAGGCATTAAGAGAAGACTTCACCAGAGTAAAAATGGAGGGTTTAACATTAGATGCAATGCGCTGGTAAGTCTCAAAAATAGTATGATGTCCAAAAAATATCTTTAAAAAGCCTGAATAGTTCTGGAACAGCATCTTATTGACTGATAAGACAAAGATAAACTTGTACCAGAATGATGGGAGGGGCACAGTATTGACAGGGGAACGAACTGCTCGTAATCCAAATCGTACCTCTACCTCATCTGTGACACTGAGTCTTGTGTGGGCATGCATGCTTGCTACTGGAATGAGTTCTGTTGCATTTATTGCCATTACTGCTCTCAAAAGCAGCAGAATATACTCTGAATTTCAGCAGGCTGTGGTATCCTCTTCAGTTCAGCTGAATGCTTCAAGTGCAGACCAACAACAATGATTCAAAGCCAACTGCAAAACCAACCCAACAATTTTTTTGGGCGAATAAGCGGAATGTTCCACAAGGGTGAAGTCAGTCACCTGCTCTGACTCCAAAAGGGCACGGTTTTCACTTGCATGATGCCTCGGGAACAAGCGGGAAGTGAAGACCGCTGGAGTGAGGCCTGGCTGCGCGTCCTCGGGGAAGAGACAAAGCATCTGATGATGGCTAAGGGCTCCAGACCTCAGTCTGGCATTGCTGACAAAGAATTTGATACAAAGGATTAAAAATAGGCGTGCAATGCACGGAATACCCCTCAGCCCGATGCCGAAGTTATTGAAAACGCCCGCTCGACCGCCCGCCCAACCGCACGAAGGATAGCAATACCTTGTCAGCCTTGAGGGCTGAGGGGTAAAAATGAACTTAATTTTTGGTCATGTTCGTATGTCCAAGTATTTTTGAGTCCTTAAAACAGAGGGGACAATGTATTAAAATGGGAGTAATTCTCGCATGGTACATGCAGTATATTTTGAAAAACCTTTTACATTTAAGCTGAAAGTCTACCCTTGAAGCACGTCTTGATTGTTTCATTTCAAATCCACTGTTGTGGCATACAGAGCCAAAATTATACATTTTGTCAACTGTGCAAAAATTTTTGGACCCCGTTGCATGTATGTCTTGATGTACAGTATATGCGTGTGTGAGCATTTGACTGTTTGTATGTAAATGTGTCAGTCCGTGTGTATTTGTCAGTCTGAATGTAAATATGTCAGTGTATGTATGCGTCTGTATGTTTGTGCATTTGTTGTATCTATGTGCCTGTGCGTATATGTCAGAGTGCCACAGTCTGGTTGTGACTGAGTTCCAGATGCCTTGTCCATATGTTTGCCTATGTGCTGTTTGCCGTTAAATAACAGTGAACAGCTAGGAGAACAGTGCTAACTGCACCCCGCTGCAGACTGACAGGACATTTTCTGTACATTATCTCTTGTACATCAGTCTTTATTTAAACCACAACAATTGCTGCTTAAATAAAAATATGTGGAGTAATCGTTGCTGGATATGCTGCGCACTGGACTCCATTTTGCATTTCACAGCCCCTCAGGCTTTTCTCAAGAAGGTTCTGGTGTTTTGCCTCGATATTCTTCCACTACTCAACCACTGATGAATTGTCAGGCTTGTCTGGAAATCATAGTTTGGGGTCTGATAATCCGAGATTCATTCATGAATCATAAATGCCCTAAAACTGTTCTCAGTACCAAACTATTTTAGCCGGTATTAAAGTAAATTATTATGATATACTTTTGCTCTTCATTCAGTGTCTAGTTCTCCTATTGGACTAGAATGCAGTTGGGCCCAGATCACATAGCCAGGTCCGCGCTACGAGAACTGAATGACCGTGATTATTTAGAGCACTGTATTTAATGAAGCAATACAGACCTCTCATTTACTGCTTTACAGCTGCTTTTATGATGGGGAATTGACGAGGGGCCTCCGTAATGCTTCCTGTCACTTTAACTAACAGCATTACCAAGAGAAAGGGACTAATGCCGTGCATAGCGCTGTGGACCAGGTCAATACAGGAAGAGCTAGTCTTTGATGACGACATCCTAGCTGCGGGCTATCGTTTTACATTTTACGTGGACTGCCTGTTCGTTTGGGGCACTATTGTCCGTGCTGAACACGATTTGGATTCTTGCCAGTCCATATATCGGTTGCTAGTAAGGGTAGTGGCATATACAATACTTAAGAATAAGAATTTGGCTACATTGCCTGTACAAGTAGAATAAGGAGTCATTGTTTGCATTGCAGTGTCCCTGCAAAAATTTTTCAGCACATTAGACAGGACATTAAGGAATGCTCACTGGCCTAGGGCTGCAATGAGTTTGGTTCAGGCCAGTTGATTGACTTGTCGCTTGCCCCACAAGGCCAGGACCCTAAGTATTTTCTGATTCTAATTCCTTTTAACCCTTTAAAATCAAAATTTTCAATTTAATTTTCCTTTGAGCAGGTTATAATTCAGAAAAAGTTCTTTTTTTTTTAAATTTATTTCCCTTATTGTAAGACAGTGTAACAAACATACTCTGTATCTGCTGGTTGCAGTGCTTCGCTGAAGTTAGTTCACACACATGTTGAGAGAAATATTCAAATCCAGAATTCCATGTTTTTATGGCCAAAGCATTTCATTAAATGGAAAATATCTCGATCTTGTTTGTGATTTTTATACACATTTCTATGTAATTCAGCAGGGCATATTTGGGATTGTTGAAAACCTTGGGATCTTTTCTAGAATTTAAAATAGGCCTGAAATTTTGCAGGTTTGAATGCAGCACATGCATTTTATGGACCCATATACTGTACGTGGGGTCTGTAGTGTTATGGGGTTATAGCATGTTCTGTTGGAATAGGCATAAAAATACACGCTATGATATTCCAATCAGAATTCTAACTACAAACCCATTTCCAAAAAGGTTGACACATCATGAAAAATAAAATGGAAGAAAACTGAATTGAAATGGTCTGTTCATCCTTGACAATATTGAAAATAGTGTAACAACACATCGTTTGATGGCCTAGCATGCAATTTCACTTGTTCATGGAAAGTGTACAATTTGATGACTGCAAAACAGTGCAACAAATATGGCATGATCATCTCTATACCGCTGTGTAAGAACAACATCTTTTAAATGGAGACTGGTGAGAACTGCAGGCAGGCTCATCTAGCGCCCACGCTCTATGCTTGCACAACCATGCACTTGCAATTTGTGCAGAATATTGTTTGATGTCTTGCTGGAAAATCCAGGGACATCACTGGAGTAGACAAAGTGTAAGGCAATGGCAATCTTACTCAAATTCTTGCGTATCTTCCTGCATCAATGGCGCTGTATCCTTGCAAATATTTATGTTGCCCATGCCCAGTGCACTGACACTGCCCCCCCCCCCCCCCCACACACACACACACACACACACACACACACAAACATACAGCAGCTGTTTTTTCCCCCCAAAAAAAACTACTTGAAATTTTGACTTTTCGGTGCACAAATCATGCTACTGTCAATCAGATGTCGGCAGTACTACTTTTTCCTTTTTTTTTGGGATATATTTTGTGAGCCAAGTTTTGTGCCATATTGCCCTGGTTGCCCATGTGTTGACGTGTTGGCGGGTCACGGATGAGACTTTAAATTATGCCCATGCAAAGGCAACGCACAGGATTCTGGGATGCAGCAATAGTTCTGTGCACAGCTGTGTTAGTCAGACTGCCATATCCTTCACTGTCAAGACTGGTGTCGTGACTCCATCAGAAACAAAGAGGTGATCAGGTGGAAATTTCTGCTCATCAGTGAGCTGCTGTGCTCATCCTTCAAAATCTGTGTGTGTGCGCGCGCGCATGTGTTTCTTTGTTTGTGTGTCTGTTGGCTTGGGCATCACAAGCCATAAAAAAGAATTTCAATTGTACGGGGATGCGTTTCCCGAAATAACAGATGCTAACTTACATAGATGGAGCCATTCGCTGTGAATGGACGAACTATGTCAGTTGCCAACTTAACAACTACGCTTTTGGGAAATGCACCCCCAGAATTGTAGTTAAGATGTGAAATTATATTTTCCTTTTAGCAGAGAGAGAAAAAAAAAGTTTTCAATGAGGTGAAATGATTCCCCAAGAGAAGATTAGCTAGAATAAGGAAATAAATAAAATTCCATTTCAGTACAATGAAAAGGCTTGTTGACGCCAACAGAATGTTCATTCAGGTATTGGATATTGCGCATGGGAGAGAGAATTAATTTAATGACTTCAAAGTGCAGACTTTCAACTTTCGACCTTTCAAATTAATTAAAAGTGAGGCATTTACATTTGGAATCTGTTTCCGTTAACTCTCCATATGAGGTGTGGAGAGAAGCAAGCGAGGCAATCTATCACTGGGCTGAAAAACTAAAACTCCTCAGAGAAATGGCAAAAACATTAGGTGTTGGGAATCAACTTTTTTGACACATTCCTAAAAAGAAAGAACAAACTCGTGAGTCCAGTAACACCAAAACCCCAGAAGACCACAAATCACAACTTAAGTTGAAGAGAGGATTATAATTTCACTGGTTAATAGAAGCCCTTTCATCACAGATTGCCAAATCATGAACACCTTTGCGTATCCATGTCACAGTCAAGAGAAGTCCTCATCTGACCACATGCTGAGGGTTTACCATTTACTATTTGTATGTGTGTAAATCATGAAGTTTGCCAAAAAGCAAACCTTTTTTTTGGCAGATTGAGACAAAATCATTCGTACTAGAATGATGTAAGGAGAATATGAGTGAGGGAAGAATCCTCTCATAATCTGAACTGCTCACCTGTGAAGCGGGGTCATGTGAGGACATGTATGGCAGTCAATGGTATTGGACCCTTGTTGATTATGTGGCTTCTTGGAAAAGCAGCTGGATGAATTCTGAATTGTTTAGAGCGATGTCTTCCACTCAAATTGAGCCATCGGAATAACTTGCAAGATGTTTCACGGTGTGCAGGAAAATAACTGGAGACATACTGTAAAGCAACCAATGACTTTTCTAAGGCAAATGAGTAGAATAGTCTGGAGTTGCCAAGTCATTCACCAAGTCCATTATCACCCCTTTTTGTTTTATGTTTTTGGTAATTTTATATCTGAAATGGATGTGCTTACATTCTACCTCATCTAATCCTCACCCTTACCTGGTCAAGTCACTCACCTGACCCGAGTCAGGTCGGGTTTTTCACTTGCTGATAGCAGAACACCCCAACAACAGGCAGGAACTGAAGACTGCTGCAGCGAAGGCCAGGCAGCGCATCACAAGGGAAGAAACCCAGTGTCTGGTGATGTCTGGGTTCCGGACGTGATTTACAACAGTGAATAAAATGGAATAAAAAAAAGAAATCACACTTTCATTCATAATTGTTAGTTTGTCCAAGTACATCTGAGCCCATAAAATTGGGAGGGGAGGTTGTACATTAGGTGTTGTAGTACTTACATGGTTCATACAATGTTATTGAAAAAACCCTCAAATTAATCCTGAAAGTCTGCACAAGCATTAAGTACAACTTGATTGCTTTATTTCAAATCCATTGTGGTGATATACAGAGCCCCAAACTCTCTGGACTGTGGACCCTGCCCTCTCTAGACTCTAGGCCTTGCCCCATTTGCAATGTGAGCCCCGCCCACCCTAGATTGAAGGCCCCTCCCTCTCTAAACAATAGCCCTCACAAGACTGTAGGCTCCGCCCTCTCAGGACTGGAGTTGAAACCCTCCCTAGATTGTAAGCCCTGCCCTCTCTGGACTGTAGTCGAAACCCTCAGATGACTATTGGCCCCACCCTCTCAGGACTACAGTCATAGCCCTCTGTAGACTCTAGGCCATGCCCTCTATAGACTGAGGTGGTGGAAGGGGCACGGGTTTCTTATGCAGATTTTTGGGATTTCCCGTCCGACTTTTCCAGGAATGAACCTCATTCCCCCGCCCTTGCAGTGTCGCTCCTCCCGTCCTCCCGGTCACGCACAGGGGGACCGCCACATCCCGTTGTGGGGGTGTCCTGACAGTGGGGTGTCTGTTTTGTCCCTTCAGAGCACTACAATAGCGCCCTGAAGGCGGGGGCGTCAGTGGGGGTATGCTGTCCCCTAACGTGCTCTTTCAGGGAGTCAATAAAAATGCTAAGTTAAGAAGCTAACCCTCTGTGCCCTCCCCCAGTTTTGTCACCTTTTGTTTGCTGTTTGTTAACCAAGAAACAAAAAAGACTTTTTCACCCGAAACAAATTCATGAATGAAAGTCTTTTTCTCTCTACTTGTCCAAAGAGACAAAAAAGAGAAAAAAGGGGAGAAAAATCTATACTAGCTGCAAATGTTAAGCTCCTCAGAGCCCCTGGCCATTAGAAAAACTTCAGTGTGTCCATTTGTGTGAATCTTCCAGTGCAGAGCACTGGCACTTAATAGTACTCGTTTGTGTGGGTCCATTTGGGTTGAGCTTTGTGGTTAATTAGCCTCGTGGTTTGTGCTTTCTTGGCTAATTGCGGCATCTCCGATGAAGTTGTCTCCCTCTTCCAGTGTACTGACTTAGCTGTGGCTTATTGTTGGAGTCGTAGGAGTGTAGTACCTGCCTGCCGAAGTGACTGTGGCTCCCTGACACGAGCAGCTCGGCGTTAAAGCCGGGGCCTTCTTTTTCGGTCAGGGTTCCGCCATCTTTGTAATGGTGCTTTGGCTGCCCAGATAGGAGACTTGAGAGAGGGCGAGTGGTTGTAATCGAGGATTACATTTTTCCAGGTGCTCTCGGGCGCTGTAGATAACTGCTCTTACCTCGTCCTCGTTGTGCAGATTAAAGCGGAAAATCTGCCGAGATGAGGCCAGCTGGAGCGCAGCTGAAATGCGCGGTCTAAGAGCTGTCACGAGCGGGTTGACACGCCACCAGCTGATCTTATTCACAGGATCATTGGACCGCGAGCCAGTGAGGGAACCATAACCTTTTTGGTCAATTAGCCTCCCTGGATTAATCTCCACCCTCTCACTCCCAAAATCTTCAGTGCTGGGTGCAAAAGGACCGTAAGTCAAATTTTGGGCATGAACGAATATTTGGTATCAAACAGAAGCTCTCAATGAGATCTCTCTTTTGGGAAAAGGGCGCATTCATCCTTCATTGCAATGAAAGAATTGCCAAAAATTTACAGTCTCAGAAAGCTTGCCTCATTTTTTTGTAATGAAAAGGCTTCAATGTACTCTGTGCACTAAACATTGCATGTAGGCTTATGACACATGAACACAATTAGACCAAAAACCATATTCGAAATCATCAATTCACACTCTTGTTTCATGTGTGTGAAAGAAACGGCTAATAAATATTGGTTTCATGACTTTTTTTTTTGCACATTGTGTCTGTTGTGTGGGCAGGGGAATTGAGCCTTCCTAATAAACTCTTCACCCCCTTCCGGTTTTGTATATGAATGCTTTTAGGAACTGAAACGGGGCAAACCCAGGCAGGAACATGGGATATTAAAAAGATGCTGGTCATCAGCCGTCTGAAGCGCAGATCTTGAGTGTTGTGTTTTAGATGCAGCTCTGTAAATAATGGTGATATCAGCATATTGAGGACTGAACAGTCTGTCGCGATTTCTCTTTGGAAGAGAAAGGTGGTTCAGCGCTGATCTATGTGCTGTAGGTGAGAGATCTGTTCCTCCATGTCATTCTATTAGGCTGTGAATTATCACATTTTTAATTGATATGTACTGGTAGGACTGGTTGGATACGGCATTTATATCTTTTTGTGTGATCAGATTTTCACATATTCAACTAGAACGGGCACTCGGTAGAGCGCATACCTTCGCTGACGCCACTGAATCCCTCGCCACTGGCGTTGGTTTCATGCCGATCGGATAAAAATTGACCGAGATATGGTCGAAAGTCGGTTTTGACCTTTTCGTGGCCTTGACCTTGACCTTTGACCCGATCACTCCCAAAATCTAATTGATTGATCCTCAGGTCATGCCATATCAACCCACCAAATTTTATGAAATTCCGTTTGGTACTTTTTGAGTTATTCGATACACATACAGACAGACACACAAACAAATTAATACACGGGGATCAAAACATTACCTTCGTCAGCGAAGTCGCTGGCGAAGGTAACTAGAACGGGCACTCGGTAGAGCGCATACCTTCGCCGACGCCACTGAATCCCTCGCCACTGGCGTTGGTTTCATGCCGATCGGATAAAAATTGACCGAGATATGGTCGAAAGTCGGTTTTGACCTTTTCGTGGCCTTGACCTTGACCTTTGACTCGATCACTCCCAAAATCTAATCGATTGATCCTCAGGTCATTCCAAATCAACCCACCAAATTTTATGAAATTCCGTTTGGTACTTTTTGAGTTATTCGATACACATACAGACAGACACACAAACAAATAAATACACGGGGATCAAAACATTACCTTCGTCAGCGAAGTCGCTGGCGAAGGTAATAAATACACGGGGATCAAAACATTACCTTTGTCAGCAAAGTCGCTGGCGAAGGTAATAAATATGCATTATATACATTTGCAGGTTATAGCCCAAAATGTCCGCGGCAACCGTGAAAAATCGTTTTAACTTTGCAGTCTGTCAACTGCAATTTCGAATGAAAGCATCTGTCCATGGCATTTCTATAAATTTGAATGCTAATTAGCAGCAGGTGTCTGTCTGAGTGGTTTAATCAACAGCACTCTGAAGATGAGAATGCTATTGGGCGGCACGGTGGCCGCAGTGGTTAGCACTACGACCTCACAGCAAGAAGGTCGTGGGTTCGAATCTGGCCTTTCTGTTTGGAGTTTGCATGTTCTCCCCGTGTTTGCGTGGGTTTCTTCCGGATACTCCAGTCTCCCCCCTCACAAAAACATGCATCATAGGAACACTCCTACCGGTACCCCTGACCAAGGAACTGGCTTTAGAACTGGAGTTGGTCCCTGGGCGCTGCTCTGTGGCTGCCCACTGCTCCTAACAATAGGATGGGTTAAATGCGGAGGACAAATTACTCCATGGGATTGAATAAAGTATATCTCTCTATCAGAGTTCCAGTGGGGCCAAATAGTTGGTATATTTTTGTCGTGTCTGTCACAAGTATGGTAAAACAATTTAACATGAAAAGGACACCTGTGTGAAAAAATTTGGATTATATATATCAAATACCAGAAAACTGCTACAACAAAACCGTAATTATTCGCTCAAGTCAAAGCTCTCTAATGAGGACGAACGGACATTTGATATAGTTGCTAATCACCATGGAACTTCGGCTCTGAAAATATCCATGTATCAATCCGAATTTGAACTGCTTACAAAAACATCAACAAAAAAATATAAGCTTCATAAGGCTGGTGTTTGTGGCAGTGTTTGTGGCAGATGGCTCATTGTCGAGAGGCTTGCTAATTAATAATGAGGTTGACAATCAAAAGCATTAATCCTAATCTTTTAAGAATTTCATGGCTATTTATGGAAGGAAATGCAAATGGGAACCCGAAGAGGTCAACATTTATGTAATCCATGAAGTGGGAGGTTCACCCAATCTCTGAATATTGTGTAGCTGGTTATGATCTGGGAAATGTGTTATTTTCATTCCATCCACCAACCACACATGGCTTGCATGAGTATATACGTAGTACCTCAAGGCTGTTTACGATGTAAGAACATTGTGGTCGTGTCGTCACCTTCTACGAACAGACTTCAGACATATGTTCCCACTGAGTAGAGCTAATGCTATCCTTATGCCGGTTCCTCGCGAAAGTAAGATGTCCGAAGGAGTTGTTCTGGCTTCTATTCGACCTGTTGTTCAAAATGTCGCATAAAAAGGTAGCCGTCTGCGACTGTCTGAGAAGAGCTTATATCTGATGAGGCCCATGGGTCATTTGCGTCTGCGGTGACTGTGTGTTGTGTGTTAGCTGGAGTCAGGGACTACTCTCCATAATGAGAGCCAGTTATCTGCCGTCTCACCCTAAAACCACAAGTGGCTGACGTAAGGAGGACTGGCTCTTGAAGTCCTCTTGTAAATTCTTGGTTTCTCCCAGTGTGCGGATATTACTGTCAAACAACGTTCAGGTGCTCAACTGTTTTACTATAAACTTTGAAGTGTCATAATATACCATAGAAGTGTTCTTCACTTGTGGGATTTGAGACACATATAAATGTATATCATCGTTTCATGGCGGGAAAATGTTGAACAGATGTTTAAAAGAGAATCCAGATTGTAAAGCTTGGAAGGATGTTATGTGGCAGTAGAAAGCCCAGTCCAGGTCATTTTGGGACTTAAATTTATCTAGTTGTGATATTTATGGACTTGAGATGTATTGCTCTCAATATGGCTTTGTTAAATTACAAAATAATGAAAGTACTAATTCTGCCGCTCCCACCACTACTAATAATAATTATAATTTTTTTTCTTTTTTTTTTTTTTTTTTGTAATCGATGAGGTATGTGCCTTGATCTTTAGTCTGTGGGAACATGTACAGAAGGTATACATGAAAACGTTTCCCTGGAACATCATGGGCATTCAGGGTTCTTTGAGAGTCCGTTACAACTTGTTTAGTATGTGAAGGAGTTGGATTAAATCCATATCCCGTGGCTTTCATAGTGCCTTGAAAGTGGGAACGTTTGGCCTTGTGTTAAATCGACAGAATACAGCAGGTCCTCGGATATTTATCTTTGGTGCAGAATACTTCACTGGAGGGGTATAATTCTCTGGATGAATGAGTAATCAGTAACACTTAAGCACTAAGATAACATCATAATTGACAACGAAAGTACTTGTTATTGTCTGTAAAGTGAGGCTTTTGGCAATGTCTGTTAGCATTAATTTGGGGAAAAAAAGCAACAATTTTTCATTTGCTGTAATAGCATTTAACCATTATTACTCAGCTATTCTACACTGCCCGGCCAAAAAAAAAGTCACCGTTTGGAAACTAATGAACGAATTCTATAATTGGATCATTATTGCGGTTATAAATATGTTTCAGCTGGAAATAATCATTTCAACCCTGACTGATGAAGCGCATTGCTAAAAATCATGTCGGAAGACACATCCCTTGATGGTGGAAAAGATGTAGCAGTATTTCAGAACGGGCAAGTTATTGGCTTGTATTTAGCAAAGAAAACCATGAATGACAAAAACAAGTATGAGGAATCATTTTCACAAACAAATTTTCCACCACAAAGTCCTGACCTTAAACACATTAAAAGTTACTGGGATGTGCTCAAGAAAGACCACCGAGTGGTTCAACCATTATGTCGAGAGTATAAGATCTCGGCCAAAAATTATGGCATTTGTGATAGAAGATAAATGTTCTGGCACTGCATATAGTTGTCAAAACAATGACGAGATGAATATGCGCTGTCATCAAAGCCACAGGGGTTCCAACTAAATATTTGAGTGACCGACTTTTTTTTTGGCCGGGCAGTGTATCTGTTTAAGAATAATTCATGATTGGTCGTCTTCACTCTGAAACTATTTTCACATTCATAGCTACTTTACTTATCACCAGTTTATTAAATTTTGTCGTCAGGTGTTTCCGTATAATCTAGAATGTTCGTCTGCCGCTAATTCAAAGCGCTTTGCTTGTATTTGTGACTACAATCAGAGGCATTGCATTTCAAGTGATTTCTGGTTTCTTAAAGCTGCGTTATCAAACTCCTCTGTTGTTATGCCTCCTGTTGCACACTGTTTTCCAGTCGTCCGTTGGTGCGTTTGTCACACCGACTGTCTTGTCTGTACTATATCTAGTGAATGACAGGAGGGATTTTCACTAAATCAGGCATGATGACTCCCCAGAGGGTTGATAAAGAGCTGGTAGTTTTGGAGGTCATTGGGTCAAAGGTCAAGGTCACACAAGTATGTTGAGTTGTAAATGTTGCAATGTGATGTCATTTTCATTCGCCCATTCAGCTTGAACAGAGCATGGGAAGGAGACTTCTGGTGCATTTCCCAATTCTGTGAAAAATGTATCCTCCTTTACGTCACTACCACTTGAGTATGGGAGATGGATGGAGCAGAGTAGAAAACACAGACTCTTTGGTTCTTCGTTCGTGGCCGAGAATCACGTGTGCTGCGCTTCTCCTGTCAGCACGAGCAGCAGGAGTGTGCAGCGATTGGAAGACTTACCTAGAGACATTGTGGCAGGTTGGGTGGATGGCGGATATAGAATAGAGCTGGGAGAACCCAAATTGATGCGTTTTAATCCTTCCGGATGATATTTTCCAACTTGGATTTCCTCAGCTCATGCTGGATTTCTTTCAGTGTCACTGGCAGAAATGAAGCACATGCCGAGGAAAGCAAAGGAAGTCGCGGGAAAATGCTTCTTTTTTTCTTTTTTCTTGCGTTTCGTTGTCTGTCTTTTCTCGCATTTCACAATCTTTCTCTGAAAGAAATCGATTGGACCCCTGTTGGAAACCTTTTCAAGAACCTGATGTTCGGTTTTTGTAGCTATGTAAACCCGTTTCCCTTTCGTCGCTTTCTGTCAGACCTGCAAAGTGTAGACAGAATGTTTTTATATCCTTAAACACAATCCACTTCTGATTTAAAATATTGGCAGTACTTTCTATTTACCACTAAAGCCTTACACACAGCTGGGCCAGTAGAATATCCCAGAAATTTGTTGCAGCTAAAAATGAGAATCGAGGCATCATCTGGCAACCACAAGGACTGTAGCTTCGAGAGCCAGTCACTCCAGTGTATCACAAAAATTCCCCTCCGTCACTGCCCCTCTCTCCTGCTGGGATACCCCCTCCTCTTCCTCAAGTCTTCATCCCTGCTCTTGTGTCCTGCAAGAAATGTAGCTTCAATAAATTTGCTTTTAATCTTGAACTGAGACCTAAAATCCTTCTTTTTTTTTTTTACCAGGTTGGAAACATTCCAGTGCTGTCATTCCAAAAGCTACAGTGCCTCCACGGGGGAGTGTGTGGTTCAAGGGTTTTCTGTTGAGCGCGATAGTCACATCGTGGAGCTGTCTTGCTCTTCACACCTATAATGGAGGGTTCTATGAAGAACTAAAAAACTATAACTCGAGAGCTGCTCTATCTGAACGGATCCCACTGTTCTGCTGTTACGAAGGAGCCTTTTCAGTCTCTGCATGGGCTCCAGCATACGTTCCACTTCCATGGCAGGGGCTGAAATCTGCACAGAACATCTCAGTTCCTGAGCCTGGGTTCCTGGGTTCTCTGGGGGGGAATTGACTCCTGATCGGTAAATTCAGACTTCCACGATGTTATTCACGCCATAAGCAATGGAATAGGGCTGCAACGCTGGCACGTGAAATCTGGCTCAGAGTGCTGAACAGGCTTCCTGTTCGCACCTGGGACTTCCCTCAGCGCGGTACACGGTGGCCAACTTCCGCTCGGAGACTCACTGATATAGGAGACCAGCGCACTGCCAACTGTTCTTTGGAACATCCAGTATTTTACACAGGTGGCCTGAATAGGATTGCACTGGTGAACATTAACCTTCAATAATACGGCTACCTGGTGCAGATTTTATTCAGCGAGCGAGAGGGGGACGATATTGTCACACGTTCCGGTTTTGTCACTTCACTTTGGCATAGGTGGAGTGACGTTTGGGGATCCCCCCTTACTGAACAGGTGGGGGTGGTGCTGGAGGGAGGAGAAGTGATCTGGAGAGTTGAGTGCGCTGTTTTATTTCTGTGTTTGTTTCCGTGTTGGGGTGCTTTGGCCAAGCCGTATCGAGCCTCCCCCCAGCCCTCTTTGTGAAACGCATTCTTTAATTACCAGCACCACCGTCCTGCGACCTTCCCCCTCACGCTCTTAATTGATTCGCCTCTCAAGTGGGCCACTTACAACCTCTTTTTCTCCCTCTCTTTATTCCGCCGTCTCTTTTTTTTTTTTTTTCCTGTCTGTTTATCCGGAGAGCAGCAGCACGCGCTGAATGTTGAGGGCCTCCATTTGGGGAACCCCCCCCCCTCCATTACCTCCCTATCCTTTCTCTCAGCCGTCCTGTTTTTCTGTCCAAATTCACTGTTTGCTTTCTCGGCTTTTCCCCATCAATACGGGCACTATACTGACGGTGGGTCCTCCTCTTCTCTCCGTCCTGGGGTCCTCCTCGATCCCTTTCTCCCCCCCTCTCTCCCTGGCATTGTTACTGACCAAATTTAAACACTGCAGCCGCGGGTTCCCCACTGAGACACTGTACGTGAGCCCGGAAAAGTGCTCGCAGCCATAACTACCTGAATTGCTTTTAATTGCACAATATAGCCGCATCATCTTCAGCTGAGATTACGGCTGATTGATACTGGAAGGCAATTGTGAAGCATGAAGGACAGGATTAAGGGCCTATTGAAGTGACTTTAGCTCCTTTTAGAAAAGGGGAATGCTTTTCACCCCCCTCCTTTTTTTTTTTAAACAGAAAACGGTGTTCCCCCCTTTTCTTCTTCTCCTCTCTGCAGAAAAGAAACACAATCAACAAATATTATCCTTCCCCAGAGGCAACGAGTTGCGCAAGCTGGTCGAAAAAAAAAAACGTCCCTGATTGTAATTAGATGCATTTGATTTCAGTGATTCCGGCCACTCATTAGCGCTAATTGTTTGAGAAACCAGAACGTTTGAGCAAATCATTGAAATGCTGAGCGCTGTTTAACTGTGGTGGTTGGCACTCGAGATGAAATGCGCTTCAGTGATAAACAGTCACGCAGAGGAAAGTGCGGGCCACGTTAGTCTGTGCAGCTCAAGGCTCTGCTGCTGTTTACAACCAGAGGCTCCCAATGACCGTGTGTGTGTGTGTGTGTGCGTGTTGAGTTAAGTTAATTTGTTGGGGTGCTTCAGCAGCTTACAGCAGCTTCCGAGATTCTCTCTCTCTCTCTCTCTCTCTCGGTAGAAAGTTTTGCAATTGCTAATTATATTGGCAAAATGTTTCCTCCTATAATGCAGAATCGTCATCATCCTCTGCAGATCTTTTGTGTTAATCCAGTAACTAAAAGTATTTTTTGCTCCTTTTCAGATTTTATATGCCTTTAGATCTTATGACGATAGACAACTGGATTGATTTTTGGCTTTGTATTGTCAGTAATAATAAATTAATTAACGAATTAATTTCCTGCAATTGAAACTGGACCTGAGTTCCATTATATTTCCTGATGCTTTGCCATTTTATTTATTTTTTTCAGTCATGTCAGTCGATGCTGCAGAATCATCATCACCACCGTGTCAGCATCTGCCGCAGATCCTTTGTGTTAACGTGATTACTCAAAAACAATTTTTTTAGACCCTTTTCAAATTTTATATGCCTTTAGATCTTATCAGGAACTTGATTTTGGGATTTGTATGATGAATTATTATAATTTAATTTACTGATCAATTCCCTGGAACACCCTAGTTTTTTTTTATTTTTTTATGAGTAATATCACTTCAAAATTGGATGAATTATTGCTGAATACTGCACTGAAAATGTCAATAGTTGAATTGATGAGTTAAATAGTTAAATTTATTACCGACCTGCATGAAAAGTACATTTAAGTATATTTTTCATTATGAATGAATAAACTTCTGAGCATATATAAGATAGAAGTGGGTTCAGTTTATAATAATTTAAGTCGGCTGTCTGGGGCAATACTGTAGCTAGGCTTTCGTTTAGGGGAGGTTTCGCTCGTGGGTTTGGCCGACATGCCTTTTGCTGTTGGGATTGGGTGTAACGGTATACGTATTCATACCAATCCGTTTGGAACAGGACATTTGGTTCTGTCCGTGTTTGAACCGAAATAGTCCAGCTTTAAATACACGACGCAAGGCAGAACTAAACTAATGTGCGAAAAATTCACAACCAAATTCCAGCCTTGTCAGTATTGTGCCACGGCGAACACAAATACAAAAGTCTGAGTTTGAGAATCCACGACTATCCTTCAGGGGTACGTTTCCCGAAAACTTGGGACACTTTTTTGCTAGCACTTTATTGAAATTGAAATGATCGTGTGCAGTTTTCAGTCAATTTAATGGTATCGAAGTCAATTTGCTTACCTATCTGACCAGATATCATTTTAATCATTAGCTTGATCTTTGTCTTAACTACAGTCTGCAAACTGATGCAAATGCCGGAGATTTAGCTGTATGCTAACTGTTTCAAGAGTAGGACACCCACTGGTCATTGGTTAATGTTGTTCCTGAGTCTGAAAAATCAACATCAATATTGGGTTTAACCTTGCTTATAAATGGCAATAAAAATACTTGCATACCTTATTTGAAAATAGCTTTGCATTGAACCATCATGTATGCAGTGATGTCTGAGATCAGAACAAAGATGGCTGCATTTTGCCTCATGATTCTTCATTTGTCTTTCCCGCGGCAGAAACTTTTTTTTTTTTTTCCCCTGACACCCAACATTTCTGCCTCCCAGGTGGTCCCTTGACTTCAGATTGACACAGATGATCCTATGCAGTGTTCGAAATAACAAAAAAATAAAAATTTAGGATACAAATCAGGTTGTCCCGTGTATTATCATCAGCATTTCTAGAAAATTTCTCTTATATACGCATATTATGTTGAATAACGATAAATTATGCTTCAATTTGTCGTACAGGTGATATTCAGAACAATGCAATAAAATAAAATAAATAAAAACGATAAATTCTCCTGCCAAGCTAAACAACTGTTAACCAAAATCACTCTCCTGTAACAAAATAGCTCGGTTCAACTCAATAGCTCTTGCCGTTTGTTTAATATTTCTGAACCCCGTATTCCATCGCAATCTCGGGCAAAGACCGATTTTTATGACACAGCATTTCCCTTTCTCATCAGACTTGGCATTAGCTCGCTATATCATTTGCAAGAATAGAACCGACCTATTTGACATGGCTTGGGACGAGTGAGAGACGTATCAGCTGCATGTAGGCCTACTTGAAAACAACGTAACCAAAACGCAATCTAAAGATTCCTCGTGGTGTTAGATTACCGATTATAAATGAATGCTTATGAAATTTTATATCAGGCAGTACAAATTCAGATAATTTACCTCTTGGTGTCAAACGGCAGTGAAGTTTCATGCTTGAAGAGAGCCAACCGCCACACTCTCAGCAGTAATTTCGATTGAACTCTGAATATGCAAACAATACGTTAACCCTTATAATGTGAGCACATAATATTCACCACAAAGGAAGGATGCTTATTGTCACATTGTGGAATCTGCATTCACTTAGGTTGTTTACGGTAACTTCCGGCTCGTTCTTGCCACGAGTCGATCTCACCGTCGTTGTTTGACGCATTTTTTTTTAAATAATAGACTAACATTCTCTCCCGTACGAGATGTGTGAAAGTTGCATGCTGTAGGCCTTACATATGACCAAAATGGTCGCGTCCATTGTAGAGGGAAGTAAATAATACTTTGACAAATTCATATTAATAAAACTGCTGGGATTGTGAGCAGTTTAGGTTGTCCGGATCTGTTTCACGTTGTCTTGGCAACCGGATAACCGCTTATATCGAACACTGCTATATTTTCATCGGCAAGACAAAGCAGTAGGCCTGTTTACAGGGATTCCCAACCTGTGGGGCGCGCAACACCTGTGGTGCGCAACCTCGCGCTGGGTGGTGCGCGACATGAGATGGGTAATGTCGGCCTATTGTGTATTATTTTACTAAAAAATAAATAAATCATGCGCTATTTCAAATTGAGTTTCACTTGTAACAAACAGATCAATTCGGATCGCTCAAAACATTGTTTCAGACCCACAAAAACGCGCACTTTCAGACAGTGCTTGCGCGCATATGCGTTTTCCACAGTCAACGTGGCAACGCTGGTGTTCTGTCAAATTTTGCTCCCTTGTCAAAAAAATGCTACCTTAATGCAAAGCGATCGTAAAGTCTTTGTTTTCGACTTGATATTGCAATATGAATCAGTTTACAGTAGTAACTTTGTTATTTGTTAGCTTATCATAACAGGCAAATTTTATTACGAGTTGGATAAGTTTGTTCAAACACATAGCTATGCCCATATACGCCATTATCATCTAATTTCTGCATTTTTAGGAAAACCTAGCATGTACATGCAAACATAGGTACGATTACAGGTCGAAATGCGCACTGAAAATACATCTACTTTATGATTTTTGAAGATTCTTAAAACATGAGCGAGGAAACAGCCCGAGATTTTAGGGCTGCGCAAGCGCAGAACCGAGAGGTAGCAGTAGCAAGTGAAGCAACGGGAAAAATCCAAGGAAGAGCTCCAAGTTGGAAAAATCCGTCCGTGACATATAAAGTGACAGTCCACCAAGTGAGTCCCAAATGAGCCACACAAAAAAAGTACTCCGCAATGATGAAGCAAAAATGAAGACAAAAGACATCATTAGAGAGCAATAGAGCTTCATACATTAGTTCGAGTAAGAATAACGAGAAACTTGTAAAATGCTATTACAACCATATTTCGTTAAATGTGATTCAAAGAATAAGAGAACGCTTAAAATTATGTGGCAGTGTCACACATTAGAAAAAATCAAGAAAATCATCTGTAGGCTTTTAATTCAAAACTTTTACTTAAATTAAAGTTCACTCTTTTAGTTGTGATTTCGTTTCTGCCATGTCCATGTTTAAGTTCTGTGCCTGGCCTTGCGCCATGTTAGATTGATCTGCGCATTCTTGACCATTGCTTATGTCTGACCATTCATAGGATTATGTATTGTGTTTTTGGTATTTTAGGTTTCCTTGTTTTATTATTCTTCACGTTTTAGTGTATTAGTTATCATGCCTTGTTTTCTTTGCCATGCTTTGCACTTTGTCTCCCCTGTCTTGTCATGTGTGTATCTTTGCTCACGGTCCCTTGTCTTGCGTGCCACTCATTCAGGTGATTTATTGGTTTCTGGGTTTCAATCTTCTTTCATTATCTCGTGTTCTTCCTTCCTCTCTCTTTTACTGTCTTACTAACACATACTAGCAGTTTATTGTTTTTGCTAATTACTAACCACTCTAATCTTGTATATTTTTACTAACTTACTAACATGCACTCAGGATTGTAAAGCTGCACATACTAATTGACTAACGATCTCTCAGCAGTCGCCCAATTCTAGTCTCCACCTCCTTGCCTATCCCTAATCATCTCTGCTGCAACTTTCTGTGGATCTCCACATTTACTTTGCTCTTTCCTTTCTTTTTACTCTGCACTTTATTACTCCTTGACCGGAGCTGTTATGTTCATAGGTTTGTCTCATGATCCCAGTCTACGTTTTGATTACTGTTTAATTCATGTAATTAGTTGATTCCTCATGTGTCACTCCCTGATCATTGTCTCCATTGATTGCACCTGTTCTCCCCGATCATGTGTTCTCCCGTATGTGTATATAAGATGTCTGTTTGGTTCACTTTCTTGTCAGATCGTTCTTCCTTGTCTCCTGTGCTACGTTTTTTCGCCTTGATTCATTGTGATTTATCTTTCTGACTGGACCGTCCTTGATATCGAGCTTTGCATATTCCCTGTACTTTTGCCGCATTCTTGTTTTTTGACCTCTTTTGTCTGACTACGATTTTTGTTATTGGTGCCCTGTGTATGACTCTGGATTTCGCCCTTTGGATTCTGATTTTGGATGGCGGACTTTGTACTGTTGCCAGCTCTGTTGGGGGGTTTCCCCCTTTAGAAATAAAACCTCCTTTTGCATTTTACTGGAGTTTGCTCTTGGTTCATTTTGTAAAAACCTCACACTTTTATTATTTTTTATTTAACTTTATGCACTCAATGAGGCTATACAAAGACTTTTTTCGTGCCTTTTTTTTGATCGGCAGTCTGTTGGCCGGTTAATTGTGGGCTCGCTCAGCGACCATACTTTTGATTTTCATATTATTCTCCTCACCTTTCAAATGTGAGAGCACAATTGGAGTATTATTGCACATTCAATAATGAACAGTTGTGTGTTTTTATATTTTGTTGTATTAAACTCAATGCCCTCAATGAGACTATAAATAGACGGTGCCTTTATTTGTTGGGCGTGGTGGTGCGTCAGCTAGGTCGGGAAGCAGAAGATGGTGCGCGGCCTAAAAAGGTTGGGAACCGCTGGCCTATAAGATGCAACCTAAAGCTAGCTATAAAGAAGTCCAACGAGTTAAAATAGGCCTATAGACTTTCTTTAAAGAGGGAAAGAGCATCGCCCAAGTGTGCACATTATCAATTTAAACTAGCCCAGGATGGTTCCCCTGTGACGGAATCAATGTTTAGCTGAAAGCTGCTGATGGGCGCAATTTTCTACTTGCTGCACTTAAATGGACCTTAATTTTACATTTTTTATTCATTTCAGAAATTTTATTTGTTACTGTAATATTGAGATTTTTAAATACAATCTTATTTAAGGATGTGTTTTCTATCGTTCAGGAAATTATGACAATTAGCTACTGTTTATTGACCTCTAGCATTCAAAACACTGCCGTACATTTTGCAACCTCAGGATAAATAAAATATTATTTTAAGGGCGTGTTCACGTTGACATTTTTTTTCTTAGGTGCGAGTGGATGTTTCACATTATATTCCTACGATACAGAGTGTTTTTGAAAAAAAAATCCTGAGCTCTTTTAAAAACACTGCAGCCAGCGTTTTTTTAAATTTTTTTTTTAACTGCTCCGGGTGCTTTTCGAGTTGAGAAAACGTCTAGCCTACTCTCTAAACCCTATGTCAAGCGGTTTTTTGACAGCTGACCAATGAACGAGAACTTGCGTCACTATGGAAACTCAGATGGTGCAACGATAAGCAAAAGAGTTTCAAATGGACTCTTTTAGAGTCTGAAATATGCACTGAATCGTGCATCATCAAACCGTAGATCTTGGACTATGAAATGCACCGTGCTGCTGCCGTTCCCGGTTAATAACATGCACCCACAAACGGGAAAGTTCGTTGTTATCCTCGTCGGCATCTAAAGCCAAAACAAGGCATGTATTTTCTCATCCTTGACATTGTAAGTTGACACTGATACCAGTAGTCTAGGCTAACCTCTTTGATATTGTAACCGATTGTAACGTACTTTAGCTCTAGAATGAACTGTTTTTAGGACAAAAACCCGCTGTCAGGTTTTTTTTTTTTTTTTATTTTATACAAACCAACTGTTTGACATTTTTTAAAATATAAAATGCGATAAGTACTTATAAAAATAAGTTTTGCTTTCAGAACCCCGCTGTGCCATCTTTTTTGTCTTTATGGTCTGTTACTTCTGGGTAAAGCGGCTGGAGTTCTCCTTGGTGTTTGCTATGAATGCAGTTCGTGCTTTTGCACGGTGGTACTGGATTTTCGTTTCCAGTTCAAAAATCAGTTTGCTCCACATTTAATATATAATGCGCGAAGAGTACAGAATTGAATGGGTCTAAAGGCATGGTAAAGCCTCTGTACACCTATGACTGTGGCAAGTGTGTGCCTGGGACTGATTTGGGCAGATATGTCTGTGACTGATCAGGGCAGGGATGTGTCCGTGACTGATCGGGGCAGATGTGTAACTGTGACTGATTGGCGCTAATATGTGTCTGTGACTGATTCCTGCAGCTGTGTAACTGTGACTGATTGGGGCAAGTGTGTGTCTGTGACTGATTAGGGCAAATTTGTGTCTGTGATTGATTCCTGCAGCTGTGTTACTGTGACTGATTGGGTCAAGTGTGTGTCTGTGACTGATTAGGGCAAATGTGTGTCTGTGACTGATTCCTGCAGCTGTGTAACTGTGACTGATTGGGGCAAGTGTGTGTCTGTGACTGATTAGGGCAAATGTGTGTCTGTGACTGATTCCTGCAGCTGTGTAACTGTGACTGATTGGGGCAAGTGTGTGTCTGTGACTGATTCCTGCAGCTGTGTAACTGTGAGTGATTGGGGCAAACGTGTCTGTGATTGATTTGGGCAGATATGTGTCTGTGACTGATTTGGGCAGATATGTGTCTGTGTCAGAGTTAGGCAGTGTGTCTGTGACTGAGTTGGGCAGATGTGTGCCTGTGACTGATGGGGCAGATATGCGTCTCTGATTGATTCCAGCTGATATGTAACTGTGACTGATTGGAGCAAGTGTGTGCCTGTGAATGATCTGAGCAGAATTGTGCTTGTGACTGACGGGGGCAGATATAGATATGTGCCTGTGACTTATTGGGGCAGAGCTGTGTCTGTGACTGGAGCAGATTTGTGACTGACTGGAGCCGGTGTGTGTCTGTGACTGTTTGAGACAGATGTGTGTCTGTGACTTATTGAGGTAAATGTATGTCTGTGAATGATTGTGGCTGATGTGTGCCGGTGCCTTATTTGGGCAGATGTGGTTTTGTGAATGAATGGGTCAGATGTGTGTATGTGACTGATTGGGGTAGATATGTGTATACCCCTTTATCTGATTGGACCTGTGCTGTATTTTTGCTTTTGTCTGATAGCTGCAGCATAGTGTGGCTGTGCACCTCAGGGTCATGGCGGTACACTGGCCACCGCTTTCTGCATGGCGCTCAGGGATACGTACCTCGGCGAGCGGTGCTTTACGTGCCAGGAAACGACCAGCGAAAGTTGCGAAAGCTGACCTCACTGGACGTGGACTGTGCCGTGCTGGACTGTGAGGACGGTGTTGCCCTCAGTAAGAAGGTGAGAATGTACACCACCAGTCAGAGGTTTTTATGGGCTTTACTCATGGTCCTGTCCATATTCTCTGTGAAATACAAGCACTTTTAACTTGAAATGATTACCTCAGATGGCACAAATTTAGTCTAGAGAAGTTGGAATGAAGCCACATGCTGTTAGGGTAAATTTAAGAGTAAACATAAAGTCCGTATTTTACTGAATAAACAGTTATAAAATAATATCAATTTTCCTGAAAGCGAAGTAAGATGAAGCTAATTTGCGAGATATTGACTAGAATGGATTCAGATGAAGCAACTTGAAAGTAATTGTGCAGAAGTGGGAACTTCCACATGAGTTCGAATCTCAAGAGCCATCTGACTGCCCTTGTAGAAAAAAGTATGTGGTGCTCTTGTTTTTATAATTTATTGTATTGTAAATTTATGCCAAGTTCATTTCAGTTTAGTTTGCTCTGGGCCACTTGTTTTTTTTTTTTTTTGTTGGTTTTTTTTGTCTTGTCAACCACGTCTTGAAAAGCTTAATTGCTGTGTTTTTTCTTGCTTTCAATGACCAAAATAAAAACAATTCTCTAAAAAAAATTCAACCTACATTTATCTGATGAAGATAACAGGAATGTGTGGCAGTTAAATTCACTGACCGACTGTTTCCTCGAGATGAAGTTTAAAATGGCTGCTTTTGCCTCAGTTCAGAGCTTGTTCTTTTCCGCTCACAATTTTCTGGTCATGATCAAAACATATTTGGGTGGTAAAATTTGAACGGTGGTAAATGGAAAAAGCTTACTCTCCAGGTGCCGGTTCATGGCTCCACTCATTTTAGTTTCTTAATTTTCCTGTCTTTTGTGTGCTCAAGCAACTTGTTTTGGACAAAAAAATGGCACATAGAAAAGTTTCATATGAATCAGTAAAGCCTCATTTTCCCTCTCTTTTATAATTTGAGCCAAAATGGATGCTTTCACATTCCTGCTAAACGAGGTGACCGCGTCACGCTGAGCCTAACCGCAGGACGTTAGCTGTGGCAGCAGGGTACCGGCATTCTCGACCCTCCCACGCTGCCTTGTGATTGGCCCAGCTCAGCTCTCTGTGAAATCAGGATTGGAGAAGGGGATAAATAGGTGGGGTGGTTTGGTGAAAAAAAAGTTTTGCACAAAAGCTTTGAAAGTCAGCAGGATAACAGGCTGATAACGCTGGGGGCAATTCCCGGTCTCAGGGAGAGACCATCAGAGGGCCGGCCCACACTATGCCCATTCAACGCCAATCATCCAGCTCTTTATGTCACTCTTTATGTAATTATTGGGCTAAATAAGCGAAAATGCACTGCTGACCATCCATACCTCATTCACGATATGCACAGTGATACAGCTTACCTCAGTGCTCCAGCACACTGAAAATGAAGTGGTGAATAGACTCATTTGCATGGAGTTACATTTAATTTGTGTATATATGTCAGGTGACCCTCAAATTTTTTGCCATTTTTCCACATGGATGCAGTTCAAATACTTACGGACTGCTCCAGCTACCCCACTGATCACTTTCCATTACATGACAACAATTGAATTACATGTGCCATCCATACACATTAGCACAGTTGGACAATCCCAGATTCCTCCACAACAAAAAAAAGTGGCTATTCCTGTATGATGTCGACAATATAGATGTAAAATTGAATATCATCCGCTGTCACCTTCAATTAAGTCTAACTTCAGACATTTTCACAGCCATTGTAACAGGCACACAGCCTTAAGAGCAGACGCATTGTCGCTGTCCGATAACTTATGGACTGCTCTGTTCACAGGGACTCGAGGGGTCCGTTAGTGCTGAAGGGCTGTTGTGGAGCTCGCAGCCTTTTTTTTAAGCACTCAACAGTTATGAAAGGGTTTTAAAGATTATATTGCTTTTAAGCCTTTTTTTCCATCTAAGCTTAACAGAATTAGTGTGCCCTTTTCATGTGCTAATGCCACTTACAAGAAATAATTGTAAACGTTGATTTTTTTCCGTCTCCTGTCTCTCCCTTCATTCCATTGAGAGGCCGGGTTCTGCCTGTACAGGATTATCTTAGCTGGTTGGGGGGGTGATAAGTGGCTCTGATCTTGGGGGTGCACTGTGGCTTTGGAAAGGGGTGTTCAGGTCCCCAATAGGCTGAGCAGTCGTCCATTTTGGGCTCGGTTATCCTTTATAGTGCTCAGACAGAATTGATTTTAGTTTCTTCCTTACAGATAAGCTTGCTAGCCATTCACCCTGCGACGTTCCATTGTGTTTCTGTAAGTTAGCACAAGTCTCTCTCACGCCTGCAAAATCATCTCAATACATTCTTTGCCTTTCATTTACCGCTGCGTCATTTGCTCTGCGGTGAAAAAGTATTTGCTCCCTTCTGATTTCTTCTTTTTTATGCTTCTTTGTTTTACGTAAATGTTTCTGGTCATTCAACTAATTTCTATAGTAGACAAAGACAACAAAAATAAATATAAAATCTACCTTTAAAGTGATCATTTCCTTTATCAAAGGTGAAATCTATTCAAAACCTGAATCACCCATGTGAAAAAATCATCGCCCCCCCCCAAAACCTGATAACTGGCTGTGCCACAGCTACAATCAAACATTTGCAATAATTGGCTATGAGTCTTTGACATTTCTATGGAGGAATGTTGGCCCACTCATCTTTACAGAATTGTATTAATTCTGCCACAATGGAGGGATGCTGAGCATGACATGCCCGTTTAAGTTCTTGCCTCTGCATCTCAATCGTATTCATGTCAGGACTTTGACAAGGCCACTTCAAAACCTTCATTTCTGTTTCTTGAGCCACTCAGTGGTGGACTTGCTCGTGTGCTTTGGATCCTTGTCCTGCTGCATAAGCCAACTGCAGTTGAGCTTTAGGTCACACTCTGAAGGCCAGATTTTCTGGTCGAGAGCAGAATTTATGGTTCCATCAATTATGGCAAGTTGCCCAGGTCTTGAAGCCGCAAAGTAGCCCCAGATCATCACACTACCAGCACTACCATCATAGAATTAGAATTAGATATTATTCTCCCTTTTCATCTATGATGTTTATTGGCAGGTAGAAAACCAGCTTAAATTTCTCATATCCTTCAGTTTAAGTGCTAAAATAGTGCTTAGAATCTGCAAATTTCCATGGGAAAACTCCTTAATATAAAGGGCATAATGCCTGAGTAACTAAGATATGTAAATACAACACAGAACGAAGATAGATCAGCAACGGTGGAGTCAGCTTTTGCCTTGCAGTCCAGCCGTAACAGATTTCAAAGTGGTGAGCACGCGCAGGAATCATGACGCAGGTCCTTTCGGTGGTAAAAATGAAGGCTCTTAAAGGCTGACTCAGAACTGAGGAAGTGGTCAGTCAGCAGTCTTTTTTGTGGGGTTTATAAAAACGCACATGGCTGTCTGAGGAGATGTCCTGGGCCCACTGTCATGAGGACTGGCATTCCCTGGGGCCAACAGTCCACATGGATGCAGATGAGAAGGCCTGTGTTGGATGGCGAGGACACTACATCAGGGAGTATGCGGTAGTAATGTAGACTGTCAGGTATAACGCGAGGGTAATCGCACCCGCATCGCCTGAACAGAACAGGAGCTGCCATCCTGACCATGCAGCACTTCTGTCCGAATACTTACTGCAGTGTTGTGTTGTCACGTCATGTCGTCCCCAGCCGAGCCGTCACATTCGCCCCTATCCTATTCCTCCTCCTCCGGGGGACCTGTGGAGCGGACGCTCGCCTAATCCCGGGTCGTTTGGGAGCTGATGAGCTCTCGGCTGGGCGTCGGCCGGTCCTTCCAGTGCTGTACTTTACACACGATTTCCCCTCCAGATGGCGGGGCTGCGCGGCGCACCGTCAGGGGTCTCCTCCGCCACTGGAGTGTGAAAGTGGACCGGTGTCGTTTCCCCGACGCTGATTCTGTCATCTATCTGAGCCCCACGCCAGCCGAGGCCACAGCCGCAGGACCGCTAACATCCCCAGCTAGCATCTTCTGTTCTCACATGCTAACTGTCATTACTATCATCGCTATTAATATTATTATTATTAGTGCTGCAATGGATTGGTGAGCTGTCCAGGGTGGGTCCCTGCCTTTAGCCCAGCCTCAGCTGGGATGGGCTCCAGCTCCCCTGCAACCCTTGTGAGGAAGAGGTGTTGCAGAGAATAGATGGGTGGATGGATTATTTTTATTATTTATTCAGCCATTTGTTATTGCTGATCAGGATTACGTGGCATTCTGGAGCTCTTCCCAGCATGCATTGCTCTGTGTGTTGTCTATCCATCTCTATACCATGGTCATTATTATCGCTCTCTAGCGTAGCGTGTGTAGTTTGCGGCGTAATTCTGTAGGTGGCGGTGGTGACTGGCTGAAGTGTGGCTCTGCTCTCTTGCTCAGGCACACTCTCGTTCTCTCTGTCTGTTTTAACCCTTTGTTTCTTCAGCACTGCAGTACAGGGTCTGCCACTCAATCAAGCCGGTATCAGCTCCAGCACTGCAGATGCACTTTGATGCCCTGAGGGGGTCTGATACCGATATTGAATCCCCTCTGTTTCCCTCCCCTTGCTCACACTGGACGAGCTCCCATCATGCTCTGGGAGGGACGTTAGACGGCTGGGTTCTTTCCCCCTTCCAGTCATCACAGACAAACATAGTTTTGTGTTGTGTTGTCCTCTCCAGCGGTCAGGAGCTGTTTTTTTCCCCGGTTACGTCAGTCAGGGCTGCGTCTGGTGTGCTGTGTGTTGATCAGAGGGATCTCGCGTTCGTTCGCTCTGAGCCGGAGTCAGGGGGTCGTGGGCTCACCTCTGCCCTGGTTCTGAGAGACGGCTGCGGCTCGGCTGTGCTGTAAATGAGCTCTGACACAGCGGGAACGAGCTGTGGTCAGCAGTAGGTGTGCAGTGCCGAGCTGCTGTGCCCAGGTCCATTCTCTGTGTGTGCAGTGCAGGAGCACGGAGTCTGAGTTTCTATAGGGAGTGTGTGTGTGTGTGCACATTGGTGTGTAGGTATGTGTGTGCGTGTTTGTGTGTGTGTGTGTGTGTGGGTGTGTTAGATTGTGTGCATGTGTAAATATCAGTGCTTGCATTTTTGTCTTCGTGTCCAAGAATGTGTGTGCTTGCTTGTGTGTGTGTGTGTGTGTGTGTTTGTCTGTCTGTCTATGTATGTTTGTGTGTACGAGTAAGTGTATGTTTGTGTAAGCTTGTGTTTATGTGTGTGTGTGTGTGTGTGTGTGTGTGTGTGTGGCTAAGTGTACGTTAGTGTATATGATTAAGCATACGTGTGTGTGTGTGTGTGTGTGTGGCTAGGTGTACGTTAGTGTATATGATTAAGCATACGTGTGTGTGTGTGTGTGGCTAGGTGTACGTTAGTGTATATGATTAAGCATACGTGTGTGTGTGTGTGTGTGTGTGTGGCTAGGTGTACGTTAGTGTATATGATTAAGCATACGTGTGTGTGTGTGTGTGGCTAGGTGTACGTTAGTGTATATGATTAAGCATACGTGTGTGTGTGTGTGTGTGTGTGTATGGCTAAGTGTGCGTTAGTGTATTATGATTAAGCATATGTGTGTGTGTGTGTGTGTGTGTGTGTGTGTGTGTGTGTGGCTGAGTGTATGTTAGTGTGTGTGACTAAGTGTCTGAGCTGCATGTGCTGCCTCATTAGAGCATATCTGTGCTGTCCTGCTGGTGGCAGTGCGCAGTTGCGTTTGTGTGTGTTTGTGTAGCAGCAGTGCAGGTTCTGAACAAATGCAGTATTGAACAGCTGTACATGCCCTGTGGCTTGCAGGTGGGTCACACAGTGTCACGAACACAGAACTCACGTAATTTGCATGAAGAAATCTTTTCACAGTAACACTGTCCAAAATATTCGTATTCATTCATGCAACTACCTTAATGTTTTGAATTTTTTCAAATCTGAGTTTTACAATTTTGATGGATGCTTCTCATTGTCTTACAATTTGCATATTTTTATTTCCTGTTTAATATTATTGGGCTACAATTTGAAACAATGATCATATCATCAGGGTGTCGCCATAATTATTAATAAGAAAAAGATACTTTTTCAGTTTGAAATACATTTCTGTTTCTGGTGGGAAATCTTTTGAGGTCACTGTCATTCCCTCAGAATATCCAAATGTTTTTCAGTTGTAGAACTTTGTTGGGGAGATGTGAATTAATCTGTCTCAGCATACTGTCTTATGGCTTTCCGTCATCGTAATGCTTCCTAACACGTTTGTTGGGGTGGTAAAAGGCGAGCGCAGATCTGATCCATTCGCCCGGAACTCATGCCGGGATTCGCTGACGTGGACAAACTGGCCCTCTCGTCCAGTTACAGGCCGACAGCAGGGTGGATGTCTTGCCGCTAGCGCATATGGCGCCTGGTCCTTGGGAGGTGGGGCGAACTCGCACGAGTTTGGCACAGAAGACTGTGCGAGGCCGGCTGGCTGCTGATGCAGTTCGGTGGAGGAGCATTCAAGTCTGCTCCCTTCTCGACTCACAGAGAATGCGTGCGGGATTTACCTCCAAAATGACAGATTCTGAAAATTATTGTGGGTTGTAGGAGTGAAGATGTTTTGAGAGGAAGAAACGCAACTCAAGTAGATGAGTGGTGGGTTGTCTCTTGGTTGAAAGTGGTAAATGTGTGTGCTTTGCGGGGGGTGCGTAACTGCTCTCTATGCTCCTTGAGAAAAAGAGGAGAGGATCTGTGTGGTCTAAAGGGGAACTTGTGTGTCGGTGTTTGTTAATTAAGATTGTCCACAGACGGTGATCCGTCAGTTGACTCCTCTCTCTGGAGGAGGCTCTCCTGCAGATTCTTGGCTGTGAGCCCTTTCGACATGCTAACAACGGCTAACCTGAGCGCTCAACTTCCCGTCTGTAAGAGAGGCGATACGGTGGCATTTTCAAGTGAAAATATCTACTTAACTCTCAATGAAAGATCCCATTTACTCCAATGAGCCAAAATTTTATGATCAACCGCGTTCAGTGCTGTTATTTTCTGCATACTGCTGGAAAGGTGCCAACCGACGAAGGCATGGAGTTTGCAAGACCTCAGGTGTGCGCTGTGCTGTCTGCCACCAAGGTGTTAGCAGCAGTTCCTTGAACTGCTGTATGTTGGGAGGTGTTGCCGCTACAGATTGGACTTGGTCTTTCAGCACATCCCCCAGATGCTCAATCAAATTAAAGTCTGTGGGATGCTGATGGGAAATGTAGTTCTTTTTAATGGTGGAATCTGGGAAATGCCTTCGGGCAGAAATGGAGGCGTTGACCTTGAGGAGAGCTGCATTTTAATGTCCGGATTAACAAATGTCTGGAGGCGGGGCGGCAGTCCGGAGACATCAGAGTCTGTGGGGTGAGGTTTGGTCTGCTCTCCCTGAGACCGACTCCCCACGAACTGAATTTTGCTTAGTAACACCGAGAAAACGAGTCGCCATAGCGGGTGAATTTCTGATGGCGTCTGAGTTATTACACACAATATTGCCTTTCTTTGAGGTGTCGCTGGCTCTAGCTCTGCGCTCCCTACAGACTGACTCAGGTTTGGACTCCGACTGAGGGTTTCTCTGCATCAAAGCTGTCTAATAAAGACTCAAAATGCACAATATTCACCATTAGCCCTCAGTCTCCTGTCTGTATGTAGTGTTGTGCTCAGGACATGTACTGTAAGGGCACTGCTCTGATTTTTGCACAGAAAACGGCACAGTTGGTGCTTCTGGAACTGTTATTGGAAATACTTGGGAGTGTCTGTGTATATGTGTGCATGTACGTGTGTTTGGGTTGGAGAGGGCAAGAGTATGGGTGTAAAACTGTTAGTTCTAGGCAATTATCCATGCTGAAGTTGTCCAGTTCTCTAACACTGATCAGAGGTAGAATGATGTCACTGCACATAACAACAGGTTGTGTTGGGGAAAGCAGTCCATCCGGATCGGTTTACTGTGCACCAGCACGTTCGTCTCTATATGGCTTATCATGTACATTTAGTTTCTTAGCAACTTCGCCAATATGCCTAAAAGCCTTTGTGTGTCTCATTACACTGCCAGCGAAGGAAAGCAACCGGAGATGAAGATTTATATTTTACCAGTGGACGAGAGTCTATCCAAGGCATGAAAAAGTTTCCTAATGCACTATTACTGATAGCTAGCTTATAACCCACTGTAATACTGTACATGTTGAGGACTGAAGCGTGTAGATGTTAATGGTTGATTAGTCTGATTTTGTTTTTTCTGTTCACCTGCTCAGGGACTCTGGATGGAAAATAGCTGGCAGCTAAATCTGATGCAACCATCTCTTCTCTTTGTTGAGATTAATGTATTTTGCGCTTGGTAGGTGTTACAAATAAACTTCAAGAAAAAAAGTACATTAAATGCATATTGGTGCTGTAGGCCTACACCCTTCGCAATGTATTTCAAATTCATACAAAATTGCTGTCTTAACTCTGATTTACTAATCAAAATATACTACTCTGCTCAAACAATTTTCTTTATCTTCACCCCTGAAAAACATTCGGCCTTAACTATTGCAATGGTAGCGTCAAACACTTACGTGGGAAATGTCGGGCCAGGCATTTCGTTCATTTCTTTGGACATAGGCGTGGAGTTTATTTGGATACATTTCCATGCCTACAAGCATTAGCTTTTCCAGATAACCTGATCCGGCTTCTGCAGGAAAATTGTCAAAGTTTGCGTTGCACATTGCGGTTGACTATGCTAGCGAAAATGTTGATCATCTGATTGCTGAGCCACACTTTGAACCACCACCTCATCAGCTAGGCTGAGAGACCCCCAAATAAACTTGGCTATTGCCGTTGCTACGTGCAGTTACGTCATACTGTGTAAGAAAGTCTTTATTTGCCTTATTCATTTGTTTATGTTTTCAATGGCAGCTTTTCTGATTACATGGTACATTTACGCCACTGATTGCCATACATTCCGAATTACTGTTCGGAAAATATTAGCAAAACACAAATGTACATGATTCAAAGTAACAGAACGCAATGAGTCTCTGGAAAAGAAGTTCCTCTTATGGTGAGGAGTTCCTGTTCCTTTCCAGTCTCTTATAGTGTGTTATTATTGGCTTTCTAGTGCTGGACAGCTAGTGTAGTGTTCAGGTGAGTAGTCAACAGTCAGTGTTTGTTTCTCTAGAGCTGAAATAATACATTGCAATGGTGTGAATAGCGTTATGGCGTCGGCATCGAAGAGACGAGCTGAGAAGTAGCGGTGCCATGTGTTATTGTGGCACAGAGCGCCAGAGGAAGGAAGCAGCTTATTGTCTGATTGTTTGTGGACCCTCCAGATCCTGTAGCTGTGAAGCTGTAACCCAGAAGCTCTTTTGGCCACCTCGCACCTCTTAGCCCTTTCAGCGCCATGGGCAACTGTAATAAGATGTCAAAGTCAGATCCTGTTGAAAACCTACCATGTGGCAACTTATATAAAGGGCTCCCTTAGGAGAGCTCTTTTAACCAAGTTGCCATATGATGGGTCTTCAACAGCTCAGGATAACTACATTTTTAATTCCTTGAAAATGTATTCGGTGCTCGTAGGGTTAAGGGTTTTTCTGAGTTAGTTTATTTGAATATAAATACTTCCATGTTTGCTCCTTCTGCAAAAGTAGCGAGTCGTGTTTCACTGTCAGAGGCCCCAGGAGAAAGTAGTCGTCAAACATTTAAGGGCTGAGTCGGGCTTAACGCCTTTTTTCACCGCGACCTGACCGCAGCCTCCGATGCGCAGTGACAGACTGCCAGGCTTTCACAGGGGTGACGGAGAGTGTAGCAGCCCCGGTGCGGCGACGCCCGCAAAGCAGCGATTATGTTCTCGCCGTCACGCTGCTTCAGGCCGCTAACGGGAAGTGTGACAGCTATGTTTCAGACATGATTTTTCTCCTCTTCAGAGACATGTTCTGTCATGTCAGCTGTGCATGAGTTGAAATCTTTACCCTCTGGTGCTTGTTCACTTCGGGCGCTGTCTGTCCCTGGGGTCCTGCCTCTCAGAAGTCCAGCTCCACGTCTGCTGTGTGCCTCAGTTTAACCAAACAGAAGAGAGTTATATTCCAGTGCCTTGTATTAGCTATTCCTCATGCTTTATGGTGTGAGACGGCAATTATGTAACAGCAAATTTCTTGACGCAACATTGTAATGCAGGTGTAATAATCAGCACTGGTAGCCAACAGCAAAGAAGTCTAAGACTTTTGGAATAATTATTCTGAAAGAATATTTGCATATGCATCAAATGGTTAAGGGATGGTTCACAGCAAGGATTGATTAATTTTGATGGCTATCTTTCCAACTGATTCATGGAATGGCAAGGAATTTGAGTTTGTCTGGAATTTTGTAGTTTTATGGGCATTGAAGGTCAAACAAAACCATCATGTCATTTATATACTGGCAACATGCTTGCATTGTTAGTGGTTCTATATTATTTGAAAATCTGTTTCTTAAAGGAGCATTTTGCTTGTGTTAAATCACACATAGTTTCAAAGTGTAGGCTCTGTTTAAACAACACACCATACACATTTTCGCACAGCAGCTTGAGTTACACTACCCGTCCAGAAACTGTTTAATCATGAAGGTGAGAGCATTTCCACATGCACGATGCTATTTGGGACTAAACAGCTCGTGGCCACAGTAAAGCCACAAGTTGATGGGGCTAATTGAGGAAAAAATGAGTATTTTTCAAGGGAGCATAAAGATTGGACTGAGGAGCAGTGGAAAGTGGAGAGGTCACGTGGTCCAATAATTCGGGAATCACCCTTTTCCAGAGTGATGAGCACGTCAGTGTTCGAAAGGAAGCCCGTGAAGTAATGCACATGTCATGCATAGTGCCCACTGTACAAGCCTTGCAATTTGTTTGCTTATTTTTGTATTTTATGTGACTTACTTGGCTATGATATTGTTTTTCCCAATTTATGATAAAACATGATGTAACATTGGCTAGTTGACTTGGCTAACTAATCAACAACTCATTTTGTTGCCCTAGTGTTACGTGAAAGGCAATGATAACTCATATGAAAATTAACGCTGGATGGAGTGTGACTTAACATTGACAAACTAAAGCTCAGATGAAGAGAGAGATTGTTATAAAGCTAGCTACTTTAGTGAACACCATTTTGTCCCATTCTTTCTTCAGTCCTTTCGTCTCTTCTACGGTCTTTGAGCTTTGATCGTTTACAATCGTACGCTGAATGTGTTTGTGCTTGGTTCTACAAAAATAAATGCAAGCATGCTGCGCAGAAATGTTGACAAGTACTGAGGCCTGCTTCTACTCTGACACCTTGACTAATTGGCTTACAACTTTTGACCAATGAGGTGGGCCAGAACATTTTATTTCTGACCTTACAGTGCCCAGAAGGGACATAGATACCTGTCTTAGGCATCAGACATTCTATTTATGTAATAATGGGTAGTGTGTGTGTGTGTATATGTATATATGTATTAGTCGGAGGCCAATAAATACTAAAGAATGTCTGTGAACGCGCCTGCAATATTTGTGCTGAGAAGCGCAATCGAGGTGTATAGGAGGAGTTTATTCCCTCTGCTTGTAGCCTCTGATCTCCTGAAGGTCCCTCTGCCATCCTGTCCTGACCTCTATTCTGACCTTACCCCCTTTTATCCTGTACTTACTCTCCTGCATCCTGTCCGAACTCTGGTGCCTTACTGCCATACCTATGTCTCCACAGTTGTCCACAGTCCACACTCCCTGGATGGAATGTAGCCAGCAGTATCCCTGACTGCTGAAGCAGCATAAAATGGTGCATTCTCTAGCCGTCGTCCTCCTCACGTTTCAGGGCCCTGTTGTGCTTGGCACTGATCGGACCCAGGCTATCGTCTGATCCACCCGTTGCAGAACACTGTGCTTTGTCTCCGGGTTCTGGAATGTTCCGGAAAGGAGCCCTGTGGGACTTGTCAGTAGAAAGGACTGAGGCGCTAAAGCTTGTGTAAATCTCCCTCAATCCTTACATCTGACAAAAAGGCCTAACCCAGAGACTCTCTGTGGGGCGAGCTGGGATTTTAAACGGCCGACTGAGGAGTAATGTTGCGCTCAGTGGCACCATCAGTATTACTGGGACTCGTACGGTTATTTTATGTGGTTTCTCCTGGGTATAGAGAAAGCATATGAATACATCAATAAAAAATTTTTATGTTTTCAGTGGTTACAGTTATTTCTGCCTCTGAAGGAGTTTACCTGTCAAATCAAAAACAAAAATGGCTCTTGTTTGGAGGATCCCTTGAAACCGAAGTAGGACTTGACTTTGAAATTGGGTCTTCCTTCCACCCTGTCTTTGGAGATCATTTCATCCTTGTCGACCTTCACCCAAACCATTTTTTCCTCCCTACATGTCTGCACCTCGTGTCCTATTATCCTTTTGCTGGTTTTGGCTCAGTGTAATTGGCGGAATAAGCTTCCCAACACAGACGTTAAAATAGAAGCCCCGCCCATCTCCCTGCATTGACTGAAGACCCACCTTTTCAGCCTGGGTGATTCATCATGACCTTCTTTACCCTCTCTATTTGCGCATTTACCCAATCGGATGTCACTGACATTGCTGAAGCATGATTGGTTATACAGTATATAGTGGTATTTCCGAGGAATTACAGTACTAGCTATTCATTTGTTTGGTCTGCCCTGTCCTTACTGATTAATAAAGGGGTTTTATGTGTTGTCTTGGTGATGTCTCGCTGTTGTTTTCTGTGATATACGTAGATTCACTCCACTTAAAGGAGAATTCCAGTGTGAAATTAACTTGGTGTATTTCAAACATTATAACGAGTACTAACTTTTGTCGAATACCCTACCTCCGTACACACACAACATTTCGAAATAAATGGCTTTTTAGCCGAAGTTCCCAACAGGCTTACAATGGTAGCGAATCGGGTATAGCGTTGCCATGCAAAGAAATCACTATTTTTTTCATCATTAACAAGGCTCAAAGTGACTCCACACTTCACACTTGCAGGCGACTGGAAACTACTTCAAGGTACTGTTTGCACGAATAGTCTTTTTAATAAACTACCTGTGCATTTTCAAAGTTCTCTGTGCCTCGTTTTAAATGTCAGGGCCCTCGAAATTCTACTGATGAAGCGTGGAGCTACTTTGAGCCTTGTTAATGATGAACAAAATAGCGATTTCTTTGCATGGCAATGCTATGCCTGATTCGCTACCATTGTAAGCCTGTTGGGTGCTTCAGCTAAAAAGCCATTTATTTCGAAATGTTGCGTGCATACGGAGGTGGGGCATTCGACAAAAGTTAGTACTCGTTATCACGTTTCAATACACCCCAAGTCAATTTCACACCGGAATTCTCCTTTAAGTGAGAGCCCCTCTGGATAAGAGCCTTTTAACTGTTACTAAGTGATTTGAGTGTAGGGTAATGTAATGTAATTTCTCTCTGCAGGAATCCGAAATGCGATGTTTTCTGAATTTGTGTAGGAGTTGTCCTTTTTAAGAGGAGGTCAGAATGTATCCACTTGAAAGGGTACCTCGGCGAGAAATTCGTTCTCCAGTGTTTTCCCGTACTCGCCGTCTTGCTGGCGTGATGAGTTTTAATGACTGAATCGATGGCGGGAATCGGAGTCGTCGGCTCTCTGGCTCCAGCTCTGAGTGCTGTTGGGTGTTGGCTGATTATGACGGCGGGCGTTGAAACAACCTTTTGGACGAGGAATCTGTCAAAGCGTTAAAGTAGAGCATATCCTTTTCAAAGTGCTTTACTCACGAGCTTCCACACACATGACCAAGTCCCACCGCAGTGCGTCCTCCCTCCTCCAGATCTGAGTCCTCAGAGGCCTGTTTATCTTCTCCACCTGCGATGAAGGCGAAGCTCCATCTCATCTCTTTGTAACTCCGTTTTTCAGCTCGTGAAGAGGGTCATAAGACGACGCTCGATTAGCCACGGGTCTCTAATTCCTCAGAGGGGATTTATTATATGGTATTTAATGGGGCACGTCTCTGAAGCTGGCAGCCCTTCTGTTGTGATTTATCCTGATCTGATATGCGAGAAGTCCTCCAGCTCTGGGGTTATGTGCATGTGAAGGGTTGGTTCGGCTGAGAGAGACCTCCATACTCGTGAATCCCAGCTTTCGAGTTGACCCGAGGGTCATATGTTTCTGTTTACGCGATATGCGAGTACAAGTACGGATTTATGAAGGTGCCGGTCTCATGGGCGCTGCGGTGAGTGTGCTGCTGCGGTTTGGGTTTTTGTGTGAGCAATTTACTGCCGGGACGTCACTGAGCCATATACACGGTTACTGTTAATATCACTGAATACTATATCATGATATAAAGCGTGGAATCTCTAGCTGTTGGGGTTTGTGTGTGTCCCTCGCATATCAAGAGCCATTTGTTCAGTCAACTTCGGTCTCAGTGAGTGTATTGCTAAGGAGCCATTGAATTGCAGTGGTGAGTTTGAAGTTGTTCGGCTGTGCAGTTCTCAAGAAATTGGGAAACCTGCATGCATAAATATCAGTTTAGTAGCAAGTGAGCGGACGCTGAACTTTAGCACACACAAATAATTCCTTAATTTCATATTCATAGGTGTGCATTTATCATAGCGTGTGTGTGTGTGTGTGTGTGTGTGTGAGTGGGAATGTTGTGTTCATTTGTGCATGTGTGAGCATGAGTGCGTAAACTTGTGCATGTGTATTTGCCTGTGCGTGAGTGCGTTAGTGTGTGTGTCTCTGTGTGTGTGTGTTTGTGTGTCTGTGTGTGTGTGTGTGTGTGTATTCATGTGTGTGTACTATATGCAAATGGACTCTTTCTCTGTTCCCTCTCTGACCCTAGTGGCTCATCAGACCAGGTGCTTAACCCTGGTTTCTGTACTATGAAGCGACTAGGAGTATTGCTAGATGGGATGCTAGTCCATCGCAGGTTACCCCCTCAGCTGGTGGTCACTTTTCCCTGACAGTTTTGCTGGTATACCTGGGTTGAGTGAAGAACGGCGGGAGGGAAGTGTTTTGGGAAGTGTTTTGCCCAAGAACACACTGTGGCAAGGACCCAATCTCAGAAACTTTAGGTCCTGAGTCGAGCACATTTTACCACTGCGCCACCGCTCCTTTGCTGTGGAGGTGGGGGGTGGGGGTGCTAATTACCCCCAGATCCTGGCCCTCCCTCCCTCCCTCTTGCTGTATTGACCCTGTGCTGCCGTTCCCCTGCAAGATTTGAACTCAAACCGCAGTTCTCAAAGTCTCTTCTGTAGAAACCCTCTCTATTTCCCCATGAGTCAGGGAGTATGTTTCAGACTGTGAGCCTTTGCAGTTTTCCTTCCTGTGACGGAGGGCGCTGTATATGAAGCTGAAAGGATGCATTTACTGACTCGTGCCCCATCGTTTTTTTTTTTTCGCTGGCAAGTGCAGGTTCTCCCTACCCAGTCATTTCCTCTCCTAACACAGCTGTCTTGAGTTCTTGGTTGTGCACTGCTCTTGACATGTAGATGCTGGAATGAAGATCAGCTTTGATACCCTTTTCTCCCATCCCATCCCAAACTACACCCCTCTATTGTGCATTAGTGGTACAGTCCCAGGATTTCAGTGAGTGGCAAACTGAAATTTTAGTGTTTTGCTTGTACAGTCTCGCCTTGCATGCATGTGATTGTAGCTGTACTGTTATATAGTCATGTTATACCCACCCAGCTATCCAGAGCTCAAAGATCCTGTGAACCATTTCCACCTAAACAAAAAGCAATTCCCACAACAAGGTACTGAATAAATTTGTAGCAAAAACTCACAAACTGTCTCAGAGTTGTTTATGTGGGGCAAGTGAATCGATAACTTCTGCCGGAAAAAAAATCTGTATCCGATCTCCACTTTTTTTCGGCTTTTTATTCACCAGAGCAATTTTCAAAGGTGGATGAAATTTCGCCACAGCAATGCAGAAAAATCGTTTGTTATACCAGACACATTCTAGTACGTTTCACGATTGCTTTCACCATGGTAGGATTAGAGAGCTAAATCCACACCTCGGCAAAGTACTAGGCTGACTACGGTCGTGCATTTCCGGTTAGCTTCAACTGTAGCGACTAAGGTCTGGTGACATTATGATGGAACTACCACCTTGATGCGAACCATAGTAACACAAGCATACTTATCTGAATTACTGTATATAAATTAACCAGGAGCATTTTTAAGTAGCACGGAATGCAAACTAACATACAGTAGTAACCAAGCAATTATCATAGCAACAGAGACAAACGTTACCCTGCATTACAAGTTTCACAGACGGTAAGTTCCATTAGCATCCAAATTACTAACAAGTATAAAAAGTTAGCTTCAAATGAGGTTTATGTTCACACGCATTCTGTTGGATGTCCCCTGATATTAGTCTTGCATATTTAGGACACAAACATTTGCAACAGTGATTTAGCTATAATTTAGTAATTATAGCTAAATAATAATTAATAAGTAAGTAATTTAGCTGTGGCTGGGTCCCACTGATGATGTTCTGTTCTTATTGCCTTCACATTTCTGTCAGCCGCCATTCCAACTTCATGCTCGCCCGCCTGGTCACGACCACTGTTATACTTTCTGAACAGCAACGTGTCTGCCAGTCACCTCATTAAAGCCAATCAGTGACCAGCTGTGATTTATGTTGTAGAGCAAAGGCTGTACTTCTTTTCTGATTATAATGACCACAGACCTCATCACTCGAGCTACCTGTAGGGGACCAGCGTCTCGGTCAGCTGTTTCGTCTATCTCTCTATCTATCCGTCCATCTATCTTCCATCTTCCATCAAATTGGAAATTACCCAGAAGCTTTTGGGTATTGCGTCATCAGGGCTCTACGCATCTTGATTATGAGGCTGCATACCAGGTGGCTCGCGTGCGCGCATACTAGGCATCTCGTATTCTGCTGAAATTGGGGTTCCTGTGCTTTAATAACTGAATGGTTTGATTTACTCAAAAATTATGTCAGCTGGTGACACACAACTGTGTTCGGCCTCGGGAACTTCTGTTGATGTATTATTGGGCTTGGTATTTTGGTGAGTCAACACCATTGCATGGACTGCTGACATGACATAATCTTTAAGCTACTCCAACATTTAATCTGTTTGGGTGCACACGTTCTCCGTACGTCATCGTGTTTTTTTTATTCACTTAAACTAATTTTTTATTATTTTTGAAAACATTTGTGTATGACCTTTGGATTTCTTTTAGCTTTCTCATAATAAGCTTATAGTATGAATAAAGCGTGCAATTTGTGGTTTGACTGGGATTTTTGTGGGTCTCGGTCCTGTATGGCGCGTGCGCCCTTTGAAAATCAAATGTCACTTGTTAAATTGTAAAATGGAAATGAATGACAGATGCTGAGGGAAAATATAAGTTTCTTCATGTAGATTTTGCTTATTTTTTCATGCATGCTATTGATTGAATGTACAAAAGACTTTCAAATTGCACTCATTATTTTTTGTGTGACTGGTCTGCTGAATACATTTGGACTGTCTTTGAAAGCTGAAAGAGCGTGAATTTAATGGCGGGTTTTTGTGAGTGTGTGACGTGTTGTTTTTATTCTGATGATTTTACTGTAATTTTCATGTAGACGGTGGAGGGTTTTCTGGGTCTGTTCTGTGATGAAGTCTCATGCTTTTGGCTCTGCAAAATTTAAGACCCATCTTGTTTTCATTCTCAAAGAGGATATAGTTACCCGCTGAAATTTATCGTTGCTTTTGGATTTGCAAAACTGTATTCTCCAATACTGCCACAAATATTACAATTCATTATTTTCTATCGGTCAGCCATTAAAACGAGTGTTTAATGATGATGTGTGTATGTGTGTTTGTGTGTGGCAGGCCGAAGCACGGGAGACGATCCCAAAGATGCTGGCAGAGCTACAGTTGGGCCGTACAGAGAAGTGTGTGAGGGTGAACTCCGTGTCCAGTGGCCTGGCCGAGGCTGACCTGGAAGTGATTCTGCAAGCGGAAGTGCTGCCGCCTGCCCTAATGTTACCCAAAGTGGAGAACACACATGAAGTACAGTGGGTAAGTGTGCGTGTGTCTGTGTCTGTGTGTGTGTGTGTGTGTGTGTGTGTCATGGCATAATGACCACAGTTAAACAGACCCTTGGTTTATCATGTAACCTGCAAGACAGTATCACCTGTAGCACAGTGTCCCCATCACTGCACTGGTGCAGTGGAGTTTCTTTGATGAGAGGGAAGACTGTCACCCCCTTGCCCACCAATACCACATCCTGTGGTCACTTAGTTTTCCTTGGTGGCCTCCTATCCAGCACTAACCAAACCCACTCCAGTGTAGCATCAAGCCATGAGCCGCAATCCCCAAATAGAAGCTCCAAATCACGCATCAGTGTGGCTGCAGCTGATGGTGGAGCAGCCCATCAAATTGTGTGCTAATTTGTCCCTGAGAAGAACCAATTTCCTCTGTTTCTCCAGACACTTGTATGCAAAAGTTTGGGCTCCCTACAGCAGAATGTATGTTACAATGAATACGAAGTGAAAAGACTCTAAACTGACCTTTAAACCTTATGATGTTAAACCGCACCCAGTTCCACTGAACCTTCTGCAGTATTTTTTTATTTCATATACTGAACATTTTCAGAATGGCAAGTAAAGGAGGAAGCCCCGTGCATAAGTTTAACCCCTTTGCGCAGAAGCCAAATTTGGCTATCTTTGCATTACCCTAGTTAAGACTTTATAAGTCAAGATTTGAGCTTCACAGAGAGAGGGGAAATGGCTTAAATGAAACAACACTCTAGTAACACTTAGAATTACATCATATTTCAGTCTATTGTCATAATTTTAGTACAGAATAAAGTTCGCAAACACAAAAAAAAAGAAAATTCAGCATTGAAAAAAAACCCAAAAATTGAGGATTCAAAAATGCCATAGAGTTAAAACAATATATTTCTGGAATCATAAATTCCTTGACCGCAAGTGTGCCACATGTCAGGGTGATTTTAAAAATTCCACACTCTCCGAGTCCTCAAAATTGTGCACTGTCAAATCGTAAATGAATTAATGATTTTAAAGTGGATTTTGACCTGAGTTCATTAATATTGGTACAAATGGACATCAGCGGTAACCAATAACCTCCTCAAACCTAAAACATACTTTTGATGAAGTTTAGAATTTTGTCACTTTTTCCTCAGAGCACCATCAGCCAGTTCACATTCATTAAAAAACAGCTTATTTTACCGTCAGAACATTCACCCAGCAACAGAAAGCTTGCCATTTCCACCTCCGAGCACCAAAGCAAAAGGCAAACTTGTATAAATGCTTTCTACACCCTATTACTCACCAACACTGTAATATCTTAAATATACCTTATTTCTACAAAACAGACATTCCGCTACCAGGAAAAAGCAGGCGATGTGCTACCCCATATTGAACAGAATCAGTGCAATGAATATAGCAGGTGGTCTACCGAAGTCCTCGAGCTGTTTGCGTTTTAAACCGACGAAAACCTAGGCATTCTATTTCTTCAAATGCGGTGTAAATTCTAAAACAGTTCACCATATTAAGCAAAATTCCATCATATGTCGTATTATCAGCGAATGCTAATGGTTGCTTAGGACAACCAATGTGACAAACAACCTTTGTGATGATCATGGCTATGGTGGTAAACCGAAAATAAAAAGTAGCTTGCTAGTGTAACTGGGTATATAAATAGAGTACCTCTTGCCTGCTGGCATGTATGATCTGCAGAGCGGGGTTAAGAGTATCTTTTCTTTGGCAAAAATTACGACTTGTAAACCCTTCCTGTTTCCACTTATGAGGCTTTTTATTCTTTTCACTGCAATGTTTGCCCACTTCTTCTGACAAAGCCCCTCTACTTCAGTATGTTCTTTAGCCTCCTTGGATAGACACCCATTTTTAAATTGCCCCATAGATTGTGTATTAATGGCATCTTTGGGGGCTGTTATGGCCATTTTAAAAGCCTAATACTGCTCTCCTTGTGGTGTGTCATAGTTGAATTGGATGTGTGTTTTGTGTAATTGTCTTGCTGGAGCATCCATCCTCGCTTCAGCTTGGGCTTCCTGATGGACAACTCAATGTTATCCTCACAATTCTCTTGCCATTTCGGTGAATTCATTACTGCGTTCACCAGCTCTTTTGCTGTCTTGTTTGTGTCTCTTTATTTATTTATTTATTTATATTTATTTTTATTTTTATATATTTTTTTTTTTTGCATTTCACACCAGTCTGGGAGCCAGTTGAGCTGGAATCTTCATTTCTCTTCTGACCTCAGCTTAACCGTCACTGATCCATTTTTCCTCCATTTTATGGCAACATTTACCTTAAGATATTTTTTGTAGCTTCTACTTGGTGGTGGAACTGGACGATCTTAATTTTGACGTCATTTGGTAACTTGAGTGGGCCTCATTCTTGTTCAGTTCTGAGGCGCGTCAGCTACGTTCTGATGGTTCAGAGGGTATCAGAATTAAACAGGAAACTAGAGGAATTATGTTCATCCGACAGAACGTCTAACAACCAAAGGCCTTTAACATGGGACTTTACAATCATCTTTTGAGAACTTGAAAAAGGATAATGTCAGTGGTTTCAAAACTACTGCACAGGACTTTTTTCAGTTTTTGTTAGCATTTATAAACTAAGTGACCTTATGTTAGGATGGCAATGTAGCAGTCGGATAATGCAGTGCAAAAAGACACAGAGAGGGTGATGAGGTGTACTGGACCAGTCATTTTTATTGACAAACAGCAGTAAATTATGGCATCACACAGTCATATTTTCAATTTTATAAATGCACACCCCTCATGCCTGAATTCCCCCTCTCCTATCATGTAACTTGGTCTCTCCTGGAGCCTTTATATTGATGTTCGTTGGACCGGGGACTCTTTTGGCCTGAAAGCCTTGGAGCAGACAAGACAGGAAAGGTTAGTGCATGAACTAACAACTTAACAGTGCTTCTTTAATGAATGTACTCTAGCCCCGGCTTCATCGCACAACGTTTCAGTATGAAAGATATCTTGCACAAATCCCATATATTTGTTGTTTGACAATTAAAAACTGTTTATATTGTCACTGGCTAAAACAGTTTCCCTCTGCTTCCAGGGGAAGCCATGTGGTCACCATAAAACCTGCTGAGACAACGCAATCAAGGCTAAATTTTTTTTAAAGAAGGTTTCAGAAATACCACAATAAATATTCAATAAGTATTATCAATAAATAGAAGATATAAAAATGTGCAAATGTACAAAATGTTCTGTGCAAATTTTTCCAATAACGTGCCAATGCTACTATCAAAGTGCAAAATGCCATTATTAATATGCAAAGTTATTTAAAAGTGCAATATATCAAACCCCATGGTGAACTATATACATGGCTACAGCCATTCGCTATACGTAACCAAGTTCCCTTCGTTACACCTTACAAAAAAACTTTTATATAATCTTAAGTTTGAGGATAGATGTAATTTTCACCTTCATGCACTGAAGCGGATGGGGTAATGTCCTTTCACTTGAATATTAATTGTACACACCTTTTGCCCAGGGGTGTCCAAACTTGTGCATACGACTGTCCGTACAGTTGGGTCATTTCGAATCTTCGCGTCCAGCTCTTAAATGGCCGGCAGATGTGCGTCTGCTTCCTCAGCTGTCACAAACCGTTCTCTCTCCTGGAGGAGATGGAGTCTTCACTCAAAGGAAGCGGCCGGCCATTCGCAAACCTGGCAAAACAAAGAATTAAATAAATATCCATAAATTCTAAAAATATCCACAGCATTCTTCTTTTATTTCCGTCCTCCTCTTTAGAGCATGTATATGTGTAAAGAGAGGGGAAACCACAGGCCCGCTCAGAGGGGAAACTCAACAAACTTTTCCTGCTCTTTGTAGAGTGGGAATTGATCTGCGACTCCAGGCCCGCAGAGAAGAGAAGCAGTGCGGTGTTGTTCTTGGCAGTCGCTCAGAAAGGCAGATGACATTTTGAAATCTGACTTGGAAGTCCTAGACTCCTGTGAATAGATATAATTTCAGCTTCCCCCCACTGTGGCGCATTGGAGAACCCAGAGCCGGTTCAGAGCGGCCAGCTGCCATTGGGAACTCCACAAAAGACTTGGCAGCACTGCTGTTTATGTGCAGTTATGAGCTCCCCGTTTTAATTTCAGAAGAAAGTACAATGAAACTGACCGGAAAAAAATGTTTTCATAGCGCTGAAGAAGTTTGTGTCGTGGCTCTTACTGACTTTGCAGAGGGAACCACTACAAACAGTCAGAAATTGCTGGGATTTATCCTGTTAATTGTGTAATTAATGGCCTGCAAAATAGACTGTTTACAAAGATTCCCCTGAACACTCTCGCCAAACCCATCATCACTAAATTGCGCTCGAGAGGGCAGAGTGTTTGATTGGGCGGTTTTAGTCCTTAAACAATTAGCAATCAATACTGAAGCATATGTGCTTACATGCATAATAGTGTGTGCTTACGCATGAGTGCATGCGTTTGTTTGTGTGGGGGTGTGTGTTTTTGTGTGTTGGTGTAAGATATGTGTGTGAGAGAATGTATATATGAGAGGGAGAGAGTGTGTGTATGAGATGGGGGGGTGTGTTTAAGACTGAGTGTGTGTGTCTGAGAAAGGAGCGTGTGTGTGTAAGAGGGAGAGATGTGTGAGAGAGAGCTGTGTATGTGTGAGAGAGAGAGAGAGAGAGTGATTGGTGTGTGTTTGTGTGTGTGTGTGAGTGTGAAAGAGGGAGAGATGTGTGCGCGTGTGTGAGAGAGAGCTGTATATGTGTGAGCGAGCGAGAGAGAGATTGGTGTGTGTTTGTGTGAGAGAGAGGTATGTGTGTATGTGTGCGAGTATGCACGTGCATTTGTCTGTGCGCGTGTGTATGTGTGTGTGAGAGAGGGAGAGGTGTGTGTGTGTGTGTGTGTGAGGGAGAGAGGGATAGCTGTGTGCATGAGAGAGATTGGTGTGTGTGTGTGTGTGAGAGAGAGAGAGAGATGTGTGTGTGTTCGTGTGTGTGTATTCAGTAGCTATGCATGGCTGTTGAATAGGTTGAAAGGAGCTCCAATGTCTTTACTAGGGGGAAGGACGAGGGGTGTCTGGTTCTTACAGGGACTCGGGGCAAAAGGCAGGAAGTTTTTAACGAGTGGTTTTAATTAGTGCAGATCTGCTTCCTGTCCAGCCCTGCGCTTCTGTAGTCTAATCAGCAGCAGGTGTTCAGATCGCCCCTGTGCTGCTCTGTCAGTGTGACCTCATCAGACACATGATTCAGCAGTGAAATCAAATGGCTACTGCTGCCAGTATTTGCATAGTTGTGGTGCTGATTTAAATATGCATATGTTTGAATTTGCGTGGTTTGTGTGTGTTCTTTAGTATGTACCTGTATATGTCTGTGTGGATGTGTGTGAGTGTGTATGTATCTTAGTGTGTAATTGTGTATATATACAGTACATTTGTACATATGTGCTTGGATTTGTCTGTGTGTGTCTGTGTGTGTATGTGTGGCTCCCTGAGAGTTGGCATCTTGGCCTTCGTAGTTTTGATTGAGAGCACACTCAATAGACTCTCACTCACACACCCACACACACACACATCACTCACCCTGTTCTACATGCATCTCACACATCTCACAGCACCTGGGTCTTCACACATCACACCCCCACGTCCACGCACTCACATGCACACACCCATGTTCATTCACACACACGCACACACACCTGGGTCCGAACGCTGGCTGGGGCAGCTCTCTTCTCTGGCGTGGCTTTGGGTCCCTCCCTACACATCACACCTACAACAGTAATTATTATTATTATTATTATTACAAATAAAACATAAAAGACTGTCATTAAGAAATGTGGCAGTTGGATTTTCATAATTTTTCATTTTTATTTTGTAATTTTCAAATTTAAAATTTTGGAGGGTGAGGTTACTTTTTCTTGTTTGTTCAAGGACTTTACGGCTTTCACTTACCTGGAGTGGCTGTTAAATTGGTCCTGGGATGGTACCAGTTCCACTCTTAAACTGCGATCTCACACCTTTAAGGGTTTAACACACAAAACCCACAGACCCATATATGGGTCTGTCAAATACAGCTGCTGTATGCAGACCTTTGGAACTTCAGAATTTAAATTCTGTTGGAGATCTCAAGGTTTCAAACTATCCCAAATATGTCCTGCTGAATTACGGGGAAATGTGAATTAAATGATGTTCATGATCTAGATATTTTCCATTTGATGTAATGCTGTGACCATAAAACTATGAAGTCCTGGGTTTGAAAATTTCTCTCAATATGTGTGATATACCTTCAGTGAAGTTCTACAACCGGCGATACAGACTATGTTTGTGACTCTGTCCTACATCGTGAAAAACATGCTCTCTCTGACTTTGAGCCTAATTAAGGGAAAACTTAATTGAAAAGTTAGAGTTTAAGTGGTTAATGGAGTTGTTTGGCTGTTAAATTATTAAATGTAATTCGGAAATGACACCATTAAGTGATCAGTGTTAAATCTACTCCTACGGAGTACTATGGTCCCCACTGCACCGATAAATATAGTCGACTTAAGAGTTGCGGAACACAGATAATGTGACTACTGCTTCAACTCATTGTCCCATTTCTTACGGTTTTGATATCGGATAAAATCAAGGAAAAATACCCTTGATGAACCCTGCTACTACAATGGTTACTGAATTACTCTGGCTAATTTGTTCGTGGTGGACATAGCTGTTGCGCAGATAATCGTGTGTGTTAATGGTTTTCCCTGCTTGTCTGCCTGGGTTTTTATGGTTGCCTTCTCACTCTTTGAGCATGAGAATGAAAGCACAATGCTCATTATTGTCCGTCTTGTACCCGGAGCCGTAAAGCCCTCTGTTTATTTTCCTGCATTTTTATATTTGTATTAGGAGCGCTAGCTCGGCGCTGATTTGTAACTAAAAGATGGGCTTTACTTGTTTCCTTTTGTGTGCGAATCCTTTGCGGGCCGATTGTGTGCTCCCTCCCGGCCCTCGTTTGACTGACGAGGCTTTATTGGGCTGTAACAAGCGTAACTCTCCCCTTTTGTGTGCGGACAATTCCCCCCGCAAACTCCTCGGCGCAGCGCCGTCTCGCTGGGCTCTGTTGGGGTGTGCCCACAGGCCGGCCTCTCTCCTCCCTCCCTCCCCCGTGTCTCACCGTCCCCCCTTCTGTGAAGTGAACACTTCAGCAGGCCGGAAACATTTAATCTCACCCCCACCCCTCCCCCAGCCTGCCCTCCTCTCTCCCTCCCTTTCTCTCTCTCTCTCTCCTTGATTGTGCCCCCTCCCCCTTTACCTCTTGTTGAAATGAATTGAAACCTGTCCACTTGCTGTATCATGGATTCCCTATTTTCTATGCTTGTCTGATGTAATACCTGGTTTTGATTCTGCTGGTTGACAGGTGAAGTGTTTGGGATGTGGTGGGGGGGGTGTTGTTGTTTGTGAAGAAGGGCTTGAATTGTAGTTGATGGCGAATGAGCGGTGCACAGGGCTGTACACATGGCATTACTGAGCCGGGGCAGGCACTGGGTCTGAGAAATGGTACACCCTCCTCACGCACTTCAGCACTCCAAACACCGCCTGGCACTTCAAGCACCCTCCACCACTCTAAACACACTGCAGCACTCTAATCACACACCAGCGCTCTTAACACTCTACAGCACTCCAAACACTCTGCAGTACTCCAAACACTCTGCAGCACTCCAAACGCACTCCAGTGCTCCACCCTTTAGCTCTCTAAGGACCCTCCACCTCTCCAAACATCCTTTAACACTCCAAAAATACTCTGACGCTCTAAACACATTCCAAACTCACTTTAGCACTCCAAAAACACTCTAGTTATCCACTCTCTCCAGCACTCCAAACAAACCGCAGCACTCCAGTCACACCACTGCACTCAAAACATCCTCCACCCGCACAAACACATGGACATACACATACACTTACCCACACAAATACACATATCCATATGCAAAGTCGCACACACATTCGCATACACACACACGCACACACACATATATATATATATATATATATATATATACACTCACACAATGACGACTGTCGGTGCTCTCCTGCTCTCGCACTCCACAGTAAATAAACACACTTCTTCTGGATGGTGCTGATCCATCCGTTCTGACAGATGAAAATATCTGTGACTCGTATGAATGTGCAGTGCTCATTCATCTCCTATATAAGCTTAATGCCCACAAGAAAACTTACATTAGATATTTTTTTCTTGCATTTTTTTCCGTATTGAAATACAATATCATATTTTTCAAAGTCCGTCTATCTGGCCTATATAGTTATTTTTTAATGGAAAAGGACTATCTAAATTATTATACTTGCATAACAGTCTTAGGCGGAAGACCCCAGAAATGGCGGCGGTGGTGGAGTGGGGTGTGGGGGGTCCCTCCGAGTCAGCTTCCTATTTAGGGGGCTCAGCCCCTTCCCTTTTTGGGGGGGGGGGTATATTATGCTAAGCCTTCAGCGTTGGCTTTTTTTTTTTGTTGTTGCCATAGCAGCATTACTCCTGCCAGGTTGCGACCTGCGAGGACTACAGTACAAAGCTTATTGGGTCTGGAAAAGCCCTTTGAAGATGAAAAGTCTTTGATGGTTTATATTTATGCAAATCTCTCTGATATGATTTATCCAACTGAGACTGAATGGAGAGATGATTAAGATCGCGCCTTTAAAAAAAATATCCGGCCGTAACGCGCCGCTCTTTGAATTAATGCTTGTGCGTACTGGAGGATATTTTAGTTGTTATTTATAGAAATAGCATTAGCGGACATGAGCTTGTTTCTGTCCCTCTTCCGTCCCCATGTTTGAGCCCCAAAATGTAAAAACACATCGAGCCTCCAGTTTAAGGATCTCCCCCCCCCACTTATTTTCCTTCTCTTTTTAAGTTGCTTTGAAAGGGGCAATCTGTTGGAGGGAGCTTTTGTGTGTTTCCAGATGATAGATTTTGGAATTTGAGCCACCCCACCGGCAGTGCCGAGCTAGCTGTGAACTGGTCTGTTGGAAAAATTGGGCTGCTTTGGTCTTCAAAGAGCTGAACTTCATTATTAAGCCCTCTTAGGTAAGCCGGCGTGGGGACTGTCGACGAAAAAACAAGAGCGGTCAGTCCTGCCTCGACTCTCACACGTCGTTATTTAAACAACCCGCAGCTCAAATTTATTACTCTACAATATTTAATTTTATTTTCTCTATTTTTTTTCTATAAACACTCATGGGAATTTTTCACAGATCAAAAAATAGATGTATTTTCAATCTTGATTTTTATTTCATTCTGTAGTTTTTGGAAAAAAATGTTTAAATATTCCCCGATATAGCTAGCTATATTTTTTTGAATTTGTACTCGCAGCGTACGCAAGTGAGCAAGTCCAGTAGGGGACTCTGTCAGAGTCCTTGGGTAAACTGCGGGCCTCTATTCTTGAGGGCATGTTCTTTTTTTTTTTTTTTGGTAAAGAAGTTCCACTTTTAGTCTCAGTGAAATGCTTCTCTCCTGTTTTTCAGTTTGTGGACAGATTTCAGCATTACCTGAGTGGGAGACGGCTGGACGAGCCAATTCGCCTGGTAACCTTCGTGGAGACGGCTGTAGGTCTGCTCAATCTGAAGGTAAATCAATGCTGGGCGGTGCTACTATGGCAACGCAAGTCCAACACCCCAGATTTATAACACAGAATGTCTTAGTCAGCAAAATATACCAGCTTCATCACACTTTCAAAGAGAAGTGCAGCTGCTGTATGAGTCTTGTAATTTACCTTTCACCGTTTGTCCTCGATTAGCCGTTGAATCTCTAAAATACGCTAGGAGACACGTGCACTCACACACACTCTCACACACTCGCTCACAGACAGGTTTAAGTTACTGCACGTGCGGGGACCTTTGACCATTGTGATATGAGTGTTGACTTGTGGCCCTTGTAAGAGCGGGCAGGAAGAGAGGTTCCTGAAGGTGCTGCTTCAGAGGTGTGTCGCTAGGTGTCCTGTCCCTGTGTTTGGATTCACTGGCTATATTATGTGTCATCTATTACCACATACACACTTACTCCTGCTCATGCATACGTACACACATGCACACGTACGCGCACACACGTACACACATACATGCTCACATTCAGTCGCATATATCCACACAAGCTCACACGTGTGCACACACATGCTTACACACACATGCTCGCTCACTCACACACTCTTTCTCACACACACATGGACACACTCTTGCATGGCTCTGTATGTCTCAGGTGGTGTGTGCGGAGGTGGAGCGGTTGGGCCTGAAGGCCGGCCTGTTGCATGATGGGATGGTGTTCGGCTCTGATGACTTCTGCGCCAGTATAGGTGCCTCCTCCACATTTTTACTAATTTATTTCAAATATCGCCCGCTGGTTTCCTCTGATACTGGATGATTTTGGAGTTCGACACTCAAGATTGCCAATGCCTGATTTTCAGTGCAAAATGTACATCCTTCAATGTTAAATTCCTACTTTGTATGCATGAAAATATCTTTTTTTTTAATCCAAAATTTGACCTCTGTTGATTGGAAATTTAATTGTAAATTAATCATATCAATATATTCAATTCTCATATTCAATGTCTCTGTAACACTCCAAAATAAAGGCACAATAGAGGCTCCTCCTCCTTGTTTTAGTTCTGAATTTCGCAAACGTATTCTAAAGGGTACCTTCATGTTCTTTCAGTTCTGAGAAGTGCCTTCTATTAGCAAAAGAGTATAGTAATTTTATGTACTCATGGGGTTCCTAAGCAATGGCAATAACTGTGAGTTTTAGGAACTCTGTCAAACCATTCTTTATGGCAGTCTGTTAGTAATCCGTGGGATAAAATGCTGTTTGTAATTTGTGTGTGCCTGTGTGTTGTGGTTATGTTTGTGTAATGAAGGCGCCACCCGTACGAAGGATGCGTCGGAGCTGCTGTACGCGCGGCAGAAGGTGGTTGTGACCGCCAAGGCTTTCGGGCTGCAGGCCATTGACCTGGTGCACATTGACTACCAGGACACCGCCGGGCTTCGGAAACAGGCCAGAGAGGGAGCGCTGATGGGCTTTACTGGTACTGAATGCCCCTCCCCCTCGCACCCCAAAACACGCACGCACGCACATTCACTCACACACGCATACACACTCTCTCTCACACACGCACACACACTCACTCACTCACACGTGTGTGCAGCTTTCTACATCCAAGCCACACCTCTTTTAGATGTTCTAATGCCTTCAGAGTTTTTACTGTCTGGAGTTTTTTTTTTTTCCACCCTTAATTTCTTATTTCTGAAAACATTTGTGTCCGCTGGGAAAAAAAAAAATCATATCGCTGTTATTTTAGGCTGGTAGCAACCCATTGTTGATGCTGCAATTATTAAATGCACTGTAGGCTATGCTAGTGAGGTTTTTTTTTTTTGCCAGCATTCACTGAAAAGGCTCTTGTACTGGACTTCTTTTGATTTCAGCATCTCCTGTAGTTTCAGGACAGGAGTCTCTTTTATAATTTTCTTTAGTGCTGTAGAATGTTTGACGCGTCCGATACATCCCGTTGTCTCTTATTTTTGTCACTTCCAGTGGAAAAAGTGAGAAAAAAAAAGATTGGACCGTAAAGGCGCAAGCAGTCGCATTTTACCGGCTGTCTCAGGTGGCCAGTGGCAGCACGAGTGGAGCTGCGAGGAGCAGGCAGCTGCCGATGGGCGGCGGATCACGTGCCTAGCTACAGATCCGCTGATGATCGTCGTTTGAAAAATTCAAAGTTACTTCAACTAATTTATGGGTGCAGTGAGATATAGCATGCACTCCCCAGCAGCACGTCGTTGCTGCAAAATAAATAAATAAATAATGCTAAGATGCATTTTGTTGTCGCGTTTGGTTGGTTCGGTTACGGTTTAACCTCGTGTCTGTTCTGTGATCTCCGGCGCGTGCCCTCCACTGTATCGTGAAAGCAAAGTTTTTTTTGTTGTTGTGAAATCAGTTCGTTCAGAATTATTGTTTAACAAAAGCGTGCTATTTGTTTTGCCGGCTGAGTAGGTCGGCAGTGGGTCGGCTCTCCCGGTGTTGCTCTCAGGCTGTGATCACTAAAGCGTCGTGTTGAACAGAAAGTCATTTGTGCCGGGCGGAGCTCCGTTTAATGGCACTTTTTCCCCTCTCCTCTTGCGCCGCGAACGGCGGAGATGGATTTTCGCGTGGCGTGTGCTTTTACCGTGATGGAAGGTGGTTTACCCGTGACCTCATTTGCCACCGTGACTACACACCTAAGATTTTTGTGTGTGTACATTTTTGGGATTTTATTTATTTTTTATTTTTATTTTTTTGGTGTTAGAGAGAGGGAGAGAAAAGTGTGTTAGTAACTCTGTGTGTGTGCGTGTGTGTCTGTGTGTGTGCATGTGCGCTTGCGTGTCGGTGCCTGTGTGTATTTGTGAGTGTAAGTAATTGATTCATGTGTGTATTTGAGCTTGTAAGAGAGTCTTGGTGCATGTGTGTATTTGTGTGAGAGAGAGTTGGTGCATGTGTGAGAGACAGTGTGTTGGGGCATGTGTGTGTTTGTGCACGTGTTTGTTTGTGCGCGTCTGTGTGTACGTGCGTGCATGCGTGTTTACATCTGTGAGAGAGTGTTGGAGCCAATGCATCAGAGAGGGAGGGATGGAGTGTGGTGTATGTGTTTGTAGTTGTGTGTGAGTGTAAGTGCATGTGTGTATTTGAGTGTGTGAATTTGTTCACCTGTTTCGTGGTTCATCTGTCGGTGTTCATATGTGTTGGGATAGACAGGATAACTGGGATTGAAACAGTCTCACTGGCGTGTCGAGTTCTCCATAGCAGTGGCTGCTTTCTAAGCTTTTTGAGTCACGATTAAAGCCCAGCTGTATTCCTGAGCAGATCAGATGCCTGTGCTTTTCCACAGTGGTCTTCTCTGCCTTCATCTCTTTTTTTTTCTCTGATGGAAGGACATACTAAGGTGGCATCTTGTCGCAGAAAATATTTCTGTTTGAACTGAAAGATCACTAAACATGTTATATTTCATTGTAGAATGGCATTATTGATGTAAACTTGCACTGAGATGATCATTGAGCATGGAATAAGATATTTGTCCAAACAGTGATTTGATATGAATATTTTTACATGTATCACTTATGGGAGCGCCTTAGTCTTGGAACATACACTGCCCAGATGGAGACGCTTTCACGGATTGGAGTTCTTGTCTTGTCAGGGGGGGATGAAGTGTTGTGTTCTTAAAATGGTGCCACATTTGCTGTAGTAGGGTTTTAAGTGCTGCCAGCGTACCAGCTCGCAGAGTGTAAAATGGACAGGGAAAAGCAAATTAGCAGATCAGTTTTAAAGAGTATACGCAAAAGGCTGTGGATTAAAAGATTAGCTCTGTGGGCGCTGTGTTGTGCAGCGTTAGCGCATGCAGTCAGTTTTTCTTTAAGCTGTAACCTTCTCCCAGTAGCATCACCTGCAGGATAATTTACCTTTGAATGCACATAGGCCCTTTGGAGATATCATCAGGGCAGTCAAGGAAAGACCAGATCGATACAATGGCTTGAGACAAAGGTTACTGGCATCATACGTTTTATATGCAGAAGTATTTGGATTATGATCATGCATTTCTTGGAAAATTGGAAGGAAACGAAAGGAATTTCAATGAGATTATTAAGTTTGAGGTTAAATATGCGAACTATCAATGGTTATTTGCATTAATTGATCTTGTTAGGAATAACTAATATACTGAATGACTGTGCCAAAGATTTATAGTCTGCTCAGGATAGACATATACAGTATACTGCAATATTGCATAATTGTTCTTATTTGCCCCGTGCTGTTTTTTTTTTTTTTTTTTTCCTGCGATTTGAGCTACTTTGTTATTGTTTGAAGAGGTGAGATGAGGTCCAATTTACTCGGCGTTGCTTTTTCTGCATGTTTCATTTCATTTATTCCCAAAATGCTTGGTTGCCTTGAGTCAATACAGCTGGGACGGTTCTTCTATTTACACGGTGCATCGGTGCTCTGCTCAGTTAGCTGCTCATGTACGTTTGGGGACAGAAATCAAACCAAACATTAGTGCTGCAGATCTCTTCTTCACCATGTTATTTCGCAGACATCTATCAATCATTCGACAGTGAGCACTTGAGTAGAAGTAGAAGTACTCCAATGAGAGTCTCCTGACAGATGGCGAGCTGTGATTGGTCAAAGGGAAAGCAGTCAGTCTGGAGCGGAGAATGGTAGAGAGCCAATGAGGCTTCAATGGGTGGAGTCGAAGCCCCCTGCCTGCTGCCCTGCTTGCCCCCCCCCCAGCTGAACAGAGAAGGCTCCGGAACAGGTGGCAGGAGTGTGGGGAGGGTATGTTTCTGTTGATGTGGGGACTGGGCACCCCACCATCTCGCCTCTGAAAGCGCATAGCCCGAGCCTCCTTCAGGATGTTGGTCCAACAAGCATCATTCTGAGCGATGGTATTAGTGCCATGGCCTAGTTGCACAAGGCACCTTAAATGAGTAGCTCTGCTGTGACGATAGTCAGCAGTCAGTGGAGCTTTCCTAACGCCGAGTTGTCCATCCGTCCAGCATCACCTTTTCACTTCATATTTGAATATCTCAAAAACTGCCTAATTTGTTGTGAACCTTCCTTATGATGTTCTTATGATCCCCTGCAAAAAATTAGAAAATTCTGCATCCCGGTTTTTGAGAAATTCTGCATTTTGGACTTAGAAAAATCAGTGTTTGTGCTAATTTTTTCAGTCTTTCATTATTATCTCAACAAGAGGCCTGGTGGGTATTTGTTGGTTGTTAGTATTGCTTGCTGGTAAGATGATTGAAATAAATGATTGCAATTTGCAGTGTGGTTCTATTATACAACATAAATTGAGACACCAAACTGGTTCACAGCATATTCTGGTTACCAAATGTGTCAAATGTGTTATTGCAATAGTTTTCAAGGTTTTCTGAAATTAAGTTATGACGTGGACATTTCACTCGTCTTCAGTGGAGCTCTCTAGGCCGACAGGCCTCTTGTTTTAACTTTGGTTTCCTTTGGATAGAATAGGTTGCACAAAAAAATCTTAATTTTTATTCTTTCTTTCCTGAAGTGTTTATGGTTTTCTCCTTAAGTTGGATTCCATGCTGAAGGAAAGGAATTCCTTTAAATCCACTGGGTGTTGCACAAAACATCATAGTAACGTTAACCAAAATAAGGATAAAAGCTTGAGGCACCTCCAGATCAATCTTACTGGCATAGTTGTCCCACGGAGAGTCTTTCGTGATTGGGAAAGTCCTCTTAATGCACTCAGTGATCAACAACTGATTCTGGACTACTGATTTGATTGGCAGTCAGCAAAGCTGTGCTCTTCCAGCAGTGATACTGTTGATGATTAAGCTAAGAATTTACGCAACTGGATCATTTCTACCAGGTCGCCTACACAACTCATCAGTGTGTCCACGTTGTTCATTTCATTTCTAAAATCCCAACCCAACTACAGTATGTCTCCTTTTTCAGTCGCAGCATGCATTACCTTCATATAGAACTAGTTTCAATGACTCAATTAAAGTCATAGTGTAATAGGCTAGTTTACATTCGCTAAAGTTTCCCAGCTAGTTAGGCAACTCGAAGGTTACTCACTAGCAACTGCAGCATAATATATTGTATAATTCACTGTAATAGACTGCATTATATGTTATAGATGTTTTTCTTCCTTGTTTAACTGCACTTCTTCCTTTACGTTATGTGCCGTCTCCTTCCTGGCCAAAACCACGTCATTTCTTTTTAATATTACTTCAACTGAAAAAACAACATTAAAGTTTGTGCATTTATTGTTGCTTTAATTTCATCCCTCTTTTTTTACCTCCGCCAAGGTGGTTACGTTTTTGCTTTCGATTGTTTAACCATGTCACTTTGTTCCATTGGTCATCTGTTTGTCTGTTTGTTTGCAGGATATCTCAAAAATGGCCGTATAGATTTCAACCAAACTTTGCAGGATGTTAGAGCAGCCCAAGAGGAACAAGTAATTAAATTTGGGCTTATCTAGGCCAAAGTACAGCTGAGATATAGGCCAAAGTACAAATCCAGTTTGCTGGCAGAGGTATGGGCTCTCGCAAGTACAGCTCTAGTTAATTGATGTTATTGTAGGATTGGATTCGCATTTTTAGATATATTTTTTAATTATATTCTTGATGTAAAATAGTCTTTGCTTCCTCTGTCCAGTTTGGTTTTCTTTCCATTTTATTTTCCATTTTTAAGGTTGTAGCTTTAGCGTAAAACTTTTTATCATTGTTGAAAGAAGACATGGTATGACGTGGTATGGTTTGTGGAAAAGGTGGAACCTTTTTACTGTAGATCGCTTTCTTGGCAGTAAAACCCTCAACAATTTCCCAATCGTAAGATAAACTTTCACAGAATTTTTAGCATCACTCTCAAGTAGATCCATCTGGTTAAGCAAAATCATCCCTTAAAAATGATTCTCAAGTAGAATTCTTCAGATGTTTTGTTGAACTGTCCCCGCATTCTAACCCAAATTTAATTACTTCCACCCCTTTAAGATTAGAGATCACAAACATGATTAGAATGTTCTGGATATTCTGTTTTTAATGCAACAATCACCACTGGTGACTAAAGCTATAGAGTTCTAGAACAGTAGTTTTGGAATAGCACTGCAATATTTTCCTTTCCATTTCAATGGTTTGTTATGTATTGATTTTCTTGTTTACTTGCTTATTAAATACTATTTTAAGCAATAACAATCCAGAGATAAACTGAAAATGCAAACATGCCTGAACCACTGTACTTCATTAATGTTTCAGTGTAACCAATCAAATCATTTAGTCAATTTAATTCAAAACTTGATTTGGAGGATATAGATTTTCAAAATTAATTGCATGCCTAAAGTTTATTGTAAACAAAGTCTACCAAGTATAAACCAGGAATGAAATTGAACTTATTTACATTAATCTGTTTTATGGTAATATATTGTGTCATGACGTCACTTCCACTTTCACAAGGTAAACAGACATGCAGAATCCCTTTTTGTCATTAAGTACCATGAAAAAAACAAAAGAACTGGTAGATCGAAAGAGACAGATGACATACATCTTTATACATCAGGTAATGGCTGCAAGAAGATCCAAAGAGATATACCACTGTGCACCGTCTGGGCAGTTATTTAGAAATGGTAAAAGGAATTGAACGTTTTATCACCTGATGGGTAGAGCACACAATTGCATTTTACCTTCCAGGATAGGAAGGAGGATGGTGAGGGAAGCAAAAAAATCCCTTAAGAATCACAGTGAAACAATTTTATGTCTTGTTGGTATGTTATGGACTCGAAAAGGATTGATGGATTTCTTCAAGAATTTGGCAGTTTTGGCAGACATGCAGTGCCTTTGTCAGAAGGCTGACACTTGGCTGTGGTTGGTTTTTCTATTAAGATGGAGACCCAAAGTAGACCTCAAAATCCACAAGAAATGAAATACTTCTGGGACAAAGGAATTAGTAGGCCTGTTTCCACCGAAGAAGTTCCTGGTAGTATTTGGGGGGCAGGAACTACTACAGGAACGTCTTCTCACTCGGCCCTCTCAACTGCCATGTCTCCAGCAAGAAGGCGAAGTTGGAGGAAGGTTCCCGTAAAGTTGTGTGACGTCGTTTTAAAAATGCGACCCCTCGTCGTCTGCTGAGTTTTAAAAAATTCCAGCTATTTTCTCATTTTCTGTTGACATCACATCCCACCCCGAGGAAATCCATTTGGCGCCAAGTAAACTCCAAGCCCCACCCTGGAGTTTTTTGGGGCCTTTCAGAGTACCTACTCCGAGGCAGGGACTCTCTTAGCCCCTGTAAAAGTTCCGGAACTCCTTGGAGGTGGTTCCGGCGGTGGAGACACGCAACAACGGTCCCAGCCCCGTAAAATTACCCCGAAGTTCCTGCAGTGGAAACGGGCCTAGTGTTTGTCTAAAGCCATCTCAGTCACCAGACCTCAAACTGATGGAAAACCTGTGGGCTGAACCTAAGAGGGCAGTTGATGAGCACAAACCCAAGAGCGTGGCTGATCTTGAGAAGATCAGAAGATCTCTATAGTGGGATTGTCCTTCTGAAAGTGAGCCTTCACTTTGTCAAACGGTACAGGTAAAGACTCAGGGCTGTTACCCTGACCAGAGATGGTTTCATTGAGCACTAAACCAAGGATGTCAATAATTATGAAGTCTTAATTTTTTTAAATAAACAAATGCATGATTTTTTTTGTTCAACTGGAGCACTAATTCAATTCAACAGAGACTGCAGTGCCATGATTTTTTTTTTTTAAACTGTATTTTAGTTATTTAGTTCCTGTCTGCAGTGACAATTATTCTTATTGCTAAAATTTACCAAAATGTTGAGAAAGTAAACTGGAACTCCTGCTCCTATTGCTTGTTCAAAATTAATGATCATGGCCTGAATATTTACGGCATTTGTAGCTTGCATGGTCTCCAGGTATTTTGACCAGAATGGATCAAATCAACGTGGTAAAATCTGTCTGCAGCCAGCAGACATGTAGGCCAGCTCTGGTTATACTGATGGAAGCAAGTTTCTAGTTTCTTGTATTAATTACAGCCTATTGGTATCTGTGATTTAGAGCTAGCAGAAAACCCATAAAGCATTGAAATCATATTTATGGATAACCACTGGTCATTTTTGTGCGCGTTTCACCTAAACATTATAATTGTTACGTTATTTTGAATCGTGGGCATTGCTTTTTGATGATATTTTAGTTTGGGGTTTGATCCAGTCTCTGCTATCTTCCTTTGGAATCTTCTAGAACTTGCTGTCATACGATCACAACCCTAGTTACTGACACATATTCCCAGAACATGGATGCCTGCTTACTAGCAAAGGGCAATATTTAATTTAATCCAGAAACAATTGAAATCAAATTCATTTGATTTTATTTTAAACTAATTTACAGAGGAAGTCATGCATACAGAAAAATTCAAAGCATTTGTGAGATGCATTGCAAAAAATATATCGTAAAGCAAATTGCATTTGCTTATCTTATTTTAGTTTGCATTCCCTTGAAAGATTTGAATGGCTGAATTTTTTTTTTTTTTTTTGGGAATAATGATAAAATTTTCAAGCAGTAGCAGACCTTCAGTATGAATATTTATTTATTTGTTTATTTATTTATTTATTCATTCATTATTTCACTTTGACCTTCTCCATACTTTCCAAGGGTTGTCATGGAGGCCTTTGCAAGATGGACTTTTTTTGTAATTGTTGTTATTGTTGGAGTCATATTGCTTAGATGGTGTGCGCAATATTATATCATGCAGCGTTATATAATCATGGTATATTTCTATAGGACAGTGCAATATTTCATTTTTCTCTGCAAAACCTTAATTGCATTAATGGGAAACTGTTTTCAGGGTTAACTTGTCCGGTGGGCTATAATTGCTTTTGTGACGCTGTAGCTGATCATCTATTACAAAATGATTGGGGAACTGAGCTTGAAATGTTGCTAAACTTAAAATGGGACTATGCATCCTCTATTCCTCTCCATTGTGCTTTGCCCATGCAAAGAGGCGCTATTCTTTTCAACGTTGAGTCGTGTTGTTCTACTGCATAGCTTCTAGTAATCAGTAGCTATGTGTTCTATTACATAGCTTCTAGTAATCAATAGTTATGTGTTGTTCTACTACATTGCTTTCAGTAACCAGTAGGTATTGGTGTTGTTGCGCTACATTGCTTTCAGTAACCTTTATTTACCGTTTTGTCACCATTAGAATGTTCAATATGATGAACTTTATCCTGTATTTGCTGGAATTACTGATGATGAACCGATCAACATTTTATGTTCGATTTTATTACTGTGCCTCTAACACTTCATCTCATCCAAAGTTTTACTTCATGGCTGTGTCCAGTTCATTACTCTCCACCACGCACACACACACACACACACACACACACACACGCCTACATTCATGAACAAAGACACACACTTAACCTTCTGAACACCGCAATATTGTCAAGATTGTTGTTGACCCTGTCGATCGGTCAGTTCCATCTTTGTCCAGTGATTAATGGTGTATTGGGGAGGGAGGGGGGGGTGATGTGCGGTCTATAGTTGACCGTGATGAATTCAGAATGGAGTGCCCTTCCCTGACCGTGGCTCAGATTGAAGTGTAACTAAGCGTGCAGTAAAGTTTTGGGGTGTATTCAGGCTCCGGGAATGCGCCAGAATGTTTTTGGCATCAAGCGGTTTCCTGTTCAATTCTGAAACACCCAGAGCTCCAGTGCGACTAGCCCCCCCTTTCATTGTCACTGTCACCTCTGAGGGGTGTGGGGACGGCTCGGCGGTGCATCCAGTAAAGCCCCGTCCACATGCTCATTGTGAGCCACGACAACAGTGTTTCAAATCCAGCCACTCAACTGCAGGTCTCCGTTTCTTTATGTCTCAGTCTGCATTCTTCCCAGCTCTTTACTGTTCTGTCTAATTAAGCTGAAAAAGACCTGCAAAGAAATTGAGAGTGAACAGCCTCACACAAGCACACGGATTCAAATAAACTGTGGAATCCAAAAAATTCACTGAGCTGAAATTAACTCTTTCAGGATATATGTTACGGTGATGTGGAGAAGTAATTGACCCTTTTCAATTTTTTCTTATTTTTCGTATTTAAATGTTTCAAATCATCTAACAAATTTTAATATAAGACAAAGACAATGTGAGTAAAGTCAAAATGCAGCTTTTGAATGATTTTTTTTCTCTTATTGAAGATAAAGAGGTATTCAAAACCTGTACCACCCATATTTCATTGCCCCATAAAGCTTTTAAATGGTTGTGCCGGCTTTGGTGGCAACAACTGCAATCAAACATTTTCAATAACTGGCAATGCAGTTTTTTGCATTGCTGTGGAGGAATTTTGGCCCACTCTTTTTTTTTAGCCGAAGTGTTCTAATTTCCCACATTGCAGGGTATTTGAGCATGGACTATGTGTTTAAGGTCATACCACAGGATCTCTATTGGATTCAAGTCAGGACTTTGACTAGACCACTTCAAAGCCTTCGTTTTTTTTAGCCTTTCAGGGTAGACTTACTTGTGGGCATTGGATCAATATCCTGCTGAATAACTCGTCTGCACTTGAGCTTCAGGAATAGTACTGATGGCTGCACATTCTCCTTCAGGATTTTCTGGTATTGAGCCGAATTCATGGTTCCATAAATTATGGCTATAAACTCAGGTCCTGAAGCAGCGAAGCAGCTCCTGACCGTCACACTACCACCACTGTGTTAGACTGTTGGTAGGATGTTCTTATTGGGCATACTGTGTCTGTTGCATGCCAGATGTAAGGAGACCCATGTCTTCTTCGAACGGTCCTCCGAATATTATCCCGAAAGTCTTGAGGATCATCAAGATGTTTTTTGCAAATGTAAGATGAACCTTTGTGTTCTTTTTAGTCAGCGGTGGTTTTCGTCTTCATGGTTGCCATTTTGCCCAGTGTCTTTCTTATTGTGGAATCGTAAACGCTGACCTTAACTAAGGCAAATAAGACCCACAGTTCTTATCTGAAGGGATAAGAACCAGAGTGGTCTAATCCCAAAAAAATGAAAATTAGAGTTTAGATCCTATTGTGACCGATAAGATTCATGACGCAAAATTGGTGTCATAATGTGTATTATACCTGTGAACAACATTGTGAGTGATATTTACATTTTTTTATATTTTAAAAACTTTGACATCTATTATCTCAAAAACAATGTTCTTTGGCATCAGACCGCTCTGGTCCTAAGCCCTTCATGTGTTACTTATGGTGTTTTTGTGACCTCCTGGATGAGTAGGTGATGGGTTCTTGGAGGAATTGTGGGAGACTGACCACTCTTGGGAGGGTTTACCACTGATTCAAGTTTTTTTTCTATTTGGAAATAATTGCTCTCATTGTGGTTTGCTGGAGTCCCTGAACCTTAGAAATGGCTTTGTTACCCTTTCCAGACTGATAGATGTCAATGACTTTCTCCTCTCTCCTTGACTTCCTTTAGATTGCGTTATCATTTCCTGCTTTTTGTCCTCTTCAGATTGACAGACTGGTTCTTTTTAAGTGATTACTGGATTCAACAGGGCTAGCAGTAACTTTGCTGGGTGTCTCGTGAAGCTGCACCCAATTATCAATTGAATTTGTGTAATTAGTTGATTGACTAACTTAAGGGACAGTTGGTTTTTGCAGCTTATTTTTTTCCTTCAATAAATAGAATCATGATTTTAAAACTTCATTTTGTGTTTACTCTGGTAATTGTTGTCTAATATTGAGATTCGGTTGATGATCTGAAGATCTGTTTGTGACAAATATAAAAAAATACAATCTACAAACATTTTTCATAGTACTTCATATTAACCCCTACCAAATCTGGTCAAAGTGGGCTCATATGTACTCAGACTCAATTCAACATTGAATATTTTACGATGATTTGTCTATTATTTAGACTTAGATCTTATTTTTATCATTTATTTGCTAAACAAGACTAGAATGTTGCAAATGAGGTGAGGCAGTGTGATTCATTTCAAGATTTGCTAATGGGGTTTGAAAGTCTCACTTGTCAAACAAAGAATAATTTCAGCTAATATTGTTACATATAGAATAAAAATAAGATTTTAAGTCTTGGCACAAGAATACAATACTTGATAAGACAGGCGATTTTACAGTTATTATTTTGTGTTAATCTCACTGCTATGCTACACAGTTGTGTTTTTTCACCTGGGTGAGTTTTAATTGTGTTAAACTCAAAGCGTAACAATTCAATCTTTTTCACACACGGTCCTCGATCTTCAATTTGCTACTCGTGTGTGTTCTCTCCCTGTCAGCGACTTTATCTGAAATGTTGAAACTGCCGTGAGAGTGCCAAAATCAGCTCGCAGGCTTGATTGAGCGAAAACTTAAACACACGCGCCAGAACTAAAATATAACGAGAGAATGTTGGCATACCGTTCAGCTTTAGCAGGTGACACCGTCCAGTTTTAGATAAATTCATGCATTATGGTAGAGTATGGCGGACAGGTTATGAAATGTTACTGTTGACCTTAGCGTTATAATGATGATCTGCTATCTGCCCAATGTATGGGCTACATTTTATGTTTTTGTTTATATTTTTGATTATCGGCTTATGTTTTTAATCAGTCTTGCTCTTAAAATGTATTAAGTTTAATGTTTTAACGTGTATTTTCTAAATGCGTCTGCTCTTTTGTAAGTCAAAATAGTTTGTGTCTTTACAGTTGCATGATGCTTATTTTTATTTTCTTTACTTTTTTCACAGGAAAACAGGTAATTCACCCCAACCAAATTAAAATCGTCCAAGAGGAATTCTCCCCCAGTCCGGACAGGGTCCGCTGGGCACAGGAGCTGATCGCGGCTTTTGAGGAACATCAGAAGGAAGGGAAGGTGAGACCTCCCGGTGATCGACGCCTTTAAACATGTTATATGTGCGGGTCTGTGACTGTATCTCTTGCGCTGATCGGTGTGCGAGTCATTTATCAATCTGAGGCATTCACCTCAGCGGAGTGAGTGATAACCTCCTCATCAGAGTGAACTGCAGACGTACGCTGTGAGGTTTCTGTACACGGTGGGGAAAAAGCAAATTAAGTGTGGAGTATTATTGTTCCTAATTTAGTGCATCATTGAGCCTTGTGTTTTCAGCTCTGTGGGCTATTGGTGCTCTCGTAATGTGCAATCTGCTCACACCTTGATGCCAGTAATTCTTACACTAAGAATAGCCTCAAGGAAGTGCCGTGTAGTGGGCATGTAAGGGCTCTTACTGTAGTTCATTATCAGAAAGGTTAACGCCAGCCTATTTAAAACTCCCACTCGAGTTTTCTATCTCTCTTTGTTTGGTTTTATTTACTTGCTTTGAGTTTTTTTTTTGTTTTTTGTTTTTTTTTTGGTCTCGTTTTTTCAGTATCAAACTAAAAACCCTGGGTTTTAGGCATATCTTTTAGAAGGATGTTCCTGCGGTTATTTTTTTGCCAAAACATCTGCATATTATTATTGAAGCATTTTAGTGCGTTAGGTTTCTCATTGCAGGACATTTTTAACCCTCTCCAGGCTCATGTTGCAAATTTGCTACAATAAATCAATTGATGACTGACTATAAAATATAAAGACCACATGGGAAATGGTTTGATAAAGTTACCCTTCCAGCTCAGTATTGCAAAAATACAACGTTAGTTCCCCCTGCAGCCACTAGTGTATAAGAACTTTTCTCCATGAATGAAAGATTTTCATATCTCAAAATAATAAATTGGGCCGGAGAGGGTTAAAAGTGAGTGTTTGTTTTTCTTTTTGTTCTAAAGGGTCCTTTCAATGGCAGAGTTTTTTTATTATAAATATTGACACATCATTTTTCGCACTGTGAACTGCCTGGTCATTTTTTTATCTCTAATTATAGTCTATAGTCTAATTAGTGGGCCCTTTTTTAACAAGTGAAAATGATTCAAATGTTAGTGATAACATTTCCTCATTAGCTCAATTTTCGCATTTGTTTTAATGAAATCCGTATCCGTGGCAAAGATGCAATTATTTGAGTCGTAATGGTGGATTTTAAATAATATTTTCAGAATATTTAGAACAATCTAGCATTAGTGTTGTTTGTTTTTTTGCATTCTTGCATTTATCTAATTTACATTAGACAACTATCCCTACCCCTCACGGTAAATATGTAAAATATACCAATAAAATATGTCATAGAAATAAATTCAAAATGCCAACATTTGAGAAATACTTCACTGTATTTGTGTTTCAATGGAAACAACCAAAGTGATTTTTTCATTGATTTAAAACTAGATGTCCTTGAAGTCAAGGTTTCAGAATTAATAGCAACCCTGAAGATTGGTGATAATGTACTAAATTTCAACCTGGCATCCAAATGAACTTATACTAGTTGATCTATGTTTTGAGGAACTATATTGTGTCATGAAATAATTTCCCGTCTCACTAGGGTTTAAAAATTAGGTGACGCGTATTCAAAATCCCTTAGTCATGCAGCACCTGAAGAAAACCAAAGAACCGGCAGTTCAGATGAGACTGATGGTCGTAACCCTTCATAAATCTAGTAACGTTTTCATGAAAATCCACTAAAGATTATATGCATATTGTCTGGACAGTTATTCAGAAATGTTAAAAGTATGGAACATTTGAACACCTGACCGGTACAGGACACAAACGCATTTTGCAAAAAAGCAGGAGCTGTGGTCAGATTCAACCAAGATATAGCATTTGGTCAGATACAGCATCTACATTTGGCATCATAATGGAGATTCGTACAAGTTTGCTTGACTTGGGACCGAACCGTCCTGAATTTGAGTCCTTACCACGGCCCTCTTGGTGTGTTCTTGGGCAAAAACACTTCACTCCCACACTGCCTCACTCCACCTTGGTGTATGACTGGTCACCTGCAAAATTGTCTGGGAAACCTGACTAAGAGCTTGGGGAGTAACCTGTGATGGATTAAAATCCCATTCAGTTGCTTAATGCAACTCAAACCAGGGTTACGCACCAGCCTGATCATTCTCTAGGCTCAGAACAGTCTTACTCTAATTCCAGTGCTCCAGGCGCACTGGTTAAGATCAGTGGCTCAATGGATCTCATCGAGTGTCAGGCAAATTTGGCAGACAATGTTGTTGCCCTTGTCAGAAAGCTCAGACTTGGCTGTTAATGGACTTTTCAGTAAAAGAGAAACCCAAAGTACGCCTCAAGATCCACATAGAAGTATTCCCGCAGCAACAAAATCAGTGTTCTGCAATGACCATCTCAGTCACCAGCCTTAGATCTGGTTGAAAACCTGTGGGCTGAAGTGAAGAGGACAGCTGATGAGTGCAAACCCACGAATGTGTCTGATTTTGGGAGGATCTGCAAAGTGGAATGGTCCGAAATCCCTCAAAATGTGTTTTTAGCCTTGTCATGCTGTACAGGAAATGACTTTCTGTTATCAATGCCAAGCGGTACCAAAAATTAAGAATCCTGTCGGTCAGTGTGGTGGCCAGTGGACTCAAACACAGAGACTAAGGCGAGGCTGAGCTAAATAACTCTTTACAGACAGGAGTCAGAATACAGGAGGAACAGCAAACTGGCACGTCATAGGCTAGGCTAGATACAATTAACATGTCAAAGAACCAATGAAACTGACTACATTTGCACACCCGCAAGAAAACAAATGCTGATGAGATATGGGCGTGGGGGGGCTTGGACAGGAGTTGGGAGGGAGAGTGTGAGTGGCTGAGGGGCATTGTGGGGAAGGCAAAACTCCTGCGCGGCGGATCGGGCTAATACAGGGCAGGTGTGGAGATATAAGTAGGCTGGGGGAGTACGGAAACATGGTTGGGACACACAGAGCAGTCAGATAACAATCACGAAACAAAATGAATGAAATCAGGAACATGACAGAAACCATACTTTTGATGAATTTGTTTATTTATATCATAAATGTATGATTTTGCTTGGTCCCATTCAAACATTCAAAAATGACCATATTTTTTACATTTTGAGTTTTTCTCTGCATTATTGGTTCTCATTTTTTGTCGTATTTTTAATGCATTTCTAGTCAGGGGTACTAATAATTTGGGGGGCCTTAGTATATTTTGTTTTGTCCAAGCTCTTGTTTGCCCTGTATTTTTGTGAAATTTTGTGAAAGGGTCAGAGCTGTATCTCCCTTTTAGCCCAGCATTTCTGATTGCAGTTGCAGGAGAGCATTTTGTGACCTGTTTATATGCTGAAAACTGTGGTGTCAATGGGTGGTAAAATTCAAAAACCTCCATAGTTCACACAGCATGAATAAACATCTGCCAAATTATCAATGCCTTTAAATAATTCTATCTCATTATTTCCAATTCCAAAGTATTTGAGCTCAGAACCTAGGACTAAAAAATGTCACAGTCCAAATACTTACAGGATGAATGGGTGTGTGTTTGTGTTTGTGCGTGTGTGACATTTGTTCTTCCTGTCTAGGGGGCGTTCACGTTCCGTGGCAGCATGATTGACATGCCCTCACTGAAGCAGGCCCAGAACATCGTTGCCATGGCTGCGGCCGTCCCAGAGTTGTGAGCCTCAGTAGGCTCCGCCTCCCTGCCCATCTACCACTTCCTGTTTCCTCATCTGCTCAGGCGCTACCACGTCCTGTTTTACCATCTCCCTGGGCTCCAGGGTACTGCTGTGAAGTGACCTTTACAAAAAGAGCTAAAAACCTCCCGTAATGCTGTTCATCCAAGACTGTTAGTTTGAGTTAACTTATCACACACTCTCTCAGATAGCTGTGCTCTGAAAGGCTCCTCTGATATCCGTAGATGAACCCTGTCAAGGTCATGGGTCCGGTCTCTCTTAAAATGGTTAAATCCAGGAGCCATGACACATCCCGCTGTAAAATTGCTGTATAGAGAGGAGTCAGAGAACCCCTTTTGACTGGGGGTGTATGTCAGTGTCTTTCACCTGAACTGTATTTTATTTAACTGCTGTTTGAAGAGACGGGAGGGCAATGATGCGTTTTGGGATTTTGGTCTCAAACTGGAGTCTCGTTATCTGATGTATCATTCAGGGCTGAACGGCGCGGCTCAGAGTGTGCAGATATGGGGTTGTGATGTGTGTGTGTGTGTGTGTGTGTGTGTGTGTGTCTGTCTGTCTGTCTGTCTGCCGGCCTGCCTGCCTGCCTGCCTGCCTGCCTGCCTGCTTGCTTGCTTGCTTGCGCGTGTGAGTTTGTATTTGTGTGTGTAAGTTTTACGTAAGTGTGTCTTGTGTTTGTGCCTGTATACTCATCATATTTGTGTGTGCATGCATATGTGCATGAGGTATATATTCGCACATGCTTGTGTATGTGTTCAAGTACGAATCTCTGGGAGTTGTGCATACATACTTTTATGTGTGTATATGCACACATGCATGTGTGATTGTGCATAATAGTTGTCTCTGCCTGTGTTTGTTTGTATGTGCATGTGCAGGTGTGTGCATGTGACTTGTGCATGTGTGTATGGGTGTGTTGTATTTGTACATGTGTATTTGTATTGATGTGTGTATGGGGGGTGAAAAGGGTCACAAAGGGCTACCCGGATGTACACAGGCTCAGGTGATTATTCTCTTACGGTCTCACACTTGCGTACCCATGTGCGGAACAAACTTGTATATCTCCGTGAGCATCCCAAGACTGAAATTGAAGCATACGTGTGACTTAAAAATGACCATTAGGTTATATCAGCCACGATGAGTTTATAATCAAGTTTCAATAGGAAATGCTGTGCAAACGCCCATACGTAGTGCTTATCAACCTTTCGTGAATGTTTTTGTCCTGATCTGTGAGCCGTGATGATAGTAATGAACTTGGCGACTGTGGTGCAAAGCAAATGGAAATAACATGGGATTAACTTGAGCTGAAATTTCATTAACTACGACTGTTTATGCAAGCAATCATTTTGACCGTTCCGATTAAAAACCATAAAATCTCTCATTAGATTTATTCCTTCATTCTGTTTGAAAGTTTATTTTCAAAAAATGAAACCAAAATGTAAGTTTGATCAAGTTTAGCACTGGAACTGACAATGGATGCCGTAAACTACAAGCCTATCTAAAACAGTCATAAGGTAAAATTCACCCATACAACTAGCTACTGCATTTATATACTATCTATAAGTCTTTAATGACTCTGAAAATAGCTATTAGACGGAAATGTTTCCATTAGTCAGTGATGTGATATTAATATAAAATGAGATCAGAACGAGCACCCATGTTATTGAAATGACCAAAGTATAGCCTAATTAGCCAAAACCACCGCATTGAAGGGTGATTTGAAGTCGCAACAAAATTGGCACAATGTCAAGTACATAATTTCTTGTTATCACATAACTGTAGTACTTTTCCTATAGCTCAGGTCATTGCATAGTTTTGATATTACCCTGGGGTAATATCACTTCTGCAAAAATGTCATTGGTTGAGAGCATGGGAAAAAAATTGCACTGCATTACATCACACTTAATATTTAGCTAAAGATGAATACCTAGTGTAATGTTGGTGCAATTGGTAGCTATGGCCCAGCGCTGTGGCAAAATAGCTTAGTGTCACTCTCATAACTAACTAGCTAAGGTGCACACAGTACTTAACCATAATTGTCATGCAACATAAGTTTATTACCTAGCAAGCTAAACTTGGCTGGCTACTCAGTTGACTGCATTTACAAACCGTTGCTTGCCTAACCGCAGAAGTCTGACTCGGTGACTGAAGTTAGCAGAGCAATGGAGTAAGCTTAATGCTAGCACACAATGGGCGCCAACGGAAATTACATTCTTTTTCTATTAAATTACGCAATGCAGTTATGTGATGAACATAATTATACTCTTAGTCATGTCATAACGTTATGAAACACGTTGGGTAAATTTTGGGTTTGTTGCTTGCTGAGGCTCTCCACAAATGCAAAATTTACTTGATTCATTTCATAACTTTCATATGACTAGCCCACTTGTGTAAGATCTTCTATCCGTTATTGGTTCCAGCGTTTCAGTATCCTAATATGTGAATGCGAGAACTTCGCCAAGAAACGTGTGTGAATCCAGCAACATTTTTTTTTCCTTTTTTAATAACATTATACCGAAATTATTTTGCTATATTCATAAAATCAATGAAAGGCCAAAGCAACTGCCAATATTGGCTGAAAAGCCTGGAAACAAATGGTACTGTTACAAAACTATTGCATTTTTAGTGTATTGATTATTAATTCATATTTTTTTATGCACAATGGAATGTTTGTGAGAAGGCTTCATTTGAACATGTGATTATCTGTCTCTTGAACGCATTTTGAAGAGGCAATGAGGACCTTGACTGTACTTTTTCAGCTGACTGCTTTCCTGCACTTCAGACATTTTAGAAGGTTTTATTTTGTTTACACCCTGCCCTCACCGTGCAGATCATTCTTGTTTGCTGCTCTGGGTCAGCGATGGCACGGGTATGCATGGTGCTTCTGTCCAACGCTATTTGAGTTTGTAACAAAAAATACATTTTTGACATCCATGAATTTCCATCTCATCATTGTAAGCTGTAATGAATAACTTGACATTGTTGAAATGCTGAAATTAATCAATGATTTGGTGAAATTGTGTGCTTGACACATTCATGTCACTTGTTGTGATGTGATATCACACGGAAGTGCAGTGGTTGCTATGACACATTAGGCTACTTTGGTCATTTGAATGGCATTGGTTATCCCATTACACAATGAATATTGTTTTATAATAATGTCACACAACCCAAATATGCAAATACTTTCTTCTAATAGCCATTTTCATTGTCATTTTAGTCTGATCTATTCGATAGAAATTTGGCATCAGAAGCACAGGTATATTTTATCCATCAGCAGTTTTGTTTATGCAGTGACCCTTGGCGGCTCTAGTGTTAAAATGGTTCAAAGTTACATTTTGGTGTTATATCTTTTTTGTTTGTTTGTTTAATAAAATAAGTGAACAAATCTTTCTGTTGGGAGTATACTGTGAGCAGTTTTATGGTTTGGAATGTCAATGCTCAAACCAACCGCTTACGTCGTTCAGAGTAGTTATGCAATTCTGACACTAGTATTGATCCCAGGCTATTCCCCCTTGCCTTGTGCTGCAGCTTCCAAGTTCACTATCATCATCATGGCTAAGAATTCTGGACAAACACAAAACATTCATGAAGTACTGATAAGCGTTGTATTAGCATGGGTGTTTGCGCAGTATTTTTTGTTGAAACATGTAAACTTGATACTGCTGAAATAATTTTATGGCCATTTTTAAGTCACACATGCTTACACATGTGCGTGAGCAAGTTCGGACTCCCGATTAGCACGCAGTCGTACGCACACGCGCACAGCTGTGTGTTTGGAGTCACACGTGCGTATCCGCATGGGTATGCTAGCCAGAGTTGCGCTAATGTCTCACAGACACACGTACGTACGCTTGTGTGGCACTTTTAGTAAACAATCACACAAGCATACGTATGTTTGGGTAGTCCTCTGTGATCCTTTTCACCCCAACCCCAAACCCCCCGCCCCCCCGGCCATAAGCGCGTGTGTGACTGTGTGTGTGTGGGGGGGTGGGGGTGGAGGGGGGTGGGTATGTGCCAGTAGCTTCTTGCCAGACTCTGAACATCAGGCCATACAGTGAAAGGAGTAAACAAACAGAGCAGCCCTCTGTCGCTTCGCCATTCAGCTCACCGTCATCCTGCCATTCAGCTCCCATCTCCGGCTCCCTCCACAAAATGGCAGGCGGGTGCGCTGCCGAGCTTCCCCCTGGATTGGAGCTCCCCTCGCCAAACGGCTTCAATGCGTTTCCTCAAACTAACAATCTGAGATTTTGTTTCAGTCTATGGCTTTGTGTGTGGACTGTGCAGCTCTGTTCTTCTGACAGGGGTGAAGAGTGTTGGTTAAACTGGGCATGAGCCCTGGAGCTGCCCTACGCTGTGGTCTGTAGCCTCGCTCTCTCTCTCACACGGCAGGAGAGGCCATTTTGGCCGTGTCTTTATGTAAATATAAAGCAATTGCAAAGGATTTTGCTTTGTTTGGTCCAGTCTGTTGCCTTGTCGCCTTTGGAATTTAAAATGGCGCCTATCCCCCTCTGTTTGCGCTTGCACACACACACACACTTGCATAAGGTCTGTTGGTTTCACTTGAGCAAAAGCAGCAATTGTGTGACAGGAGCATTTCAGCATCATGTTTTCAATGGGCGCACTAAATAGAACTCAATATACCCTCAGCATCTAACTTCAACCTGTCAGGGCATTTTACCAGCATTTTTTGTGTTGTCCCTCATAATGAGAAAAAATTATGGGTCTGTGTCTTTGTTGATGAGACCAGAGAGAAAGAAAGTAAAAGACAGATGAAGAAGGCAGAGAGCGAGAGAGAGAGACATGACAGGGAGAGGTTAGTTGACTGGGAAGTTGGCGACCGGCGCTGAGAGCCGCAGTATTGATGCAGACTTGGTGTCACGTGATCAGTTTGTTCGTGTGAAGCGCTCAGGTCTGTGGTGCCCGCATGGCTGCAGTCAGACAGAAAGATGTTACCCACCACTGTGCCCTGCCAAAGGCCTAACAATACATTGGCTGCTTGGCATTCAGCCACACATTTCATTTGTGTTTCTTTCTTTTTTCTCTCATTTATGTGTAATTTTCTGACGTTCTGATGATTGCTTGTTTCCCTCTTGCTCTATTTTCGACCCCTTGAATAGATGCTTCATGCTTTTTTTTTTTCTTTTTTTTTTTTTTTGAAGTGTGCTACAGTATAATAAATTAAGTCCTCGTTGGATATTGACTTCGGACGCGTAACTGCGATTGAATGCATCTTCGCCCGCTGAAAGTGCGTCAGGAGAATGCGTCAGGCGGGTGCATGCTCCGTGTGTTGTTTATTGCGCAGAACAGGTAGTCTTGAGGTAGACCGAAAGAGAAGTGTGTGGACTATTTTTATGCAGTCACTGAAGGGCCCAACGGTGCTGTGCATCTTACGCACCATACGCATCTATAAATTAAAGCTGATTTTTAGATGTTTATAGAATACAATTTATTTGGTTAAACGTCAGAAAATATGAAGTTATATTTGGAGTCAGGATTAAGACGTTGAAACGTAGAACAGAGCAAGTGAATTCGTCGGGAGGGAAGCCTTTTTCATGTGTCATAAAGTTGCTTTGTTGGTTAAGATTTTAGTTATACCGTTCGTCAAAAAATATATAGCCTATATTTTTGGTTTGCAGGTGAGGCTTGAAACGAACTGCCTTACGTTTTAATTTGGTTTGGCTGTCATGTCTTTGGATCATGTTGCTAATATATCACCGGGGTGACGGGTGATCCATCTATTCTCCGTCATTTTACGTGACATTTCTATTAGCTACGTTTTCATCTTGACATAATCGTCTCGGCCGCCGCGACAGATTTATTTAAATACATTTTACTAGTGGTCCCAGAGAGGGTAAATTACGATTAACACGATTATAATCTTACAGAAAACTTAACGGGATTCAATTAAGCGAGGAACACCATTTTCTTATTCGCAGCGTCTCGAGATGGGTTTAATAAATTATCAGGTACAATTCAGGGGAGAAAACACTGTATGCAAAACACTGTCAGAGGAAAATTAAAATGAAACGTTTTGCATAATTTTTTCATTAATCTCAATAGGACCCGTGTGGTAGAGATGGTTTTATTCCTCTAATTTCCCGCCTGGGGGTTATCCAAATAATGTCTTCATTGTTTTACTCGTACGCTAATGACGATATGTGACAGGCTCATTTTAACAAAGGATTATTCCTATGCAATAAAATGTATCGTTTAAATTATACGCAATGGATATTTGGACCCATGGTGATACGGGAGATATTGACGTACAGTAGCAGTCGTGAGAGCAGGGGGCATTTGCTTATTATGATAAAACCCTAATATCTTATGTATAGCTATATTTCTTGGTTGTTTTAACATTTTTTTTTGTCCTACAGCATACCAGGGCATTTGGTCGATTCTGGTAGTATCACCGTGACTGCCGTTTTGACTTTTCGAAAATGAGTTGCAGTTGAGATCATTTTTTCTGTCGCCTGACAAGCACCAGATATTAGAAAGAATTGTATGAATAATTATTTACATATTACCTTGAAAGAGTTTAATGTAGTATACAATTAAATTAGTCGGCCTGAAGTAGTTTTTTTAGACTAATTAGTGTTGGTGTGAACTTAACCTTGTCAAAGGGAGATTTTTTTTAAATTCTTTCTGGGGTTAAAAGAAAACTGCACATTGATTACATTTCTTCACTTGCCACACGAATTGCGCTTCATCGCATGTTCATTGTCCATAGTCACTTGGTTTCCATGTACAGTTATGTTCAGAATTTAGGAGGAGATTTGAAATTTAAATTCTTAATACTTTAACCGTGCGCCATATGGAAACAGGGCTATATCTTACATGAAATCTTTGTAATTTGAGAATTGTCAATCTGGGTTTTTTAATCAGAGGTAAGCGGATAGATGGATGTTTGTTGGCTATTACAGTGTGAAGTTCTTGATGGCCCGTTTTAAGTTGTGCTCCGGAATCGTTTAACTGAGAATTTGTGTGCGTATGAAATGAAGAGTTACTTATTCTTTGTTAAACTTGTGGACTTTGTTTGGCGGAGTGTCAGTTCCATCGACAAGTAAAGTGACCCTTGAGTTGAACGACTGTGTGTTTTGAGTGAAAGGTAATTCCTCCTTCAGTGGAGTGCGCGTCTTGTGAAAAGTCTCGACTGCGTCGACGCTCCTCTGCGTCTAATGTACACCATGCTGACGACCCCCCCCCCCCCCCAAACTACTCCCCACCCCCCTCACCCCTCTTAAATGCTGAAAGATCAAAGGGCTCGCCGTCTCCCGGCGGACCCCACTAAAAACCACGTCTCTTTGTCCACTGTTGCTAGGCTTCCAGTAAAGGAAGAGTGACTGCTACGAGAATGTTAATCAGACTCGTTACAGTGTGACGAAATCTCCGCAACTTTTCATTCTTACTGTTCTTGACCCTAGTGCACCTGCAGTTATATTGCATGTCTGATCTGAGATCCTTGTATAAACGCGCAATAACTTTGGAAGGGGACTGACTTCAGTTTACTTTGCAACCCTGCGCTGCTGGGACCTGGGCTGTTCTAAACTAACCCGCGAACGTCCTTTGCTGACTTCATTTCACAGTGCATCTGATATGGACCGCTGGCGCAAACCGAGTGTTGCGTATGTTTCATAATAACGCGTTTGCAAGCCGAATTATTCGAGCTTTGGATCCAAATCTTATTTGGATTGTCTTATCCTTAGTTTGTGTAAAAACGACATCAAGCCTGCGCTGTTTCCTCTAACGCACATCCGTAATTAGTCGTCTAAAATCTGAATGTGTGTGGAGTAAGGTTCTGCATTGAATAAAAAGGTTACCAGGATTTCTAACATTATCGTATCCGAGGCGATGTCAAATGATCTTTCAGTTATTGCATTAGTGGTGCAGTAATTTAAGCTGAACACATACTGTCTATGTATGCGTTTTGATAGCCGAGTTTGACAATAATTTAAAAAATAATCTGAATGATAAAAACCACTTGAGGAATTGAAATCACTTACATTAAAATTAAGGGTCCTTTTTGTCCGTATTTCTGCCTTTTGAGATTAAATCGTGATGCACGTCTTGCTCTAAAATTGTGACCTATTGTTTGTTTATTCATTTATTTTTTAGCCAATGGCTTATTGTATTGATTCGTGATCTCCCGTACTCCCTCCGGATATTTTTACAGTTTGCTGTAATGAAGTTATCATGTTAAATTATTAAAATGTTTACGAAATAAAATCCTCTCGTGAGAACTTTGTTAACGTGCATTTCAATTAGTAACAGGATACTTCGTCACAGAAATTTCCTCAGAGTGTTGTTGCCCTTAAACTTTCGTTGGAATCTGCTGTATACCTCACCATCTCTTGTCAAAACTCAGTATTTCTTCTGCGAATGGGTCTTTGGAAAACCATAATTCTTCATTGCATACGTTAGTTTTATTTGTAATGTTAAACCTATATTGAATGCCAAATTTTATATGATGTATGTTGCCTCCAAACTATTTTGACTGAGCGAATCTATTGGAACTATCTGTTCTTTGTGATTGCCGAACTAATATCTTTCGGTAACTGCTGTGCAGACAATTTATTTAGCCTTGTAGTTTTGCCAAAAAATGACGTTATTCCTCTCCGCTATAATTCTGGGTCTTGCCTTCATTATTAGCAATTTAGTGCGTGCTAATCCTAAACCTGCTTTCCGCGGAGCAGTAAAACCAGTAACAGTGATTTTATGTAGATTAACACTGAACCTCGTAATTGCCCGTTATCAATATTCACGTCGGGGGCGAATTAAAACAATAGCAATTCTTTTTGATGTACGCGATAAAATAAATGCATTATTGAATAAGAGGCAGCTTGCTGCGTGAGTACCCGATTGCGCGCAGCTTCGTTTGTCTCTCCTACGGGCGCTCTAATAGTCCCCGCACAGCGCAGGCGCCTTTAGTTCAAAAGTTTACCGGCGGATCCTGTCAGAGCCGAGGAAAGGGGTATAGAGGCTTATAATACACCCCCCACTCCACCCCTTCCCCCTCTCCCTCCCCGAAGCCCCATTTATTGTAGCCAGGTTGTTAGAGATTATTACACCGTTGCCAACCAAGAGCAGTGCACTTGCTGCATCCAGGCAAGACAGGCCGTTGCATTCGATTTAGACGACTCCTGGCATAAGAGACGGCAACCCTGCGCCCTTTAGAAACTAATGAGCGCGAAGGGTGCGAGACCTCTCGCAAAAATGGAGGGATTTTTTTTCCATACTTGTGTAAGCTCTGACATGAGCAGTTACTCATTCGAGGCTTATGTTGATTTCCTAAAAAATTCAGTGTAGAGAGACGTTGAGATCCCTTGTTGCTAATGAGTAATTACCTCCGTGACCTTCAAAAATGGTGGGCCTTGATGATTGATAGCTGATATTATGTTTGTCAGACCTCCAGGGTCACGGGCAGGCTTTGTTTTTTTTTTTTTTCTTGGGGGAGGGGGGCTTTTTTTCGGTATTAGTCACTGTCCCTCTACGGTCGCCCCTGTGCACGAATCATCCAGTGGCTTTGTAATCGTCTTGTGGACATACCGCATAATGCACTTTGGGGGTTTCTATACCAGATCTGGTTGAATTATTATATTATATTTACTTTCGTGTTGTCAGAGGAATTAAAGGCCCACAATAACCTCAGCTCTCAAAGCTTGATAAGCCTCCTGTTTTTGTTCACCTGAGCAACTGTCAAACAGTTCATTCTCTGAATAATCAAAACGGTGAATGAAATCTGTAATGAATAGAACATGGTAATGACAAAGTGATTGCATATCTGCAATAATTACAGAGTATAATGGATGTGATATTGTCAGGATGGTAATGATCTGATAAAAATTTTCTTTGGCGGGTTTTAGAATTTTTTAAAGCTACATAATTGGTCATAATATGCTGCTTGATTCCTTCAGAATGTATAAGCACTCAAAAGAATTTCCATCTTAAGAGGAAGAAATTCAATGCCTTATTCACATTCTGCGAGCAGGAAGAAGCTTCAGCACAGCAGCTTCAGGTTGGCTGCTTGGTGTTGAGAATCTGCCTACTAGTGCTGCCAGTTGCTTCTCGTGCAGCAGTCGGTAACGCCGGCCAGCAGGTTCGGTAGTTGTACATAAAGATAAACAGCACAAGCTTGTCAATAAAAATGCTATTAGTTTACGGTGCTTTGAGAAACCATTTGCCCAGTTGTCAATTTCTTCCATTTTTGCATATTTGGCATAGCCTATGTAAATGTTTCAGATCATCCCACTAATTGTCTTTGTCACTTATGAAAATGTGTACTAATGCAAAAATGCAGCTTTCAAATGATCATTTTATTCATTGGAGGTCAAGAATTTTCAAAACTTATATCACACGTGAAAAAAATAATTCTTATCCTATTAAGTGGTCTTTCCACAATTGGTGGCAACAATTGCAAGCAAACATCAGCAACTCCTGGCAGTGAGTTTTTTTACATTGTTGTGAAGGAATATTGTCCCACTTTTCCGTGAAGAGTTGTTTGAACTCAGCCACACTGGAGGGTTTTCAAGCGTGGTCTGCCCATTTAATTCATGCCACATTTTCTCAATTGGATTCTAGTCAGGACTTTGACAAGCCGCTCCAAAACCGTCTTGTTTCTTTTAAGCAATTCAGAGGTGGACTTAGGTGTATGTTGGCTTATTATCCTGCTGCATTAGCCCAATTGTGCTTGAGCTTTAAGTCACAAACTGGTAGCTAGAAATTTATTGTCAGAGTTTTCTGGTTGAGGGCAGACTTTACTGTTCCATCAATTATAGCAATTCGCCCAGGTCCGGTCGCAGAAAAGCTGTCCCAGACCAGCACACTACCACCGCCATGTTTGACTGTTGGTATGATGTTCTTGAATGTGGCATTCTGTGTTAGATTTATGCTAGATGAACTGGGACCCAAGCCTCCAAAAACTCCTCTACTGACTCAACAGTCCACACAATATTATCCCAAAGGTCTTTGGGGGTCATCAAGATGTTTTTTGGCAAACGTGAGACAAGCCTTTGTCCTTTTTAGGCCAGCAGTTGTTTTAGCTCTGCTGATCTCCCATGGATGTCATTTTTGCATAGTCTCTTTCTTATTGTGGAATCGTGAATATTGACCTTCACACAGGCAAGTGAGGCCTTCAGATCTTTACATGTTAGTCTGGGTTCTTTTGTGACTCTCTGGATGAGTCGTCAATGCGCTCTCGAAGGAATTTTGTTTGGTCGCCCACTCCTGGGAAGATTCATTACTGTTCCAGGTTTTCTCCATATGTAGATGCTGGCTCTCACTCTGGTTCACTGGAGTCCCAAAGCCTTAGTAATGGCTTTGTAACTTTTTCCAGACTGACAGATTTTAACAACTTAGGTTCGCATCTGTTCCTGAATTTCTTTAGATAGCAGCATCATGTCCTGCTTTTAGCCTACTTCACATTGGTAGACAGTTTCTATTTAAGTGATGCTTAAATTCAACTGGGCTGGCAATAATCGTGCACATGTGAGTCTAGTGAAATTGAACCTAATTATTGATTACATTCGTGTAATTGGCTGATCTAGTAATTTAGGGAGCAACTACTTTTTCTCACGGGGCCATATGGGGTTGGATAGCTTTTCTCCTTCTATAAATGAAATCATCATTTAAAAACCACAATTTGTATGTACACGCGTCGTCTTTGTCTAATATGAAAATTCATTTGGTGATCTTAAACATTCAAGTGTGACAAATATGCAAAAATAGAAGAAATTGGGAAGGGAGCAAATGTGAATGCATCAAGTAAAAGTGAGCTACATGAATTCAGAATGTCAGAATCTTGTTTTGTCATTCATGTGCATAGAAAATCCTCGTAACTTCATGATGCAATGTACAGTAAGGCTACGAAAAATTAATTGGCTCGTCATTCTACCAAGTGATTTGCATCTCAGCTTATCAGTGTTTGTTCGCTGATTAAATAATGTAAACTGTGTTAACTGGAGACAGGTTTAGCGCAATTACGTACTAAAAGGTGAGGTTAGAGCAGGCCTTTCATTCTGATAAAGGCATGATATGACATATTGTATTACAGTGGGGTTCAAAAATTTGGGCACCCCTGGTTTGTTAATCTCCAAGTGATTGAAAGCAAACCTGAACACTAAATGCTACAAAGTTAAACATGACACATTTCATCACATTTTAAAGCAAGAATATTTTTTTTTTTTTTACTTTTTACACTTTCAAAATGATAAAACAAGGAAAAAGGCCTGGTGCAAAAGTTGGGGAACCCTGTCAGCTTGTACTTTGAAACTCCTCCTCGGGCAGCTATAACAGCTTGCAAACGCTTCCTGTAGCCAGCTAAGAGTCTTTCAATTCTTGTCCTTGGAATTTTTTCCCCATTCTTCCTGACAGAACACATCTAACTCAGAAATATTCTTTGGCCTTCTTGCATGCACGGCATGTTTGAGGTCTCTCCATAGTTTTTCAGTAATATTCAAGTCTGGGGACTGTGATGGCCATTCCAAAACCTTCATCCGTCTTTCCTGGAGGTACTTCATGGTGGATTTTGAAGTATGCTTCGGGTCATCGTCTTGCTGGAATACCCAACGTCTCTTCAACTTCGATTTCTAGACTGAGCTTTGAACATGAGCCTCCAGAATGTCTTGATATTTGGTGGAGTCCATTCTTCAATCCGCCCGCACAATATTACCTGTGCCCCCAGCTGCTACACAACCCCAAAGCATAATGGATCCACCTCCATGCTTAACCCTAGAACACTATTGCTAAAATTTGTAACACCATCACTAACGCCGGGTGATTTTTCCCGATATAGTAAAATATCCAATTAAAAGTACTTGTCCTCAAAATATGACAATACATGAGAAATTAGAGTAGTGTTCTTTTATTTTCAACTGTGCCATGTCTAACAAAATGAAAAAAAGTACCCTGAGGTAAACAAAACACCCATGCCTTCAAAGATGTCAAAGACAATGCTGAAGCTACCCAGGGACCCATAACACTCAGACAAACGCAACATAATGAAAATCACGTAAACACGTTTGCTCGGGTGAAAATCACCCGGCGATAGTGTTCTAGGGTTAACAGTTGGCAACGTGTTCTTTTCTACAAATGCTTCACCCTTTTTTCTCCAATTATACCTTCTTTTGTTGTGGCCAAAAAGTTCAATTTTGGTTTCGTCAGTCCAAAGCACTTTTTTCCAATAATGTTGAGAAACCTCAAGCCTTTCTTTTGCATACTTCAGACGCTTAATTTTGTGTTGAGGTCGAAGGAAAGGCTTCTTTTTGCAACTCTGCCTTGTAGGTCTTTGTTGTTTAAGGTGTATTATTGTCCTGTGAACAACTAGACCTGTGTCTGCTACTCTCTTTTGCAGCTCTTTTGCGGTGATGTGTGCATTCTTCTGAGCATTTCTCACCAGATCTCAGGGCATTCTATCTGAAATTTTTATTGGTCTGCCAGATCTTGCCTTGACTTCAATTGTTGCATTAATTTTCCATTTTTTTACGATGTTTCTTACGGTAGAAATGGGTAGTTTTCGAAAGTTTTTTGTAGCCCTCTCCTTATTGGTGGAAGCGAATTATCTTGATTTTGACATCCTTGGACAACTATTTAGAGGAACACATGGTTTTTAACACCAGACACAACAGCTACCACAGTGGGATACTTTAGAAGGCATGGAGGTTCTTCAGAATATATAGTTCAACCCTGGAATTATATTCAGCTGATTCAGTGAAGCCCTAACGAGTGAATCACCTGGGTCTGGGCCTTAATCATCTTTTTAAAAGGTAACAAAGAATCTCCAAAAGGGTTCCCAAACTTTTGCACAGGGCCCTTTTTCCGTTCTCATCATTTAAAAACTCAGAAGAATTGAAATAAAACGAAACCTTGCTTTTAAATTAGCAGAATAGTGGCATGTTTAACTTTGTAGCATTTAGCATTCAGATTTGCTTTCAATGACTTGGAGATTAATTGTAACAGACATTTAAACCAGGTATGCCCAAATTTTTGCACCTTATTATATTATTATTCCTGGTCAGTGGTGAGAGAATGGATGTGGAGTATATCTCAGCAGTGGGCTAGAGGCAGAAACACACCCTGAACACTTCGCCAATCCATCACAGGGAGCACTCACTGTTCACTCATGCACTCATTGCTATGGACAACTCAAAGTCTTCTATTATATTACATTACATTATATTATATTCTGTAATCAGCTCCTTAACTGTTTTCACTTGGACTGTAATCTGATAGTGGATCTTGTTCCTGTAAAGATCTGAATATCAGTCCCCAGGGAGCCTCTCTTGTTCCTCTGAGTGATTGCCTCCACATAGTCTCATTATGAAAGGACAACAAAAGACTGTGACATGGTCATTACTTGCTCAGGACAGGGTTATTGGCTTTCTGTGGAAATATGCTCTGCTTTTTCCTTTCACTTTTTCATTCACAAGGTAAGAGCACTTGGGATACATACACAAAAACTCTGCTATCGTTCTGGACTAGGCTCCCTCAACAAATAATCAGTCCAGAACAATTTTAGTCTGAGGTCAGTCAGTGAATCCATTAAGGTATCACTCTGACAGGCTGACCACTGATAGTGTTGACCGGTTGCTCAGTGCTGCTCTGGTTCAGGATTAATGCATGTGTTGCAAACTTTCGCAAACTCGAGACAGAGCAACATTAACTCTGTGACAGCTGGTGAATCTCTGTTACTTGAGCACCACCAGTCACCACTGACTGGTTGCAGTATATTATCACTGATTTCAGTCAAGCTCTGGGATTATTGTATCTCCCTGACGACGATAGTCTGGAGATACTATGGTTTAGTTCCAGTGCCGCCGCTGCCACCGCCGAGATTTTTTGTTCCAAGCTCTGGATGCTTCAAAGTTTATAGGATTTTTCCTATAAACCGCTGCTACAGGGACCGAGTGATCTAGTTTTGTTTTATTTTAGATTGGTTATATGCCGCACTGGTCAAAAATATGTTAACAATTTTCAGCCATACATAGAAGAATTTAAACACTTTTAGTTTTACCAAAAAACTGTTTAAATTTTAGATTGATCAAAGAGGCCAACTTTTGCTGAAATAACTGCTATGCAAATTCAAGACAGGTTTTTAGGTTGTTTCAGTGAATTCCACCCGTCACTATTTTAAAGTTCTGAAGGATACACTGCACTTGTGATGTACTTCTTTTTGATATTTAGATCCAGTGTGCACAAATCTACAAACCCAATTCCGAAATAGTTGGGATGAAGTGTAAATTGTGAATAAAATCAACATGCAATGACTTTCATATCACATGAGTCAATATGTTATTTACAACAGAACATGGATAACATTTCAAATGTTGAAACATTTTACATTTTTATCCACAAAATGAGCTTATTTCAAATTTTCTGGCTGCAACAGGTCTCAAAAAAGTCAAAAAAAGGACACAGGCAAAAAAAAAAGCTGAAAAAGCAATTAATATGTCAGAGAATCAGCTGAAAGAACATTTAGCGAGTGCATAAGTTGTAACTGGCATCAGGTGTGTAACATGATTGGCTATAAAAGGGATGTCTTAGAGAGGCTGAGTCTCTCAGAAGTAAAGATGGCCGGAGGCCCTCCATCCTGTGAAGGCTTGCATAAAAAAATTGTGTAATACTTTAAAAACTAGAACAGGCACTCTGTAGAGCGCATACCTTCGCCGACGCCACTGAATCCCTCACCACTGGCGTTGGTTTCATGCCGATCGGATAAAAATTGACCGAGATATGGCCGAAAGTCGGTTTTGACCTTTTCGTGGCCTTGACCTTGACCTTTGACCCGATCACTCCCAAAATCTAATCGATTGATCCTCAGGTCATGCCAAATCAACCCACCAAATTTTATGAAATTCCGTCTGGTACTTTTTGAGTTATTCGATACACATACACACAGACAGACACACAAACAAATAAATACACGGGGATCAAAACATTACCTTCGTCAGCGAAGTCGCTGGCGAAGGTAACAATGTTCCTCGACATCAAACTGCAAAGGCTTTGAAGGTCTCATCATCGACAGGGCATAACATCATCAAAAGATTCAGAGAAACTGGAAAAATCTCTGTTCTTAAGGGACAAGGCCGAAGACCTTCTCTGGATGCCCGTGGTCTTCGGGCCCTCAGACGTCACTGCATCACTCACCGGCATGATTCTGTCATTGACATTACTAATTGGGCCCAGGAATACTTCAACAAACCACTGTCTGTAAACACAGTCCGCCATACCATCTACAGATGCCACCTAAAACTCTATCGTGAAAAAAGGAAGCCATTGTTGAGCATGATCCAGAAGCGCCACCATGTTCTGTGGGCCAAGGCTCAGTTAAAATGGACTGTAACAAAGTGGCAAAGTGTACTGTGGTCAGACGAGTCCAAATTTGACATTCTTGTTGGAAATCCTGGGTATTGTGTCCTCTGGACTAAAGAGGGGAAAGACCACCCCTCCTGTTATCAGCGTTCAGTTCAAAAGCCATTGATGGAAAAAAATGTTGCCGTTGAATATTTTTCTCTCAAAATTGTGCCACAATTATTTTCACCCCTAGGAAATCCTATGATTGAGATCAAGCTGAAGTGCGTATATTTCCAGTCATAATTTTAAGTTCACCTGTTTGGTACACCACTCTTTGGTTATCAGTCATGACTTTTTATTTTGCTGGGGTATGACAGATGCCCAATTCCCTTAGTCATTGACCACAGGAGAGACCCAAAAACACAGTGATGATGTGCAATGAGAAGTTGAGCTGGGCCCATCAGGAAATAGATAAAAGAAAATCTCTAAACCATTAACAATACCTGTTTGCCGTATCGGGGCAATAATGAAGAAGTTGCAGGAGTGTCAATTGACCCAATGCACTGTGAGGAGGAGGGTCGACTGGCAGAAAAATCTCAAAGGATTACAGCTGGAGAACTGCAGCAGTTTGCGGAGTCTTGGAGTCACGAAGTCTCTAAAAGTACCATCAGATGCTTCCCACATCAGCACAAGTTTTGATGGGTTGTCAGGAAAAAGCCTCTACTGTCAATCAACAACAAACTGAGAGGCCTACAGTTCGCAAACATGACTGGGACTTTCAATGGAACTGGGTTATATGGTCAGATGAGACTAAAATACAGCTTTTTGGCAAAACATTTCAAAGGCGGGTTTGGTGTAAAATAAAGGAGGCCATGCAGAAAGCACCTCATACCCACAGTGGGGCTGTTTTTCCTCCAGAGACATCTTGGTTGGATGCAGGGTGTCATGAACTCCATCAAATACCACTCGATTTTTAAATTAAAATTTAACAGCCTCTGCCAGGAAGCTTAAAATGGGCTGTGTTGTACCTGCCATCAGGACAATGATCCTAAAGCCTACCTCAAAATAAATGGTTTACTGACCACATAATAAAATTTTTGCCATGACCATCACAGTCCTCTGAAGCTGAAGAGGAGAGTCCACAAGCATGGACCTTGGAATCTGAAGGATCTGGAGAGAGTTAATGTCAAGGAATGGCCTCAGATGCTGTGCCATGTGGTCACCAACCTCATCACACATTATGAGAGAAGACTCAGAGCTCCTATCTTGGCAAAGGGAGGCTGCACAAAATATTAAAATGAAGGGATGCCAATGATTGTAACTCACGCATCTTTGAGAAGATATCTCTTTCATGATAAGAATATAATGTTTCTCTGAATTATGTTACTTCAACTGAAGATTAGTTTTTTGTGAATATTTAAAATAACATAACCGAACATGAATGGCAAGAACAGTCCTTTCAGCCCAACTAAGCTCACCAGTTTCTTTATAGTATTGTGAATATATCCCTTCAGATACTAAATGACTCAGTGGTATCTAGCTTTAGGTCAAGTCTGCTCTTGAAAACCCTCAAGATCTCTGCCTCAACAATATGGTCAGGTAAGCTACTCCACATTGAGATTACTCTTTGGGTGAAGAAATATTTCCGAATATCAGTGCTAAATTTACCTTTGGTCAACTTCCATTTGTGAACCCGAGTTCTACTCACAACACTTGGTCGAAGGAATCCTACATGATTCACTTTGTTAATCCCTTTAACATATTTGAAGACCTCAATCAAATCACCCCTGAGTCTCCTTTTCCTAAGACTAAAGAGATTAAGGATCTTCAGCCTCTTCTCGTAGCTTTCATCTTTTGTACCTGGAATAAGCTTGGTGGCTCTTCTCTGAACTTTCTCTAGAGCCTCTATATCTTTCTTAAAGCATGGTCCCCAGAACTGTACACAATACTCCAGGTGTGGTCTGACGAATGTGTTGTACAAAAGAAGCATCACCTCCTTAGATTTGTTCTCAGTACTTTTGGCAATGTATCCTAGCTTCCGATTAGCTTTTTTAACTGCCACGGCACAATGGCTAGAACCTGTGAGGGTTTGGTTAACAATCACTCCCAGATCCTTCTCTTGTGCAGCACATTCCAGTTTTAAACCTCCCATGAAGTAATCCCATCTAATGTTTTTATTACCTACATGTACAACTTTACATTTTGCTTGATTAAATTTCATTTGCCACATTTCTGCCCAATTCTGGAAAATTGAACGGTTATGTGGCGAAATGACTCCAAAAAAGACTTTTTTGCTCAGTTTTACGAAGGAGTGCCAATAATTCTGGGGGGCACTGTAGGTCACTCTCCTAAATTTACAGATGCATTTGAATTGGCACATCTTGAATTGTGCCATTTGAGTTCATTGACATGACTTAACATTGCATATATTCTTATATTTCGCTAAAACATTCATAAAACATTCCAGTATTTTTGACCGATGGCCACGCTTTCGTTTAAATGTTGCATTTGTAAATTGTTCCTGGCAATAATGTTTCTAAATAGCATTTTGTTAGCCGTGTACTTTGAAAGACTAATGATTGGTTCCAGACAGCAAATGGTGCTAAATATGAAAAAAGGCCATTATATTTTTCATTGGTCTCTGCTGAAACATTGCACAAGATTTATAGTAACTTTGCTAAATGTTCATTGTATGGTCTGAGTTATTTAGGATGGTCATGGCTAAAGCTCAAATAACATGGTTCCCTGAAGAACAACCTGATGGAAATTTCAGTGGGATACGACCGCCAGCTTTTCTCAATTAATGAGTAAACTTGTGTTCAGAAGGTTTGGACAGTTACCGTCCAAAGACATTTGCTTGCATTCTCTTCGGCGCTTGTCATCTTCGCTGGTTACCCAGAGCTCCATTTAATAACGCCACATACATCAGAATATTGAGCCATTGTTTTCAGTGAGAGATTCTCGAAGTCCAGCAAAGCAGTTGTTGTTCAAGTGAGCAGAGCCCAGAAACAGAAGCAACAGTGAGACGGCGAGTCGGTTTTCCCTGGCAGAACAAATCGTAAACTGGCTCAGGGCCCATTTTTTAGTGATGGTCGAGAGTTTAGTGAATGTTTGGGGTTAATGAGATGCAGATGTGAGGACGGAGCTCCAGATCTATTATTTATGCTCCAGCACAGTTTGATAGGCTGACGCCTGATGACACTTTTGTTTCCTTGACAGTTCAGGAGCCCCAGAGTGATTGGCTCAGCCCTGATTACTCCAGACTCGGACCTCCTCATCGCTGGCTCTTTCCAGAGCCGGTGGAGTCTGTAGTGCTGTCTCAGTTTGGGCTTGTTCAGCAGACTTTACCTTCCTGTACTGTCCTCCATCTCCTACACACTCAGGCCACTACCCACCCGTTTCCTTACTGTTTTATGACAGGTAGCTCACTTACTCTGAAGTTCAATTTTTTTATTTTTTTTTTGGAGCACAATTATGCGTCTCAGTCATGTGATATGTTCTTTAATTTTTTCTCCAGTCACAATGTGATAATTTTCAAAATGGAATGCTCCTAATACTGTATGATATCCATTTCTCACGATTGGTTTTTGTGCCATCACTTGGCGTCCGTCGTCATCTGTCGTTAACATTTTTCAAAAATCTTCTCCTCTGAAACTTCTGAACAGATCAGGACTAAAATCAGTCACAAGCATCCTTAGGATGCCTGCTGTCTGAAAAACTGGCCCCTGTTACTAAAAATAGAACATGGGGTAAAACCACCTTTTTCAGCTACATCTCAGGAACTAAAGCAGCCAGAGAAAAACCCCTTACCCCAAAATGATCGGCAGATGAAACTCGACAAAAGTCTCCATAGCATCGAAATCATACAATGCCTGCTTTGAAATTTCAAATTTGACGATTTTCTGTATTTTTTTAATTAATTTATTTTTTGGCCTGAATAATGAAAACTATGAGAGAGAGAGAAAAATCTTTCAATTGCTAAAATGATCTGCAAATAAAGCAATACAAAAGTCTCCATTACACTGACTTTGTACAATGGCTCTTTGTAGGAGTCATTTGCCTTAAAACATCAAATATAATGATTTTTTTTTTTTTTTTTGCATTTCACTTTAGCATCGAAATAATAAACCATCACATTCAATTTGCTTATTAGATTCTTGAAATAATAATCAGAATCCCCTGGAATTTCCACTTGAATCAAACTATTTATTTCTTTTCCATTTAAAAATTGATTTTGCGAAAATCCGAGATCGGAATCCTAATCATGTTCTTTGGTATTTCATTTAGATCCTGCTCCTTGTTACTTGTATGCTGCAGTAGATTATGTTTCCCTTCATACAGATCCAGGTGAGCGATTTTGGCTGTCTAGAGCCACTAGTTTTCATTTGCTGTTAAATGCGATGTGTCATTTTCACATTTTCTGTCAACATGGCATCGGTCTGCAGAAGTGCCCTCAGATGTGTTTTGTTTGTGCATTTACGCACACAGATGAGACAGAAAATGATAACCCCCTCCTTCATGTCTCCTGTGAACTGCAGAAACAGGCTCCATCTAACTGATGTCCATTTGAATTTCTGGACCCTGTGTTTCCCAACAGAACATTTCCATGAACATCACACTCTTTTCACCAACTTGACTTTTTCCCGGAGTCCATCTCTTGCCCAGGTTCAGTGCACACAGACTTGTCTGGTGCACAAAATGTAAAAGAAAACGGGACCCACTCTACTTAGTGACCTCCTTCCATTGTTATCGAGTCCAGTTCCAACACTCTTGTGCCCATTCTTGGTGGTTTTGAAGGTGGACAGAGGTTTGCACGGGGAGTGCAACTGGTCTGTTGCTACAGTTTGCTGTATGCAGCAGGGTGCGATGATTTTTGTGTTGTGACACATTCCTCCCGTAAAATATTCTCTGACTGGTGCATCACAGTAGCCCCTCTGTTCGTTTGGACCAAACGGAATGGCCTTCATTGCCCTCACGCGTTGTGGTTTATCCCTCATCAGGTCACTGCTGGTCGGTAATCACCTCTGCTGACCCGGTGCATCCCACTGGCCTTGCTGCTTCCTGACTGCTCTGACACAGTCTTCTGGCCATAACAATTTGACCCTAACTTGTCAAAATTGTTCAGGTTTAATTTCTCCCGCTTCTAACGCTTTGACTACAAGAACCGACTGTCTGCTTACAGCCTAATCTCTGTCTGCAGACTTAGTCACCTGTCCTTGTTACGCGATAACGTTAATTTGCTTCATCTGTCTGTGGGCATAATGTTTTGGCTCAGTGTGCCTGCATTATATTCCTGCCTAATGGGCACTTCTTGTGTGGGTCATGAGGGTGGTGACAGATCTGAGGGAAAAGTGAATGAGAAGGGTGTTGGGCTGCTTTCTGCTATGTTATTGTGGGCCTATAGCTATCTTTCATTATTATAATTTGGTGAACATTCTACCGGTAGATTTTCAATCATGGTTGGAATCGTGGTTTCATATTCCCTATTTAAGAAGTTGTGACTTTTCTGTGTTCAAAAGGTATTGCGTGGGGCGCCTCAATAAAGTGCTATTTGCTGCTATAATTACGCAAGGCGCAAAATATACATAGCAAAATTTCAGATTTCGGCCTTCAACAGTTTTATCAATTTTTAGTTGGCAATGACCGTCAGAGGGGTTCGCAGGTAGGCCTACCTATGAATCCTTTTGAAGGTCATTTGTAAACTACAAAATGAATGATTAACTTTGGGAGGGATAGAATGAGTAAAAATTAAGCACTTTAAGGGTTAATATGCTATGTTAAGTGCTGGGAGCAGAAGTCAAATTCATTGGATTCGTGTAAACAAAGGTTGACTGTAAAATGTTAGCGTTCAGGCTGTCTTGAAAGTGTTCCGTTGAAAAGTTTCCATTTGTGAGTGAGTTATGTAATTATGTAACTGCTCGGTGACTCCACTGCTGTTGATTGCGTTTTCTTTCGGAAAGTAATTGGGGTTAGTTTCCTGAAATGAAATCCATCTCTGTCATAATTATAAGCACCGTATCAGTGGCTATAATTTTCTATTTTATACCTTTGGCTGGCTAATTCCGGAGCATTATTCTCTGCCCCGCCTCATCCAATTGGTGATTCTGATTGTGGTTTTTCTGGAGGAATAATGAGCCACATCTGGCTCACGTCACTGTTTTGTTTACTTGTGCATTTACATTCTCTTATTATGTGTGCGTGCCTGCAGTCCCGAGTTTCATCACTGCATCTACCTGCCCAGTAGGGCTGCACTTCACGATGTTAAAGGCTTTGTTTGATGCTGCAATAATAACGATAATGTTTTTAATTATTCTGCACCTTGGGGAGATTAGGCGCAAGTTAAATAATTAAAGTGGTTTATCACATGGTTTGAGCTTATTATGTCATTCCGGGCTCATTTTGTTACCCCTTTCTCAAAGAAGGTTGTACGCTGTCAAGTAAGATGGACTGTGACTGCATAAACGGGCAATCATTTAGCTTTTAGTGTGTCGTTAATTGTGGAAGATGTACCATACCTTTAAAAATACCGCCCTTACCTCTGGTGGGTTAAGGTTGGTTGTGTTGAATACCAGCCATAGTTTTAACCAAGGCTATTTGAATTGTAATTCATATTAGAATTGAATAACGTCATTATTCATGCAATTGTCGCTTCAGGCTATTTGTTTAGCTTGTTTTTTCTCAAACAGTCAAACACATTTTTCAAAGGTATGCAGTCAAGCCTTTCAACGTAAGCGAGCGATTTAAACGCACCCAATATGAATTGAAACTCATGCACTCAAAATCATAGGCCACTGGGAACAAATGTAATAACCATTATTTTTACGCTGCATTACATGCATTTTTTTTTTCGTTTTGCACTCTTGTTGATAAAAGTACGAAAGAAGAATTCAGTGCTTTAGGAAATATTAACGGTCATTGCGACATTTGATGAAACAGGTGAAATAAAAGCGGTAGTGGACTAGTTCGAGACCAATATGCTGTCTTAACTTAATTGGTTAATAATCAGCAGTATTCTTTTTAAGGTGGAATGGTATAGCTTCATGAAAAGTAATTTCGATGGCCGATCAGTCCATTAATTCTTGAAAAGACGTTCCACTGTCTCTTGGCCATCAGACTTTCACAGATGCCAACTTGCAAGCTGTGGAAGGATGCGCGTTAAATTTTCAGTGCTTCGCGTTATTTTTAGTGTAAGTATTTTGAGAGTGATTCGAGGAAATAATGAGTAATTTGAAGTTTGAGCGAACAATTAAAGTTACACGCCTGAGTAAAGTTATTAATACTAGTCTATATTAAAGTAAAACTAGATTAATGTTATAAATACTATAAAGTTATAAATACCTTCATTTATACGTTAATCACCGAGCAAATACACTCGCCTGTCAATTATTATCTTGTTCAAGCCTGGTGATTCCCTCTGCATTTTAATTTTTGATGTGCTTCGTTGGTTGATGTCATTTTTTTTTTTTGCTTCAGATTGGCTATGAGGGGTAGTGATTGAAGTTTGGTACGAGTTTTAACAGAATTTATTTATTAATGTATACAAATATATTCTAAACTGCACGCAAAGTTTTATTGATTATATTATAATAAGACGGCATTTGAAGAAAAGATCTGTTGAGGCATATTTGTTTGTTTGTTGCCTTTCGGGAATGGATTTATTTTTTTTTTTTTTATTCAACAAAAGATTAAGTTGGAGCTTAACATGGAAACAAAACTCGGTTGGAAGTAAATTAGGCCAGAGCCCTTAAAAAATTATTGCTAGTAATTTAATGGATTAAAATTGCAGCCAAACTATTCAATGAGCATGTATGCGGGGTATCCGGCGCGTGTCTGCCTTGTCACACTCCGCGAGTTGTTGTATGGCGTCATCTTCTATAATCCAATTAAGCACGGTGACAGAACTGTTGCGAATGCAGTTTTTGTTTTCTCAGTTTGTGTAATTTCATAAATGATGTCACTGTCGCCCATAGGAATATTTGAATAACTATCTTTGATTAGGCCTACATTTTCAACTAAAGGCCCAAGGAATATTCCTCTGCTTTTGAAAAAAAAAATCGTAGAAATCGCAATATGCTGTCATGCCACGCGTGTGCACTAAGTATTGTCATTTTCTCCGCCGAATAAAGAGGGAAAAAACGAACGCCCCGTGCGTAGAACAACAGTCCCTCCAGGAGACGGCACTGGGAGTGATTCAATCAAAGCGCGAAACCCACCGGTAATAACTTTAAATGGCAGGCTAACGTTTTTACTACTCTGGAACTGAATGGCAATTCGATTTAATTGATACAATTTCAAAGTCGTTCGTCCTGTTTAAAGTGCCATTTTATAAACATCTGATGAAGGTAAACCTGGCTGGACGTCTAGTTTCTGCCCATATAGGCCCATAAAAAACGTCGGAAGATACTATGCAAATATGGTACTTGGCTGCGATGAAGGAATGCCATTGTTGATATGCAATTAATCAGCAAAAAGTAACATTATTCGTTGTCAGCACCAATTCAAATGTGGAGAGTAGCCTACTTTAATTGGTTTATTCAAGTTTGTCTTTCTATTGCGTTAATTAAATGAAATGAGTTTTGGATTGTCCCTAGGGGGGAAAGAGCACGTGTTAATGTATCCTGCGCCTTGCCGGTTGTTAATTGCATTTTTAAAATACATTTCACTCTTGCCCTGTTGGAAACTACACCTTTCGACGAGACAAAATGCGAATTTAATATGGTGATATATTGCTTGTCTTTTTGTGTGTTTTAATTAGCCTGCACCATGTAATATGGGCTACGAGTCGTTCATATACACAAATATATTCGTTAATCGTTCATTTTTCTCCGAATCGTTGTTCTAGCAAACGTCTTAAAATTTAAAGATGTTTAATCGTAAACTGATAGTCTCTAATATAAGAAAAAATACTTATTTGAACTGGCAAGTTACCTTATTTCGAGGTCATAGACTTTCTTAAATCAGAGAAATGAAGTAATATTTGAGGAATTATTTATAGCACTGTTTGTGAATGTTCAAGTCGACATTGCTCTTATAGCACTTAATCTCACAAGGTGTCTCCCAAGCTTTGCACTTTCAGATAGCCCGTTGATTCCAATAATTAAGTTCCGGTTTCACTTTTTCCACTGTCGTGCGCATGATAAGTTAATCCTTTCACAAGATTTTATTTCGACACCGGTGCGGCGCATAGTTACCCGGAGAAAAGCGTCTACAGAGTGATAATTGATCATTTTTCATAGCGCAATATGATTGCTCGTCTATATGCGGGCTTTAACTTCTTGATTTTTTTCGAGCAGATCATGCTTTATTATAAATTGTGCGTCATGGAACTGCAAAAACATTTCATTTTTCTAGCCCATGCTCAAACTATTTGGATCTTGAGCATATTGTTTCTGTTGATTATTTATTTATCTATTTATCTATTTATTTTTTATTCATCTTTTATTTAATTTAATTTTATTTATTTTATTTTTTTTGCTCAATCAACATCCAGTAGCCTCAGCCCGGGTATATCAAATATGAGTCGTATCCAAGTACTTTTTGCATGGGCCTGTGTTCAAGCCTATCATTGAACTACATGACCAATAGTTAGGCTTTATTTGTTGTTTGCGACATTGTGCTGAACGTATATAAAAATGGAAATAGTCTACATTGTCAACAAATGGTGACGTTTGCTGCCAAATTGTGTATTTTGTTATAACGCGAGTTAAATGATAAATTCTATAAACAAAATTGAGGATTTGAAGGTCACTTGACTTTCGCTGATCCGACAACTTACAACACTGAAGTCCTATAGCGTTACCGTTATTTTGACCTACTCTGTGGTCCGAGTGGTCTTTGCCTATCAGACAGTGGGTCAATTGCCAACTTTGTGCAATTATGAAAAACTGTTGATCAATTATTGTCTTTATTACATTCTTTGTTATTGGCTACTCAAACAAAACTTCAATTCTGCGACTGAATAAATTGTGCCCTGAAGTGACATATCCAGGCCAGGTTCATAAAATAATATCCATTTCCTTGTCCAAAGAATAAGAAAAAAATTTACACGCGTGAAATTGGTCCTGAATATGTTCAAATTCTGTTGCTGTAAAATCTGTGTGAAGGGCCAGAAAAAACCGCACTTAAAATAGAGAATTGAATCCTCAACTCCAACGCCGCCTCGCCTCCGACCGAGCTACCTGGCTAATTAGCCGCCACTGTACTGACCTCTCATTTACAGACCCAGGGTATGACGCACATGTAGCTCGGGCACATCATCACTCCAAGTCAGACTCAATGTGTAACGGTGAACCTGCATGGTTAGAAGAAAAATTAAGCTTTTAAGACTTGGACGTGCCGTTTTAGATGGTCTAGTTATCTATCTGACGAGACTAACGGCGTTTGCTTCACAGATGGCCCTGCCGCTCCCTCAGAAATGTTAATTTCTGTAGAGTTCGCGATCTTTGCTGTGATCGGCCTATGAGAAAAAGTCATAAAATGGTACCCTTCCTGATACTGAATTTGACCATTGGTCTTAAAATTAAACCAGCTTTGAATTTAGACTACTGATCTTATGGAATTTTATCAAAATAATATACTTATTTCTGGTCCTAACCTGCCGGTGCTAATTTGCTGCTTTACTCCTGCACGGTAGCCTACAATTAGACACCGATTTATGTTGTCCTCTTGCAGTCTTTGTGCGCAACTTTGAAAAAATCTATACATTTTGAATTTCCTAATTGGTAAGGGGGGACATTATGAATCTTTTTTTTTATCATGCATTATACTTTATTCTTATTCTCGATGGGAATGACTAAGATTCTCCCAAGTAGTACTGGCAAACGTTGGCTGTGAACTTGTGTCTGAATATCTCAGGTTTTAATTGAGAATATAAATCAATACTCGACGATACCCGGGCTAATATGCGCGGGCATCGTTTTTCCATGCAATGTAGGCACTGGGTTTTTTTGTTTTTTTTTTGCACGATAACAGCTGATTGAATTAGCTGGCTTTAATTGCAAAAACGGCTTCAAAAGGCAGCTTTCACTTCATAACTAAGTTCGAAACCTGGCGCATCGTCTTTGTCACACAGTAAAACCGGTGCAAGGGAAAAACAGACTCATTATTCACGGTGATTTCGGAGGAGATGTGAGAAATTACGCCAATCGCCAACTCAGTAATTATATATGAGCCCCTGAGAATAAAAGTGTTGTAATTCCATAGCTATTTGTCTTTTTTAAGTTCTGACCTTAAAATAATTCCTAAGTGGTCAATCTGTTTTGTGCAATAATGGATTAACTGAGTGTAGTTCAAGAACTACACATTGAGTGGGTCAGAAGTTTTACACTTCAAGAAAGCATTATGTGCTCAGTTGCAACAGCGGCCTAAAATAAGAAAGGAAATAAGTTAGTTGGACCACTCTTGTTCTAAGGGGCTCATATATATTAAACACACTTTATTGTATTAAGTTTTTCTTTGCCCTGAGCTGCATTTTGTCATTGGTCAATGATTTTCTTTCATTAGTTCATTCATGCAGTTGTTTTTTCATTCATTGATTCATAATTCTTTGTTTATTATTCACTGATGAGCATGTTTGATTCCCAGTCACTGCCATGGTACTCATGGCTTTTAATTTTAATAGGCCCATGTGTGTAGCTTTGTAACTAAATTAAGTGCGGAGGTATGTGAGGAACTTAAGTCACTCTGGGTAGTGTAAAATATTATTGAATCAATAGTTACTGATATCAGGTCAAAGGATTGACATGGACATCTAATTTTAGATGTTATTGTAGTAACACCTCTCTTCATAGTTGGGCTGTCATTGCATGATGTTATCATTCACAACCAATTCCCTCCTCATGTCTGGAGTTTAGCTAATCTACCATTGGTGACTGTTATAAAAATTTGCATTTCATTTGATTCTAAAAGTACCTCCCACAGCCTTGACTGAATTTGCAGTCTTAAGCTGACATTGAAAAACTTCCCAAGGCCAACTGAAATTGTGTCTCTTTATCCTTCATCCATTTACTGACTGGGTCACCCACGGAAAAGTGGAATTCCCTTGTGATGTCACTATTACGTCACTCACGGCAGAGTGGGATTCTATTGTGTTGTCATAATTGGGACACCCACGGCTATATGGAATTGACTTGTGATATAATAGCAAGGACTCCCACAACAAAGTTGAACTAACTTGTGATGTCATCACCAGGTCAGCCACATACAAGGAAAATATATTGTGATGTTAGAATAACCATGCATCCATTCAGCAAGTCAGGAACAATCAGCAGGATGAACTTGTGTCCAATGACGTGCTGCAACAACGCGTTGATGGCCTTTCCTATACTGTAAAGTTTAATTAATCTAAGAGTAAGATCCTCTTAGTAGCAAAGCATTTTGGGAGTGTGTTGGGAGGAGGGAGTATTGCACAGTACATCAGCCTGAAATGATGCTTTTGGAAGCTGGAAGAGCTCTTGTGACTCATCCTGCATCGGGTGCCCATTCTGTTGTCTATTTTGGCTCCATTTGCCTAAATTATTGGAGGTGCTATCATGCTAACACGCACACCCCTTCCCCTTCTGCTTCTGCTACTCCCCCGGCCCCCAGTGGCGTGAGGGTAACTCAGTCACGCAAAACGCTGACCTTTTTCGCGAATCAGGCTGTTGAAGCTGCACGCCGGATGTGGCTGAAAAGGCTGGCTGTACTTGACTGCAGCATGAACGATGTGCTTGCTGAGCACACTATCGCAAAATGTCAGACATTAGCACTCGTTTTCCAGTCAAAAGCATGCGTTCATAAAAGCACCGTGATTAGAGAGGTTTGTTTTGAAAGAAAGGCCTTTATTCACAGTTCAGTTTGGGGAATTGACTTTGTCAACCTGGCAGTATAACACAAAATTCAGAATCAATTCTATCAGTCTACATGACCTTGTTTCCAGAAAAGCTTAGTCGCCGATTAAAATGTAAATAAAAACAAAATGCAATACTAAAGTATGCTTTAATACTTTAAATGCTGCATTCAGTTGAAAGTAGTTCAGAGGCGAAGTGTCAAATGTTAAAACTGAGAAATTTGTTCTTTGGAAAAATATCCGCTCATTTAATTTGATGCCAGAAACAAATACCAAACAATTTGGGACTGGGAAAGTTTATCACTCTGTTGCATCATCTCTTCTTTTAACAACACTGAGTTTGGTAACTGAGGAGACCAACTACTGTAGTTTTGTAAGCAAAATATTTTCCCTTACATGCTTGATTCTGGATTTCAGCTGTTAAACACTTCATTGCGTCCTTTGTCATATATTTTTATTTTATAATGTGCCAAATATCTTTCATGGGTGACAGGTCTGGACAGCAGGCTGGCCAGTTTTAGCTCCCAAACTCCTTTACTGAGGAGCCATGTTGCTGTAATATGTGCGGAATGTAGTTTGGCATTGTCTTGTTGAAATAAGCAAGGCCTTCCCAGAAAAAGAGTTGTCTGAATTGCAGCGTATGTATTCAAAAATCTATATTACAGTTTGGCCCATAAGTATTTGAACATTTACAATGTTATTATTTTAGCTGCCTACCGTAGAATATTGCAGTTGAAATTGAATAATAAATATGAACTCAAAGTGAGGACATTGTACTTCAGTTTAAGGGGAATAGCATTCCAGATTACATGGACAATAAAGGAATTGCAGCATATATATTAATAGGGCCTCCCTATTTGGGACAAAACTGGTCGGACAATTGCATGTACGGCCAGTTGAGTTTTATTTCTTGATAACTTCATTTTAAAGTGAGCACATAGAAGGTCTTCATTTGATTTTAAGAGCGACATTATCTCCTGGAATCTGTTGCTGCTATCTCTCAATATGAAATCCATATTCCCATCAAGGTGAACCAATATATGGCTAAAAAATTTATAAAAACCAACCAACCAAAAAATAAAAAATAAAAAAGCAAAACCATTTGTGTGGCCGGTTAAACTTTTGGTATATACGTAAAAAGAAAGCACTGGTGAGGTTAGGAATACAAAAGACCACAGATAACAACTTCAGCAGAAGAAAAAAATCATTCTATCCCTAGAGCAGAAAACCCCTTCATTACAGCTAGTTAATACAAGAACATTCTGTAAGAGGTAGGCGTATCAGTGCCAAAGTCAGCAATCAAAGGAGGACTTTACTTGAGTAAATGGATTGAGTTTCTTTTAAATGTGAACTAGCGGTAAGGCTCAACAAAAGGAAAGTTGCAAAAAAAAAAGCCTCTATAGTTTTCAAACAACATCCCATTGACAAACAAGACAAAGATCAACTTGGACCACAAAGATGGGAAAAGAAGGCGATGGGAAGGTAAGGATCTGCTCATGATCTGATGCACACAGTCTCATCTATGAAGTTTGGTTAAGTATGGCTGTTATTTGAGCTGGTTCTGTTGTATCTACTGGTAATGACAGTTTGAAAAAGCTGGAGGATTAATTCTGAAATGTAAAGGGCTAAATTATAAGCTTAGATTAAGCCTATTGCATCAGAACGAAGTGGACGTTTACAGTGCAGACGAACAGTGACTTGAGCGTACTACAAAAACAACCCAAGGTTTTTTAAGGCAAAGAAGTGAAATGTTCTACCACAGATAGAATTTAACTATGACCTGAACCCAAATGAGCCTGCATTTCACTGGCTGAAGGCAAAACACCCCAACAACAAGGTGGGAACTGAAGACCGCTGCAGTAGTGGCTGGGCAGAGCATCAGCAGGGGAGAAACACAATTTCTTTGGATGTATATGGGCTCCAGACTTCAGGCAGTCATCAACTGCAAAGGTTTTGCCTCTGAGTATTAAAAATATCTATGTAATTATTGATCTCATCAATTTTTATTACAATTACTTTTAGCCCCTTAAACTGAGGGGTCTTTGCATAACATTGGTGTAATTCATAAATGGTTAAGACAATATGTTTAACCCTAATCCTTTATGGTGGTGTACAGAACTAAAACCAATGAAAACTCTGTCTCTGTCCAAATATTTATGGACATAGGTTTAGGCCTTTCAGCATTAATAGTGTCTTCACAGATGTGCAATTTACTTATGCCGCGTGCATTAATATACCCCCATGACATCACGGATGCTAGCTTTCAAACTCTGCACTGGTAAGAAGCGGGGTGGTCCCTCTCCTCTTGAGCGCGGGGGGGATGAAGCGACCGTGATTTTCAAAAATAATTTCACATTTTCATTCGTTCGACAACAGGACAGTTTTTCCACTTCAGATCAGATCATCTTAAATGAGTTTGGGCCCAAAGAAGGCAGCAGCATTTTGAGTCTCATTTATATATGGCTTTGTCTTCACATAGTTTTAATTTCCTTTTGTGGATTCTGCAACAACCTGTACTCTCTGACAGTGGATTGCTGAAGCGCTCCTGAGCCCATGCAGTGATTTCCACCACAGAGCCCTGTCTGTTTTTAATGCAGTGCTGCCCGAGACACAGAAGATCGCAGCCATTCCATCTTGCTTCTTGGCCTTTTCTCTTGTGTCAATAAAATACAAGGTTTAAGTGATTTGCCAATCATTGCAGTCTGCTTTTTTGCTTTTATTTACATTTACACAGGGTGCCAACTTCTCTGAAAATGGGTTTGTTTGTGTATACACACACACACACACACACACACACATATATATATATATATATATATATATATATATATATATAGTTCCATGAATAACAAAAGGTTGCAAGTGACATTCCTGTGACAATGTGGTGCAGAAAAACGGGTTTCATCAGGAATGTCACTTGCGACCTTTCCTTATTCATGGAACGATTTAAAACCTGTTTTAATTGCCTTGAGCTGCAAATAAAATGAAAAAGTGAAGGCCATACAAATACCTTTTTTTGGTTCACTGTTGTGCCCTCAGCGTACTTTAGGACATGGTTTTTTTTACCAGTAGCCACATTTACAAATCACACCTTTTCTCTGACATGGCATGTGACACTTAAGCACAGCTTAAGTCTACCTATCACTCCTTCCTCAGGCATCATTGCCATGTATTTTATGACAAATATAAGCAGCCTAGTCTAACAGCCTTGTCCAAAATGATGTAATACTATGTTCTCTGGCAGAAATATCTGGGCTGTCATCGCTGGTAACTTGGCTGTCTGTGGTCTGCAGAACTTGCGCGTGATGCTGAGGAGTGATTTGATGTATGGAGTGCCATGTGCCGTGGTGGTCAGGTCAGTGTGCTCTGTGGTTGCGGGTTCGACTCCCCGCTGTCATGCCATTGAGCTTGGGAGAGCTGTCTTTCAGCTGCTCCTCTAAAAATCACGGCTGTGAAAGTGTTGCTGCACTGATCATGAATTCCATTACAGCCCAGTTCAGCCCTGCCTTTGCTGTGTCCTCGCACTGAAATTATAGAGGAAAGCCTCAGCGTGCTCTGACTGTCCCTGTTTTTATGGAGCTGAAGCTTGAGCCTCGGTCTGGGTTTGGCTGCAGTAATGACTTTCCATGCTGGTCTTTGGCGACGGGACGAGGTTAGTACAAATCACTAGGTTGAAAATGGGGTAGCTCACATTTCAGGGGCCATCTGTAGGTGACGGGAATTAAAACAAGAGCGCTGTTAGAGCACAACATCCCCTGCCTGAGTCGTGACTGCGATATCCGTATCGTCAGTCTATCTACAGCACACGTGCTAAGTTTCAAGGATGATCAGTAAAAACTGTAGGAGGAGTTGATTTCATCAGCCAAGTAGCTTCCGATACAGACAGACAGATGGATGGACTGCACCATAACATTATCCCCCTTTTGAATTTTTCCCTGGATGGGGGATAAAAACTAAGACGGGGGGTGATGAGATTTTCCGTCTCCAGTTTTGGATTGTTTGATGAGGCTCCTGTTCACTGATGTGTGTGGCTCGTTTTGGGAAAATGCTGTCAAGGAATAGTTGATTTAGGACAAGCTAGTTAGCTGCAGCCTTATATGGCTGTAGTCTGATTGGGTTTTGCTGCTCACTTTGTCCTGATATTCAAGTAAATTGAGGGGAGAGGGCGTAAGCACTTCAGTTCATTCTTTGATTAATTAAACCAGGTGTCATTATATCCCCGAACGCCGAATTATGTTTTTGGTCCGACCGCCGCCGCCCCCCTATGTGTTAACGTGATAACTTCAGTAATATTTCCATTAGAAATTTCCAGTTTTGCATATAAGTAAGTATCATAAAGAGGATGAAATGATTTGATTTTGGACAATTTACGATTTCTAGATTGGCCGCTAGGGGCCAAAAACTGATTTACGTGTTAACTCGATAACTTCAGTAATATTTAAATTAGAAATTCCAAGTTTTGCATATAAGTAAGTATCATAAAGAGGAAGAATTGATTCGATTTTGGACAATATACAATTTCTAGATTGGCCACCAGGGGCCAAAATCTGAAAAAAATCACTGTTTTGATCATATCTCTGGAAATATTTGTCCGATTTACCTCAAATCAAGTGCAAATGAAAGGTCATGACCTGAGGATGTGTCCCACGGTGACATTATACCTGTTTGGTTCAAAATTTTGAGAAAAGGTGGAGCTTTGTCACATAAAATTCACCATTTTTGCCGTATCTTTGGAACCATTTCTCCAATTGACATGAAACTATGTGCAACTGCAAGGTCATGACCTCACAGCGTGTCTCATGATGACATCATACCTGTATGGTTCAATATTTTGCCACCAGGTGGTGCTTTCTGATGGAAAATTACCATTTTGGCCATATCTTCAGAACCATTTGTCGGATTGACCTGAAATTAAGTTCAAATGAAAGGTCATGACCTGAGGGGCTTTATGTTGTATTGGGTCTATTCAAGGATTGGGGAATTGGGGGATTGGGGGTGTTTGGGGATATACCCCAAGCCGTCGCCTCCGATGGCATAAGCCTAGTTTGCCTTCTAGAGTAGGTCATTGATGGTGTATCCTTACCAGGACTAAATGCATTGGCACAGCAACAGCAAAGTATGTGGACACGATTACTGCCCAGGATTTGTTCTGAGTGGTGAGATTTTTGGTTTCCGCTTTCTCTCCTCTCAGGTGAACACGCATGGAAGGGCTTCAAATGCAAGCCCACGACGTTGGGCCCAATTCAATAGAAGGTCGAGCGGTGATTCCCTCGCTCGACATCTTTATTTTGAAAAGTCGGTTTATTCTCTTATTTCTCTATAGAGTCCAATAGTTTTAAATTACCAGACATGATTGTTACATCAGCAGTAAAATGTTTAGGAACATTCTAATAGAATATTTGGTGACCATACTCCGTAAAGGGTGAAAGAGGCACTTGTCAGACAAGGTCCGGGTTATTTCCTGCCGCTTCACAGTGTTATCTTTGCGGCATGCGTGTTGGAGGGCCCCAAGTTACTGGGGATTGGCTCTAACGGTTGTCCATGGATGACCTTGCTCTCAACACCGAGCACGTTGGAAACAGTCCCAGTCCCGCGGATTCACAGTTTGGACCACGACCAAGTCTCTGGGCCCGCAGATGTTAGTGTAGGCCCAGAAACTAATTTAGTTTCTCTGCGATATTTGGCGGGGACCGGAGAGATGCCTGTGTTTGAATTGCGAAATACATTTTTGCACCGGCACACCTTCTTAACTTCGTCATTAGAATTGTTAATAACTGTTTTTTAGAAGTTTATACGAACGTAATGTGAAGTATTGCTGTCAAGAAAACACAACATGTCATACCTCGCTTACGATCGTCCTCTAAATGTTTGAAATGCAGCGTTCTGTACTTTATGAAAACATTACTGCAAGCGACTAACATTTGCATGTAAGTTAGTGGAATTGCACGTCATTCCCTCCCTTTCTTTCTTTCTTCCTGGCCGTCTCTGGCTCTCTGTCACACCCCCCCCTTCTGAGTGAAGAAAAGCAAAAAGGACAGGGACGGACACTTCTAATAAAACAGCAATGAGCCTGTTTTGAGGCCCCGTTAAATGCTTCCATATGTCTGATGGCAATAATCTGAATCATTCCATATGCCTTGAATATGGCTTGGTTGGAATTGAATATCGACCGATTGTTCTTATATGTTGTAGTTTCTGAAGTTTATTTGAATAAAACTGGATGTCGTGCTTCCGTTGTTATCAAGAGAATATCATGCATGACGAGTTTTGGGCTTTGAGTGCCGTTTTCCAACTGTACTCAATTGCAGCAGCTTTTTCCCCCTGTTTTTCTTGTACAATCATTTTTGGAAAATAATTTGGCAATGCAGAAAACGAGATTTTTTTTTCGTCGTGCCTTATCTTCAGTGAAAGGAAATTTTATATCCAATGACGTTTACTCACCCTACTTGAAAATGCTGAATTGTGAAAATGCCTAAAATTTGACTATACAGTCCATTCATTGCCCAAAGCCTATATATCAGCCTCCGTATGTGATAATTCAAAAATCCAGGACTTAATTTGCATTTGATCTTGCTTCTAAGGATTAATTAAAATGCTCTCATGACATCGCGTGAATTCTAAACCTTACTGTCTGAACTTGATCTTTTTTTATCTTCTTTCTACTTTTTTTTTCAGTTCGATTTTATGAAAGGAGTTTATTTGCGAAGTAGCGCTGAACTGAGGAAGCCAGAATTTTCCTTTTGTGAACATTCATTAAGTTATTGGTTTTTGGGGTCTTTAGCTCAGCGCGCATCCTGTCGAGCAATAAAGTTTCCGCATTGGAGACATGGCCCGTATTGCTTATAATTAATTTTAACAAACACCGCCTTGCTGATATTGCCAATATGTTTCTTAACAGCGGATTAAGTCGTTCAAATTCGTAGCCGAACACGAAGATGTGCTAAGAGTTGGCTACTTGCAGGACACGACCAACCCCGCTGGATCCTCCACTGTAGTATGTCAAAATCAAACTTTTCAGAGCCAATCACAAATAAATTATGATGTGCCTACTAAGTAATTGATTTAATGAAGTTCCTATGAAACTATTAAAACCGAGTATAGGTCAGGCGAGAGGCACCCTGGAGCGCCCATTGTCGAATGCTTAACTCAACCAATCTCCTCGGAAAGACATCGGGGCTAATAGGTGAAATCACAGCTGCTCAAATTCGACTCTGACAGAAGAACGAGCTGTCTCTAAAACTTACTTAGCAAGTCGAGCCATTCTTAATCGAAGAGGACAAACCGCTTTCCCGTCCTTTTGCAATTCTACATTACTCATTCATGGTTGCAAAATGCGAAAAGCGAAACCAATTGACAGTATTTGCACTTCTTTTCATGGTTGAAAAATAAGTTTTCGAGTACTTACAGTGCGCTCTCCGTAGAATAGTTCATGTTCCCACTCTTCATAACTCAGTAGTTCCGAGAGCTATTTTTTTCGGGTGGGGTTTGACCGGAGAAGTAGCATGCCATGTACTACTGAAACTGGACTGTAATTTTTTCTGACTTATTCAGGAAACTTAAGCTAGTATCCAGGTAGGGTGCTTGGGCGATTTTGGCAAAATGCCTAGATAATGAATATGAGCCCAGTATTCTTGGTCTGGCCTCTTCACAATAGACCGCGTGCATATTAGAACTGCAGAACACATTTAGTGAAATTTTGTTTAGCATCACATTTAGTAGCATGCATGATGATGGATTTTGCCTTGGCTTAAGGTTGCTGATCCGTTTTCATTGTTTCAGTTTTAAGCGCTCGGGACATGGTTGCTTGTCAGATTTGCCTGTGTGGAAGGTGAGCGGTTTCAATGCACTGAGTGAAAAAACGATGTTTAAATGAAAATTTGTTTTCGAGAATTTGTCGTCGGTTTGTGGCAAAAAGTACTCATTTTCAAACGGGATATGTATACTGAATATGACTACGTTTTAACTCTGGGCTGGGCAACATGCAGTTTAAGACACATTTATGCCAACTGCGTAATTTGTGTGTATTCATGGTGGCTCTATAGCACTATTTTTGACTCTGCGTTCGCCCAGTGATTGAGCCAAATTGTTTGAAAATAACTTTTTTTCTGAATGTGCGCGTTGAATGGGTCGAACCAGAATTTTTGAACAATACGAAAAATATGGAAATAATGTGTAAAATGTGATCAGTATAACGTGTTGGGCTTTTGCTGTTTAATTAATTTTAGTACTAGGGCAAATGTGTTTAATGAAGTAAAGTCGTTAAACAAAACAGTTATTTCTTAATTTGATGTGGGCCGTCCTCGTGCGCTAAAGCGCATAATCAAACATTCACGTCTGTTAATCCCTTGGCTTTTCAGCTTTTCCTCAAGAATCCAAAAGGAACCATTGAAGGAACGTACGCCACTGCCTTTTGAGGTTATTTTAAAATTCACCGTTTAGGCCTTCTTCTTTAAACATAAGTAGTTGTAAATCAAACAGAAAAGGGCCAGGGAAGACTAACTACCGTTACAAGATTTCCTTTCATCGCTTGTAGAAAATGGACAAAGCCTGAACCGAACTCGGTTACAAGCCGCTTTAATTAACACCAGCTTAAGCAGCTGAACAGGCGACTGAAAAAAAGTTGAAAGAAGACTTTTCGGGCTCAGTGTCTCTTGACAAGTCCTCTTTCGCGATGTCATTCAATATTTTATGCTCTGATCTCGCAATGCCATGGCGTTCCTGACTCCATAAAAACAGCATTCAGAGCTTTTAAAATAATTGCCGCTAGATAATAGCCAGGCTATAATAAATGTATATATGGCTATATGAACGCTCAGGCTGAAAATTTTGTGGTCCCCGGTCTTCTCAGTGTCTGTCTCAAGAGAAAACCTTGTTTCTTTTTACCACGCGTAAGATGTTCTCAACTCATTGTCCTGAAGAAAATCATTTAAAAGGTTTAAACTTTGAAAGTTTTAAATGTGAACTTTTTATTTGGCTAATGGTGTGAAAAAGAAAATCAAAGAATGACAATGGTAACCCCTTTGTCGATTCATTTGATGATGGATGATGACCTTATTATGCTGATTAAAACTAAAAATCAAACCAGAAGAGAGAGAGAGAGAGAGAGAGAGAGAGAGAGAGAGAGAGTATATATATGTGTGTGTGTGTGTTTGTGTGTGTGTGTGTGTGTGTGTGTGTGTGTGTTTTATTGAATAAAACACAAGACTGTCCTTAAAATTGTCGCAACATATTTAAAAACACACATTTTTTTACCCACAATGTCGAACGTCTTCGCCTTCATTTAGTACATCTTTAAGCGAGTGTTTTGCTCGTGCAAAGTCAACATTTCAGAAAAAAATCCGAATTGACAGCGTATCTTTGGCTAAACGGTTTACTCCGACGCCTTCATAGCGCTGAATAATGGGGAGAGAATGGAGGAGAAAAAGAACGGTGTTTTCACGACGACTTTCTCTTTGTCCTCACGAAAGTGGCGTCTGCGAGTCTGACTCAGTAAGTTACTGATTCGCAGGCTGGGCGTTAAGGCGGTTCGTGTAAGTGATTTCTACGGGCATCTTGGTAAAGGAGAACAAATCGCTGACAAAAGCAGGGCCTTTTCAATTCAGCAGCGTTGTTAGGACAACCGAAAACTATTCCTCAGATAATAAGTTCCACTTCAAAGCGTTTCTTATTCAGAGGCGGCTGCTTCTCGCCTTTTATTGAGTCCCTCTTTTTCACTCCAACGAATCACCCGTTTGGTTATTTTTCATCATGTTTATTTATCCACCATTCACAGAGCACTTGTATTAAATAAACAAAGAACAACTAGGCTACTTTCCCCCGCTCAATACACGAGTTTAAAGACAAAAGATGGTTTGCCTTACACGACCCGTTTGAAATCCAACGTCGATACGTTGTAAAAGAGGGATAGAAGAAAATTCTAGACCAACATCTGTAAGTTTTTGACGAATGGAAAATTGACAGAACAAACGGGCCATGAAACTAAAGGTCAAAGAAACTGTATCTTAATAGAGTGTCGCGAATCAAGGCGGTCTGTTCTCTTTGCCACTTGCTTTTGGCGCGCCTTAGCCATAGTAATGCTCCATGGATGTAGTAGCCTACTACCAGGAGTGTAGTCCGAATTTCGGACTCTAGGCCTATGCTTTTGAACTTTGCGCTCGTTGATTGGGCTTTTCATACTTTGTTGACTAGGGGTGTTGGTCCTTAGCGCCTATTTATTTATTTATTTATTTATTGACTTTCCCTCGAACTTTAGTGCTCGTTTGGTGGAACTTGCTTTGACTCGCGGACGCAAAAGCAAAACTGCTGCTGAACGGTCGTTGTAGCTGACTCGCTTTGCACCTGCATCTTTATGATGAATTCTAATTAGTTCAGAATCCCTGAAGTTTACATGGTCCCATATTTTCTGTTTATCCTTTGTTTTAGAAAAGCCTACGGCTCGGTGACTTTGAGGAATAGACCTAGGCCTATATTCTTTATTCGATAAGTTAAAGTAACCTCACTGAACGCTCTGCATTGTGATTAAGGTTGTTGCCTATTGTTGAAGTAGTTGGTGCCATTTGAAAGATGCCCTTTTGGTATTGATTTACCTCTTCCCCGTGTTCTCTGTCTTTTTTTTTCTTTAAACCCGACTGCTCGGCGACATGGAGGAATAGGTCCGTATTCTTTGTTCATAAAGTTATAGTTACTTCACTGAACGCACTGTACTGTTGTAAAGGCTGTTGCTGATTGTTGAAATCGTTGGTGCTATTTGAAAGAAGCTGCCCTGTCGGTATTGATGACAGACGGTTTAGTGGCAGTAAGTGGTTTTCTACAAGATGTATTCTAATGCGAACTCCGCACCCAGCAATTGCTATAGAAATCTTAACAAACCATGAAGATTGTCCAAGCGCCAAGCCTTCCGCTCTGGAGTAGATTACTTTGAAGTGGAGCAGGACTTGCGTTGGTCAATTGTGATTCTATGGACTGGACAGGGGACACTTTGAAAGTGAGACTGCGCGTATTAATGGTGGAAATAAGAGGCGAAAACGTGTTTTATACACTCTATACAAGAGCCTGCTTATTGTGAAGAATCTTTTATCTATTATATTTTCCATGAATGATTCATGCTTCGGCGCTTTGTGCCGCCCCGCCTTTCAAACCGAACCACATAGGGGGCTACGAGTATCCCCATTGATCCGTGTCTTCATTTATGTGGCCACTATTCTACCGGGTGTGCTGTTTGTCTGCCTTCAAAGTCTAAATATATTTTAAAACGCATACGCACGATTATAGACCACTCGTTTCTACTGTGAGAACTTTGAAAATGTGCAACTTTTTACTCTGAATGTTATTTGTTGTACGCAACCCCCTGATTGTTGTTTGTTTTCTCCCTTGTTGGGACGGACAGCGTGGTTTATTGCTTTCCCCCTACAATAGTCTTAGCTTGTTGTTAATCAGTCGCCTTTATTCTATCAGTTACAGATCAAATGGCGCTTAATTCAGTGCGGCGAATACATTCATCACTAGGTCTAGATTTGATCGTCATTTGTGGTAGATTTTTTTTTAACTACAAGATCACGCATATGTCTTATTAATGGTGAAATCTTTTTTTTTTTGAAATGGTCAAGTAATTGTGTGAAACGGCTTAGCCCTTGAGACACCAACAAAGTTCGTAAATATTCCTAGTTTGAAAAGATTCCATGTTTCGCGTACCATCCATGTTTCAAAAATATTCCAAACAAAGCTATCATTACACATGATTGCACGTTTTGTTGAGGAGCATGTTTCGTGGGAATTCTCATGGAACATCATGCCCACGGCCAAAGGCTGTCAACATCAAAATAGTTAATGTCGGCTGCTGGAAGCAGCCCTGGGTCTGGAACCAAGATGATAAACTTCCTCTCATGAAAGACACCAATGCCGTATTTAAAATTCTTCTTTATTCATATGAAGCTCACGTTGAATATATCCATTATAAATTTGAACACCGACATTAACGAAGTCGAAAGTCAAAGCTTTTTCGTTTTTATTCTTTCAAAATGGAAAGCATCATGCATTTCAACGATAGATACAGAGCTACTACACTGGACATGCGAGAGAATATGAGTCGGAGAAGGAGATTATGAATTTATTTCACATTTAGAGAGCTTATTCAAGTAAGCAGGGAGTTTGAGACCACTGGAGAAGACTTAAACTAGGCCTATATTCCACCAAAATTAAAATAATTCTTTGGTGTAATCAGTAATTTCGGGACAAAGTTACGCCATCAAATAAATTACATTTTACAAAACAACATTAATGTAATAAAGACTACTTCCACGTTCACTATTAGCAATACAATTATATACAAATTCGTCTGAACTAGACCTGCCAGGTTTACATATTTAGGGTCTCATAGGACAAATTAGTACTCTTAAACGAGTTTGTATAATGATGTAAAATTTGCATAAAATAACATTTTAAATAGTTTTTCTTAAATACAAATAGAAAATCAATTAGAACTCATATATCGTGTAAACTTCAATAAGGCGCAGGCGATTCCTGTGCTTCCTTTTGCTTTTATTCGACTGCTCACAGAGTGCAGAAAATGGGTGAAATTTGGATGCCACACTGGCGTTGTTTTCCATGCAATTGAATGAAATGTTCTGCATTTTCCTCAGAAAAATCATCCCGGCGTTTCTAGCGCGGTTTGTTGGTCGCACATTTGATGTTTGTGTATGAATTTTATCACATGTAGGCTACCTCGTGTTTGAAACTTGTCACGTGTGTTTTCTGCCTTGACGCTAAGACTTTGTTTTACCTGCGTCGATAAGACGTTGGATGCGTCTGATTAAATTCTGTAGGTTTATTATAATTATGAGATCACATGGACAGTGTCATCTGGACATAATTCATCGGCGATGACTGAACCATGTTTGAGAGGTGATACTATGAATATCGGAACGTGTTGCCTGCGCTTTGGTGATGCCATGTTTTTTGTTTTGTTTTTGTTGTTTGAGTGATGTGTTTTCTGATGAACATATTATTGTGGGAGGTTCGTCTGTAAAGTAGTTTTGGCGTATGCTCTGGTAAAATAATTATCCACCAAGTAATACCTCCGCTTCTCCTCATCACATTGTGCGGAGGTTATTTGTATTACCCCAGTATTAATGATTACACATTTAAGTGGAAATGGACTGTATGGTGTGAGAGGGCTGGGCATTAATGTTGTCTTTATTAAACACAGTCAGTAAGAAAATAGATTAAGGCCTTGCTCGTTCATCTTTAAACATCCGCCGCGCTGCTTCATGTTGCAGAGAAATGTCTGTGTAACTCCCCAGTGCGAATCACTCTTCTGGTCGGTGACTGAAGGAAGGGTCAAGGTTTCTAGAACAAAATGTGAGCATAATGGAACATAATATGTTTAGAATGGACAGTGTCAGAGCATTGTCCTTGGATCTGAGTTCCTGAAAGTGTCCTCGCCCTCCGAGTCTGATGTTGAGACGTCGCTGGCCGGGGTGTGAAGATTGTTGGGTCCGGCGCTCCCCTGACACACGTACCACTCGGTCAAGTTGGTTACTTGAGGAGAGAGATTCGACGACCGGCTCCTGTGCGACTCGGAGGGGGGGGAGAGGGGCGTTCCGAGAGAGGTGGGTATGGAGTGGTAGCTGCCGGTGTTGGCGGAAGGGGGTGGCGGCGACTTGCAGTGTACTTTCATGTGTTTTCTTAGGGAGCTGGGGTGGGTATATGACTTGTCACAGCCCCTCACTTTGCAGTAGTAAGGCTTGTCACTGGTGTGGACGTGAGAGTGTTTCTTCCTGTCACTGCTGTTGGCGAACTTTCTGTCGCATCCGTCAAACTCGCATTTAAATGGCTTCTCCCCTGAAAGACGGTAATTGGTGAATGCCAAGCATATAATCGGTAATACACACACAAACACATCAATTTACTCAACATTAAGGAAACCCATCCTAAACTCTGTTTAAAGATATGTCAGTACGCATTCAAAAATCACTTTCAATGCGTGTGTGTACACAAATGCACCATGTTGCACGGGTCTTGGCCATATCTTTTATCAGGAAAACTTTGAGCCGACACTAAAGAGCCGGATAGGACAATCCGTTGTTCCTCATGAATTATTTAAGATACATTCGGTCCAGTTTAAAATAATTTTGGACCTACAGTTTCGAATGGCCGACATAGGTTCCAGTTTGACATACGTTCCAGTTTTTATCAATATTTCACACGTTTGCACAAATGCATGCATAAAAATGAACGTGAAATGTTGTATTTTCGCTGTGCTTAAGTACTACTGACCTCAAACCACTTTTGGGGAGTTTAGTAAAATTTTAATACCATGCGCTTCAGAACCAAAACACTTTATAAATAGTTGGGGTGGCTCACTCTGCCGCCGCAGGCCTTTCCTGTCTGGCATACATCGACTTTATTACAGGCTAGAATCCTGAAGTGTAAGCCAGTAGCTCTCTCTCAAGGCATGTGTCCTTGTAAACACCCCCCCCCCCCCCTCACCCTCACACACACTCCCACTCCCCCGTACGCATGTACGTCATCCGCGATCCCTACGCGTGGCGTGGTGGACATCTAAGACTTCCGTGCGTAAGTTGTTTACAATGCATTTTTGTCAAATATACGACAAATTTCATCATCATCAACTGTACGTAGCCTACGTTATGTTTGTGCACTCGGTGTATTTGTAAGGCTATACTGCACGGATTAGCTACACTGACTCTATGAAGCCCGACCTACGTTTTTTTTTTTTTTAACAGGGGCAGTGTGTATATGATTGTGAAATGGGAGTCAGATACCGCATTTTCCTCCATGTATGCCTCCATATAGTTGAGCTGTAGTAGCTGTTATTCTGATATGTGTCAAAACCAGAGTCTACAAGACGAGTTATACGTATATCCAACATAACGGAAGTGCCTGATCCCCCCTGTGTACTCTAGCTCGCTACCTCACTAAGCAGCATTTGGTTCAGTCTGGATTTTCCCGTCAAAGAAATATCAATTAAAGCTTCAACAAAAAGGATGTACGGGTTTTCATCTCAATTTTTTTAACTTGAGGTTTGGGAAAATATTAAAAGCTGGTAGATCCCGGTCTGTTGCTCAAACCAGAGACACATGAAAAAGCAGCAATAAAATGCTTGTAGGAAACTTTTGCAGAAGCTTTTTTTTATTATAAAACTTTTTTAAACTTATGCTTGCAACGTCAGATTGCCTTCTGTTTCATGAACTTCCGTTTATTTCGTTTCAGTTCTTAAACAAAGACGCTAACAGGCTCAAATTGCTGCGATAAATTGTGTGTTCAGACGTAGCCTATGAGGTAACCTAAATGTTTCTCAAAACAGGCCAATCCTCCATGTCACATACACTTCGGATACACTGGGGTGGGACAGAACCTTATTCTGGTCTGGCTAATGGTCAAAAATCTTAATCAACAAAAATGATACTTCCTCGTGGAAAGTTCAATAAACTAAATTGATTTTGAGCACTAACACGCTACGGTGAATGTTTTTGTTTTTAACCCATAATGTGCCGATATAAATAAGTGTTAACTGATCTGCTTGACGGTTGATATTAACTGTAAAAAGTTAAATATTCATTGCTATTTCATTACCCCATAATGTGTGAACTTGTAGGACAAGCAATAATTATTTATTCTCTTTTCATTGTTATGGAATTCGCAGACTCGGCAGCACTCAAGTGCCCAAGCTGTCGAGGAGTTGAACTGCAGTATATTCTTTCTGTTGAGTGAGCATGCTCTTTAGGCTGGTCTCTGTTGTATACTGAAAGACGCGAATCAGGTGAGAAATCGGAAAATTTCGTCCTTAAGTCTGTGACTCGACAATAAATCAGCAAAACAATTAAGCAGGCTATGTCGTACGTACCCAAGCATTCTCCGGGGAATGAAATTTTTGACCGAAGAATTGCGCTTAATATTCAGCCTCAAAAATCAAGGGAAATCCATTTTTCTTGACTCAAACTGGACACAGATACTGATTTCAAAGATAATTGTAATATTCGCCCCGCAACATTCGCTCAGCGTAGTCAAAAGAACACATTCCAAATTGAAAAAAGAAAATCGCGTCAAGTTTTTGACTGATCTTAACATAAAATATAGCTACCAGACCAGAAGCTGACTTCGTGTTCGTCTGTAACTCATTTGAAGACGTCTAATTTTATTTGAAAGCGCACCGAAGTAGCATACAGTCATAGCGTTTCGTGGAGTAGAACTTTGTAAAGATACTGGTTCGTAGTCAAGGGCGGAAAACAAGGGAGAACTATATGAATCGGCAATAATTTCTACGGACCCTTCGAACTGACCTGTGTGTGTCCGCTTGTGGATCTTGAGGTTTTCCGAACGAGCGAACACTTTCCCACAGCCAGGGAACGGGCAGGGGAATGGCTTTTCTCCCGTGTGAACGCGGATATGATTGATCAGTTTGTACTTCGCCTTGAAAGCTTTCCCTTCTCGCGGACACTCTTCCCAGAAACAGACGTGCGTGCTCTGCTCCGGTCCCCCGACGTGCTCCACAGTGACATGGTTAACCAGCTCGTGCATGGTGCTGAAAGTTTTGGAGCAGGGCTTTTTTGATGTTTGTTCCTGGTCAATCCATTTACAGATTAACTCTTGCTTTATGGGCTGTCTCATGTACCTCAAAAACGCCCCCGCAGCCCCATGAGGAGTCGAGGCGATGTTCACATTTAAATTCACGGAGTTGTAGCTGTTGACGGAAGAGGGTCCATAGTGATCGGGCCTGTGGCCGAAGTGCTCCGGCCTTCCGTATATGTCCCCCGGAAGACCCAGTCGCATCTGCCCGTTTAGCGCGTGGTGATGGGCCGCGGGTCCCGCCTGCTCGTGAAGTCCAGAGAAGAGAGTATGGGTTCCAGCATCCGCGTGCCCATAAGCACCTGTTGGGGAGATGAACATGCCATGGTGGTGGGGGGAGGAGGCGGAACTGTGTTGGTCGCCTAGCGCGTGCATAGCAGAGGCCGTGAGCTCTCTCCTGAGGATGAACTCCCTGTTGGCGGCGTAGCTCGAGTGTGGGTGAGCCGCCGGAAAACCGACCGCGGTCTGAGACGGAGCGAAAGATGCCGCTGTCTGGGCTTCGGGGTGGCTTTGAATGTGCTGAGAGGGACTGAGTTTGAGCGCATTAGTCTGCGCCATGTGCTCGGGTCCGAATGGAGTGAGTGCCACTCCGGGGTCGTTGCTCACCTCCCCGGGGTGGAGGTGAGCATGGTGGGGGAGCGGGTGATGCCCCCCTACCCCCGGGAAGCCCGTCACATTTTGATGAGGAAGGGTTTGAGTCGCTGCCAAATCCGTTAATCTTAGCGCTGAATTCCTCTTGCTCAAAGGGAGCTCCATAACTACTGACTGTCTAGTCCATCCACATTCACCGGTATTGCTTTTTCCCCACTATGCGCCTTCCAAAACATTCATATATAAATATATTAATGTATAGCGGTCTGTATAACTTCTTTTGTCCTGCCTCTAACTCTCTGGTTGTTCCTTTTCGCTACTCTGTCCTCCAGCGATTGGCAGAACATACAACAGTTGGAGGACACAGTGGGGAATACAGTTTAGAAATGGCACTGCGGGTATTGGACACATTTCGGTGACTGGCAGTTAAGGGAACGAAGCGATTGGCTGTCGTTCAGCGCAGAGGCACAGCAGGGATCCGCCCCTTTACTCTCTGTGGCGCTGTTGTCTCAAAAAGTTGCGCTGGAAAAGTTGGCCGAGTGTTTCACAGGGCCAGTATGTGTTATTGTTTTATGATGTTTGTGCACGTGGTGGAAACAAAACAAAAATAAGACTTATATGCATTTCTGTTATAGGCCTATTAATGACATCATTTACAGATGGTTGATTTTCAAGTTGGCATACATATTTTGTTAACCAACATTTCCGAAGCCTTACCATCTTAAAAAAAAAAGCATTAAATAGCCTCATTCACATCATCTTCATATACATCTAATTTCGTCATATATGGTCATTTGATCCTGTGATGTAATTTTCATTTTGTTTTCTCCCGTAAGAGCGTGAAATTCATAAAGAAACAATTCAAAGGTCCCACACCCGTCGTAACAGGTGTAAGAGCAGAATTTATACACCCTATAAATTCGGACTTATTCGTCGCAGTGACCTGCTGCATAACATGCTGTTTATGGATGCACGGAAATAAGCTACTTTTAAGCTCAAATTTTGTTCTGTTAGAATAGAAAGAGAAAGAAATCTGAAATATATCTCAAAACAGACTCGTTTTTTATTTTATCGACCGTTGGACAACGCGTTCATTGCATATCCTTTTGTGTATTATCAATATTTTCGTGCACGCTTGAACTTTTTTGAATGGTGTCGGTACTTTTTGTATTTTTGCGGCCAAAAAAATATTCTCCTTCATAGGAATGGAATCAATCAATTCACCAAGCATTTGGTCAGTAACGGGATTTAAGATGTTTGGTTGGGCCTAACACCTGACATTATAAGCTCCACCGTTTTAAATCATGCAAGATTTGCTGAAATAGTGCGAAAATTCGCAAAATTGTCCCTAAATTTACGTGCCGGCGACACTACGGTTTGACTTCAAGTTTGATTGAACGCTTTGGTGTAAAAAGCAGGGAGAAAAGCACTGGAAGAAACCAATTCAGAAAAAATTGTTGAATTCTGGCCATTCTACTGAACCAGTGTCATTTATTTGTTTGAAAATATAATGCAGTAAATTTTATTTGAAAGATTCGATGAGCTAGAGTTGATTTGAGACAGTCCCTTTATTTCGACACGCACAAATTGCTTCGCAAAACGAAGTAGAGAAAATTAAGGGTAGCCAACCTTTTAAATACTCATTGATTGAGTATGCTGTTTAGTTGCGTTCAGTCGAATTGTAAGTGCGAAATAACTTTTCTGATTGTCGTTCAAGCTGAATAAAATAAATTCATGTTTTTCAGTATGTAACAAGTAACGGGTATTTGGGATTGCTGTAACGGAACACTTGAAATACAGTTACTCGTAAGCTACACAGGGCAAACACTTTCAAGATATTGGACAAGACTTTCAAAGCTTTCAACTTTAGTACACTTTGGATACAGGTAATTCAATCATAAGCTTGAACACGCTGACGCACAGAAGGTACCCACAATACAGGCGGTTGTGTGTTAGTGTATGGTGTTGTTTCTGTACAATGGTGCTTGTGTAGCCTATATTTTTTATTTTAAGCCGATAATGACCTGTCACTTGGCAGCCCTGCTTGGACACGTGACGCAACTTCTTTTTATGACTGCGCAGGAAAAATATGGAGTGCAGAATTTTTCTCGGGCTCTATGTCCATTGCTCTGTTCACTGCAGGCCTTGTCTGACCTTGCTCTTTGTCTTCACTCTTCGCTCGTCAATAAATAGGGCCTATGCAAAAATAATGGTGTTCCGCGTGTCCAACGCAGTGCTCATATTGAACTGCACGGTTTATGAAAATATTCACATGGCCCGCAATGTCTCTAATATTTTCGAATATTTTGGGGTGATACGTCCGAAATAGTCGTACTGGTACGTAGGCCTACTTAGGCTATTTATATACCTCATTTGGCCTTTATCAAAGAATGCATCCAAGCAGAAAAATTGCGTGCGTATATATATATTAATAGAGAGAGAGAGGGAATACTATTGCCTTCTTAGTTGGCCTTGAAACCATCAAGGTTGTATACAGGTTTGTGCTGTATACGGCAGGAAATACACGCTTTTTACAGGTCGCACCGCTGGTCACGTGCCCTTGAAGTAGTTGGTATCAATCAAACATGGTCTACTAGCTTGCTGATGCCTCTGTCGGATTTATGAGTTCATAAAAAGGAATGGCTGTCGGTTTCTTTAAGGCCCACACACGCCTAACAGTCCGTACCATGCGGCTATTCGACCTGTATTTGACTATCTACTGCATCGTAACAGCTGTTGGCAAAATATAAATTGGCTAAACGTCGTGTTCCTGTAATCGTGTCCCCGTTGTCCATGTCAATTAGGCCATATTTTAAGAATTATTTTCCTAAATTATGTGGCGACTTGATGCTAATGTTTGCACATGGTGTTCATGAAACCTGAGTATGTTACAGTCTGCGAAAGTATGACATAGGTTACTTTGGCTTGTTAGGCTGATTTTGTTCTGACGGATTTCTTTGCCCCTAACCTGTTGAATTGCATGTATCTCGAGCCGTAGTCTGGGTTTTTCCGTTTCTGGCATATTTATTTTTGCTAAATGAGCTGTGTGGAATTGAGGACCGTCCATAGTGAGTCGATGCCTGATTGTGTTTCCTTTCTCCCTTTTCTCTTTCGTCTTAGTAATGACGAGGATAAGAGGGTTTTGCGGTTTTCCAGAGAAATAAAGCACTTCTAAAAGGGGTCGGCAAACGTGGCTTTGAACTTGGCTAAGCCCCTGTGATTCCTGCGGAGATGGTAAAAATGGAGTGCAGGAAGAATAGTAGGCGACATAATGTTCAGACTGTGGGGTTTTGAGGCTGAGGGACTGAAAATTCCCCGTTTTAAATTTGTATTGGTGCTGCCATTACTTGGGCTACTATTTGAACCTTTGGGAAGTAACAAGTAGACGGGAAAGTTCTGGTTCGTGTGAGGACAGATCCTGAGCGACAAAACGTGTAAGTAAACCGTTTTAACCGCATCGAAGAGCGCGGGTCTACAGGATACGTATTGTGGATTAAGAATAGCGAAGTTTTTGTTTGCACATTGATCGATAAATGAGGAAGGATCGCAGTTGTTTTACGAGGAAAGTGTAGACAAATGTGTACCAGACTGATCCCATTCATCACAAGCCATGCATCGCTCTGATCCATATAATTGAGAACACATGCTAATTTCAACGGACGAAGGTGTGAGATTTCATAATGAACATTACCACAAGAACCTTGGCATAAAAGCTTTACTGTTATGCAATCGTTGAATTTGTTGCCTTGTAATTGGGCTACGTTTGTACACGAGTGCATTTTTTTCACATTAAGCCATATTTCCACATTCTTGTGAGACTTGCCATCTGTACATGTGAAATAAAAGCTTCACCATTCTTAATCTTTATGGAATAGTATATGAGAATGTGCAAGTCTGGCGGGCTTTTTGCTGGGCGGAGGGTGGACTGTTATAGTTATTGTCATGGCCTTGTTACAGAATTATTACATTGAAACACTTACACTGTTTACACGTACATTATTATTATTAGTAGTAGTAGTAGTAGTATTATTAAGAAATCTGTAAATACGACTGTTAGAAATGATACACTTAGAAACCATATTAGAAACGTATTTGGCGCTGAAAATGAGGTTTCGTGTTAAATTAAGTATTATTATCCAAAGATGGGTATGATGCCGTCATTTCAGCGCTTCCAGCTGATGGCAGACTGAAAGAAGAGGTATGGTAGATCTGACTTATTCGTAGTTTCCTCAGTTAGCGCATATCAGCACCTATTGCGCAACTACACCGCTGGGTAAATGGGTAGAGGGTCTGTTTTAATTACTGTCTAATGCAATTTTAATCAAAATAGAGCGCTTCTGTCAATGAAATTGATTATTTGACTATTTCAGCAAAACCTATTTAACCGCAGAATTAAGATGCACATTGTGGCGAATATCTGGATTTTTTGATTGCGTAAGATGTATATTGGCTAGCCGTATTCAACAGGCCGTGAATAATAGATATATTGTTTTTGAGAGCAGAGATGCTGGTTAAATTCTATGCGAAGGGCATTCATTTTCATTCAGCTAGACTTTATAAACTGAATCGAACTTGTATCGCGAAGTTCCCGAATTCTCTTTAATAGAGCGTTAATGAATTAGCATTTTTGGTTTGTTTGATTTTTTTATTTTATTTTATATATATTTTTTTCAGATGAGCGTTACCGTTGGAAAGTCAACTTAGTAGTCCAGTAAGGGTATTAAGTGACATTAACTCTAATAATGAATTCTAAATAAAATATTGAGTTTGTTCATAACTTATCTATGAACATCTGATCCTCAGGGCTTTCTTCATATCGCAGCCGAAAGTGTGTTTATTGTCTTTAAGCCTTTCCGAAAAAGTAGGCGGTAATTATCGGAGGAAAATGGCGTGCTGCTATTAGCTGCGCAAAGCCTGTCTGCTATTGGCTGGGTACCTGGGATTGATGAGACGTGATGACCAATGAGACTGCAGCAACTCAATGACCGGGCTTCAGTTAAAGGGGCGTAAAAGGAGAGATTGTCAGTCCAGTGAGAAAGAGGGACCAACCGAGATAAACACAGACGAATGAAAGAAGTAAACACAATCAATCGGAACGACAATCCGAGATGCATCAGCGATTCACAGCCTTTGAGATGAAGATACATTGAGATAATTGCTTATTCTTTATGCTTTGTAAAAACACAGACATTTACCGAGGAAAATCACAAGAGGATCTTTTTTCCGCATCTTTTCATGGGGATTGTGTATTGGCAAGTTAACTACAAGGAAAGTAAATAGTGTTTAATAACACAAGCTATAGGTTGTGTTTTTTTTCCTCTATTGGATCATCGCTTTGAACTTCGACCGATGTCGTGTTTTTCACCTTCAGAAGGCCAGACCTCTGTAAAAGGCTAAACGTTTTGTTTTTCCTTACATGTGAAGTGACTTGCTGTCGCTCATACATTTGAATCGAACAAAGCATTATCTGAGGAAAAAATGTTATTGGACGCTGGTCACCAGTTCCCTGGGTTAGGAGTTGGCACTTTTGCCAGGCATCATTCATCAAGTGAAATGCAGGACAGAGACTTGAGTTTAACTCAAAATAGCTTTGTCGACTCGGCACACATGGGCGCTTTTAAGCTAAACCATGATCTCTCCCCGGGACAGACCTCCGCTTTCACCTCGCAGGCGGCCGGTTACCCTGCTGCGGCGCTCGGCGCGCATGCCGCTCACGTCACGTCGTACGCTAGTTCACCTTTTAACTCTACCCGGGACTTTCTCTTTCGAAGCCGCGGCTTCGGAGACTCGTCCCCGGCAGGCAGCCAGCATGCCCTCTTCGGCCCCACGGCGGGGTCTCTCCACCACTCTCACGCTGACGGCCAGGGCCACATATTGTTCCCCGGGATCCACGACCAGCATGGCTCCCACGGCTCTCCAAATATGCTCAACGGACAAATGCGGCTTGGACTACCGGGGGAAGTTTTCGGACGGTCGGACCAGTATCACCAGGTCTCCAGCCCAAGGACCGACCCGTATTCCGCAGCTCAGCTACACAATCAGTACGGGTCCATGAATATGAATATGGGCATGAATATGGCAGCCCATCACCACCCTGGCGCCTTCTTTCGTTATATGCGGCAGCAGTGCATCAAGCAGGAGCTGATCTGCAAGTGGATCGATCCGGAGCAGCTCAGCAACCCAAAGAAGAGTTGCAATAAAACTTTCAGCACCATGCACGAGCTTGTTACGCACGTCTCGGTGGAGCACGTCGGAGGACCGGAGCAGAGCAACCACATATGTTTCTGGGAAGAGTGCGCGCGGGAGAGCAAGCCTTTCAAAGCCAAATATAAATTGGTCAATCATATCCGAGTCCATACGGGAGAGAAGCCATTTCCCTGCCCGTTCCCTGGATGTGGAAAGGTCTTCGCGCGGTCGGAAAACTTGAAGATACACAAACGGACGCATACAGGTAATTGTCAGAAGTTTTGATCCGTTTGTTTTATGGCTCCAACAGATTTTGCGCTCTAATGGTTGAGAGGTGGCGGTGTCTCTTTGGTCCGGTTTATTGTGTTTATGGACAAATTATTTCTGTAACAATGTCGAAATTGATATATTTTGTGTGTTCGGTGGGTTTGCGAGAATGTTACACTATTGGGCGTTTTTTGTCATTAACGAGACCTATTCGCAAAGCGATGGAGTTCGTGGGCTGTTTGATTTTTAGATGCTCTGGTTTAAGGGTTTATCGATAAATATAACTATCTGCTTTTAATTTAGTTAAATTGTGAACTGGAAACGAAAACCCTCAACTCAGCATCGATAATTTTTTCCCCCCAGCATCTGTGATCCGTTCTTGATACGGTTTTTTGATTTATGTAACGATCTACAAAGTGTTTCGTTCATAAACTTTACAACGGGTCAAAGGCAACATGAGGGCTTGCTATTTGCAGCTAACAACGAGCGCGCAGCAACTGTTTCCAAGTATTGAAAACATATCTCAGCTTTTCCATTTACATTTTTCTTATTTGGAATGTTTAAACAATTAATTTACCGTTATTGATTAGATGCATTTTAAATATGGAGGATATATTGCTTGCAATGTGGACGATTTAAAGGCCTGTTTCTCAAGCATTCCGTTGATAGTGGGTGCTAGACTGGTAATTACAAGGATCTTGCATTTTATTATTTACCCAGTGAATCCATTGTGTTTTGCCGACGTGGAATCGTCAAGGTGTTAATTGCAGTCGTTTTGTTCCTCAGTGAATAGAATTACTCAAGGATGATGTTGCATGGTCGTATACCTCAGATTAGTAAAATTGACATTAAAATTGCAGTAAATCAAAGCTTTGTTATTTATTTTATTTATTTTCTTTCTGATGACATTTTTTATTCACCTCAAGATGATCCGCATAAATTTGAAATGATAATTTATGTGGGAAAAAAAATCGGACATCATGATCTATAGTTTTAATTACATTTTGTGTTCAAATGAAATGGGGGTATTTCGTGAGCGTAATTACTTTTACATTGCTTGTGTTATTTCACTTTTAATATTTGTGTGGTTTTATTTGTTACTTAAGTGCAGTATTTTACGCTCTCGTTATCCGGTGCATGCAATCAATCGTGTGTAGGCTATTTTCGTCAAATGGCCTAGTTTGAGATAAAATACAGCTTGAACTGGTAATTCAAGCTTTGACTTTGATTCTCGTATTTCTGTAATTTACCTCCAGGAGAGAAGCCTTTCCAATGCGAGTTTGAAGGCTGTGACAGACGCTTCGCTAACAGCAGTGATCGTAAGAAGCACATGCACGTCCACACTTCAGACAAGCCCTATCTGTGCAAGATGTGCGACAAGTCCTACACACACCCCAGCTCCCTGAGAAAGCACATGAAGGTAAGAGTCTTTGGGTACAGATCGAATTTTTAAGAAAAACTGCATAACATTCTTCTTCTACCCCCCTCTTCTCCCTTGCGAACACTTGCGCACTCAATGCTGTCGTGCGCATCCGCAGGCGAATTTGTATGATACGTGTTATGTAGTAGTCAATATAGCATACCACTCACAGTAATTCAGCAACTGTTAACATAAAATGTCTGTTTTTTAAAGGTGCACGAATCGTCCCCCCCGGCGTCTGACTCCTCACCAGCGGCCAGCTCCGGCTACGAGTCCTCGACGCCCCCAGGCCTGGTGTCTCCATCCACGGAGACCCCTAACAACAACAATCTGTCCCCCGCCTCAGTTGTTCACAATAGTAACGGACACAGCAGCCTTTCATCCAATTTCAGTGAATGGTATGTTTAGGACGCGAATTTTTGACTAATTCAATAGAAAAGAAGATCTATGTGTACACATATATATAGCCTAAGGCTTGTACAAAGGAATTGACACAAAATGGACGCTGTGACATTATGCGATCGAAGACTTAAAGGGAATTGCTTTGTGAATATAATCAACCGAAGAATTTAGTTTGGAATTTATTCCACATTGTACATAAAAACAAATTATGTCTTGCCGTCTTTCCCATGATTGTAATGGTTTTTGTCAGTTTTAGATGTATTGATGTTCAGTCAATGGTAACTGTTTCTGCAACTGGATTTTAGTGCACACATTCTAATGGAAAAATAAAACCTTTGTATTATGATGTTAAATATTGTGATCCAGTTAAGGCAAGTTGATTGTAACCCTATTACTATAACCAGGAAACCGTGCCAAAGTTGAGACTTCACTCAAACAGACACAATATTTGCTTGTGAATGTAAAATTTTCTTCGCCGGTTTAACTTGTGATGTTTTTGTGCTTTGCAAGTTTGAAGTGTGAAATGCTATTTGAAAGATTAGGGGGGAACTAAATGTTGTGTCGGTAGATTTTCTGTAACTAAACCCTTCCTTCTGTAAATATCTGCAGCCATATTTATCCATTTGTAATTAAATTAAGCTATTTACTTGCTTCAGATAAAACAATATTTATAAAGAATGTTTCTTTACTATAAATATGTACAATTATGTGCTAAACACGAGGCAGTTGTTCTGTTGTGTTTTGTTCAAAGTTTAAAAGGTGTTCTCTCCATTCTTGTGATAAGTTTTAAGAATTTTACTGCATAAAGAAATATAATAAAATGTGTTGCAAGTGTTTGCTTAATCTCCGTTGTTTTCTCTGGCAATGTTTTTATTTATGACGCGCAGTACTGATCTGGTATATTGTGCTATGTCTTTAAAATAACTTGTTTAGATGGTCCATATATTGAAAGGAGGCGGCAAGCCTTAGTATGTTTGATATGATCCTTGTTGTAATATGAAAACGTCACACTTTGTCTTTGTTACTCCGAGGAGTGAAATTCTAATATTCGACTGCAGTTTTTAGCGCATATGTTGCACTGGAGCGTAATTAATGTCCTGAACTTATAATGGTGACCGTACCGAATATTGTATAAATGAAGTAAAAGCAAAAATTCAATTTGCCCAAAATGTCGGCAGGGACAGGCCTATATGTTGTGGCCAGCAGCGAATGCGGACTTTCAGGTACAGCCGAGGACCATCCTGTCCTATGCCTCGACAGAAAACATCACCGCGTATTAATTTCACAAACTGCATATTTTTGTGGGTTGTTGTCTGCTGATCAGGAAATAATTCATTTTGTAATTCTATTTTTCGGAAACTTGCCTGTGTTTTGGATTGAATGCTTCATGGTCTTATAGTGGCCATCATAAATGGTTTTTCTCCGCAAACTATGGAGCGTAATTAGAGTGAATAGAGTGTAAACCTATTTAAATATATTGGATTTGTTCGGAGTCATCGTGACTTATGTGCTGTAACTTTGAAAATGTTTTCAGTTGTAACTGCGACTAAATCCACGCCGCCTCCCCCGTTGGTTACCTTAGGTGGCGACACCAGCGCGCTGAGCACGTGAACGACTCAAAAAAAAAAAAAAAAGAGTACAGCTTCTTCAAGAGACATAAATGAGTCGTCTCGACTCCTCAATTTGACATGTTCTGAAAAATCAAGTGAATTAGGATTTTGGTTTTTCTTTTTGTTTCTGTTAAGGACTAGCACCCCTCCCTCGTCCAGTACTTGCTACGAAAACAATGCTCGAGGGTATAAAGCCGTGGACCTGAACTTGGCATAGCTCATAGTGGCCAGAGGGCAGCCCTTTGTGTCGCGGACGTGGCACTTATTGAGGAGGATATATATGGGGCCCGTCATTTTATTGATCCGCATGTCAATTGTCGGAAATGCGCCCTATTGTTTGGAGTGGCTATTAAAGTTTCTATTTTATTTAACTTTAATTTACGGTCTTCATGGGAGGATTTGATCATGAGTAGCCGACATGATGTAGAATTTTAAAACGTGTTGGCCACTCGTGGGAAATCCGCCCGTAAAAATAAACAAGTTAATCTATAGGCCTAAAACAACCGTGCTCCTCTCAGTTATCCACTGCTAGCTACTACTTGCCTGCCAATCGGCTGCCGACTCAGCTTCAAGAAATAATGTGAAGAACATTGAATGGGCCCTATTTGATAGAAATTCAGTGTTTTAAAAATACAATATAAAAGCAATTTACTTTAACAAAGCAAGTAAAGTCATAAAACATCAAGACTACACTGAAGCTATATTTTGGTATAACCAACTATTCAGAAAACAATACAAACTATGAAGTCAGGGTCATCATGGGTTAGCCCACTTTGAATGACGAATTAACGGTAAATTTTACTCGCCTCTACGTAGTTGCGAACGTTAAATAGTCTTTCATAAATTTAACCTCCGTCCACTAACCAGAGAAAAAGAACTGAACGGCGTGAATAATTCTAATTAGGCTATACTAAAACTTGCGTCTCGTTCTCGCTTGGTTGGCTATTAACGTGTGTCGTGAGCTTTGGTAACCCCGGTTGAATGACTGCGTGCAATGCGCGAAGACGCTGTGAACTCTGCGGGCCCTGCGGATGGCTTCTTATATTGCAGTTCTAACGGAAACCTGCGCATCTTGATAACTCTGGTGTTATTTTGAGCTCATCATACCGATCTGATTTGGCGTCGTACTGCAGTTGTCGTCTTGACTAGATTGTGTTATATCCAGGCGCTCGATCATGTAGGCCTATGTATGCTTGTTCACTTTGGCTGTACATACACGGCAGCACATCTCTGCGGAAGAGTCGCTCACTGTCTTGCAGCAGTTTTTGACCCGTTAGGATGAAAATTGCGTGATCTGTGGAAGGGAGCGGAAAGGTCAACCACATGCAGAGTCTCGATGCAGTTTCGTCCTCAGCATCATGCTGTTATGATATTGACCGACAGGAAAAGCAACGAAAAGAGAAAACAGCCTGGAAAAAAGACCAAAGTCTTTTACTGCGACAGTTGGTGGAATTTGCCCAACATAAATTTTGATTTGCCGACTTGCTGAAACAAAGCATGCGTCAACGGAATTCATCGCGCAGATGCACTTTTGTGTATGGGAGTCGGGTAGGCCTAATTAGCCCGGACAAATTTAATGAATAATTTACGCTGTCATTTTTGAATTGGATCCTTCCGACTGTCGGTTAGTTGCATATTGGCAGGTACTATGGAGCTATGCCTACTTTTCGCGAAATCGTCAAAAACTCGACAACATTATACACAAACTTCAAAAGTATTTTACCATAGTAATGTAGACCTCTTTTTCCATCATATAGTTAAATATGTAAATTATTCAGCGATTCAAGTGTGAAGTGTACAACTTCGGGATAACGGCACGATTATCAGGGGAAATGGGCCACGCCTTCAGATGAAATGGGCTATTGCATCTGAATTGGAGAACAAGCATTGCGAACAACAGCCAATCGTTTTAGTTAGAACAGAATAAAAATAAATGAATTGGAAACTTTTTAGATACTTTATTTTTTAGATTTTGTCACAATAAATAGCCTTATACAGCCAATGTGGTCAAGTTACCCATAACTGCGTCGCCAAAGCTGTCAACAATAACATTAATTTCAAGTAGCTATAGTCCATCGCAGACTCAGTTATAACGTTTTTGAAAACTGACTGTAAAAACCGTATTTGGTGAAATGCGGTTGGATTTCAGATTCGGTTCGGAGAAATAAAGCTTTCAAAACCCTCCACAGAACAACATTAGGCATATGCGAGAGAGAGTTTTGCCGGTTATGGGTTTGTTGACAATCGAAGCAATTAGAACGAGTGTGATTTTGAATAAATTACATCAAAAAAAATCTTCTTTTAAATTTTGATATTATTCCTTTTGCACACATCGGGCTATACACAATTATAGCTACGCAACAGGATTCACTCAATATGTAGGCTGTACGCCCGTGTTGCAAGCCTACCTATTGCAGTACTGTACACGCCCACATTTATAAGAGAGAAGGTCAAGTTCATATTGCCTAGTTAATAGTACAAGCAAACATGAAAGGGTCTGTTGCGACACACTGGCGATAATTATCGTCGTCGCAAACTGCGGCTGTCGTTGATGCGGCGCGGCTGTTTATGTTCTTTAAGTCGCCAGTGAGGAAAATGTGAAGTGGGGTATAATTTTTTTTTTTCGGGAATTGATTGTATTATTATTATTATTATTATTATTATTATTATTATTATTGTTGTTGTTGTTGTTGTTGTTGTTGTTGTTGTTGTTGTTTTTGTTATAGCCGAATAATAAGAGGCCTGATGATGATGATGATGATTTTTATTATCATCATCATCATCATCATCCATTATTATTATTTGCAACTTGTTACTTAACTTTTGTTACTTTTCGATAGATACAGATTTTGTGCATTACGCAACCCTATGCTACCCCTTGAACAGAGAAACCTGTTCTTATAGCCTAATAGAAGCTGCGGCCACGGAACTTGGATGCATTTCGCGCGAGGTTGTAATCAGCCGTGCTAAAATTTCTAGTACCCTGTTAGTTTTAAACACAAAATTTATTAGTCAGCAAAAATATAGGCCCAGATCGCTTTTCATTGATTAATATCCTGGCCAGCTGAAGTAAAGAACTGCCTCTCTCTCCCACCAACGCACGTGCACGCTGAGGTACATCAAGCAACCTAATGAAATTCATTTCATTATAAAATCGGCTGCTACAATACTGCAACCTCCTGAAAGGTCACGAAGCCGAAGTTTTGCTTACAGCCACCAGTGGAATGATTTCCTTTGGTTGAAAAAAATAAGTTTTTGCTGAAATCATTGTGAAATTGCGCATTTTTTTGCTACTATCGATCCCCTGATTATTCTTCAACATGACCAGACATGAAACCTATAAAACGCTAGATTAATCTGATTTACAACTGCATAAATGTTGCATGCTTTATCTTTTGGTAACTGGGATAACTAAATTGAGTTGAAATAGCCTAGTAGGATGCACGAGGCGAAAAGGCACATGCAGGTCAATTTTTTTGTTTGGTGAAATGATGATGCAGTATGTAGTTGATCGGAGCAGCAAAATGTCTGTGTTCCATTCTAACTGCGTCCTTGGCTTCCAGTTCGGTTAAACAGACCCCATCCGTTGTAAAAGCTTCTTGCATCCCTTTGCGCTACTGCGCCGGAGAAATAATGACAGGTCCATTGTTTGAATTATGACATTCCTGCATCGCAGTAGTTCAGGTTTTGCGACTAATTTGGTTGAACTTTTTGATACTTGAAACATCTTTTTCCAATTTATATTTCCTGTTGTTGATTTATGCAAACTACCCAAATAGAGATGTAACGTTATGAACATTTTGCAATTGTTTTTTGTTTGTACCAGCATTTAAAAAGGGCATTGATGACATATATTTTTGTGCAGATGTTATACTTCTTCCGGTGGAAATCCTGTCACGTGAGTATTTAGTTGATTCACATCACAACGTAGCCTAATTGTAGGCCTCTCGTCATTGAACGACTCAAACAATTTATAAGCAGAATTTGAGATGTATTCATTTGTCTGATATGATTTCCTTACAGATTCATATATTATAATAAATGAAGATAAGAAGTTTTCGGTTCGTTATTTGATTGATGTGCCCGTTACATGCGCATATGGCACCATGTCAAAAGTGTCATCTCCTCTCATTTCCCCGGCAATCTGTACGATTAACCACAAATGGTAGGTCGGCATCCTTTTTGTTTGGATGAAATTATAAGATATATCTTTTTAACAGCTCTGTATATAAAAAAAAATACATATTATTTTGAAATAGATTTTTGTAAACAGCCAGAGAGCATGTTTGTAGTTCTATAATTAACTTTTAAATCCAGAGCGTGTCGCTTGTTACATAACAGCATTAAAAAAAAAAAAATTAATGGAGACCACAACTGCGCTTCCTGTCAGATTCATAACAGGTTTATCGGCAATGTTTAATGACAGCATATAATATGACAGTGTTGAAATGCAAGCAATTGGAAAAATGATTTGCTATTTCGTAATATTTTTTGAAACAAGCGCCTAATTCGTCTTTTGGACCAAATCAAGTTGTCTTGTTTGAGGTCTTGCCATTATACAGAATAATTTCATCGAAACGTTGAGTCTCAGTTGTCATTCATAGTACCTATCCTGCGTGGCAGCCTGTGTCTATTTCGCTTTGCTTCTTTATGTGCCCCATACCAACCTGTCCTTTCTCAACATTGCAAGCATTGGGTAGCCTATAGTTCTTGGGGGAAAGTACATAAAGTCACTCGGGCGAGTTTTTGCCTGAGTCTCTACGGAGGTGGCCTGACTGCACATTCAACGAGTGATAACGATTAATTGCCCTGCAAGTTACCGATCATTCTTTCAAATGTGTTAGCCTTCACGACGAGGACCAGTAGGCACACCGCACACGAGAATTGTATTCGCGAAGTAACTGAATCGGATTTCCATTTTTCTTCGGAAACCAGTTGTAGAGACAATTGAAATGGTGCCGGAAGACTCACTGTTCATAGCTGACGAAGTATAGGCCTACCGGTATTTTATTATTTTTTGAGCAGGACTCGACATAAATGGCAGCTTATGGGTATCATTGTCCGGCCCATTGAGATCGCCAATGTTTGTCACCGGAGTAGTTACCAGCATCATACCCTGTGGCTGATATTTATAAATCATAAGCTGTAAGTGTCAGACAAAAATTATTTTACTTTCTGCACAATTGCGAAGCACAGCAAATAAAAGCGAGTAGGCAATTATAACGGAAGGAGTCAATAAAATTCAGAGAGACAAAAAACAAAATCATTTTTATTGAATATTTCAGTGCTGTCTAAGCAGATTTTCTTTTTGAGATTGGCTGCATGGTGAAATATTTAAGTTAAAATAAATGACAATTACAAGAGTATCCGGTGCCACTGATGAGGCTACTTTTTAGTGGGTCATTTTCACTCAGTTTACTGTATAGGTCTTCCTTTTGGCACCAGATTCTGCATCGCTGGTAAAATCAGGCCTGACCCGTCCTATATGCGCAAAACCACGAAGTATTGTAAATAGTGGACAACTGGGGTATATCGACCAACAAATGCACATATATTCAACTGCAAGAAGATGAATTCAATGAGTGTGTGTGTGTGTGTGTGTGTGTGTGTGTGTGTGTGTGTGTGTGTGTGTGTGTGTGCGCGCGCACGCGCCTGCCCCTGCGTGATTTTTGGAAATATTTATATTTTTGCTGTGCTCTCAGCTTTTAAATATACAAAAATCTAAAGAATAATGCATAGAAAAATCAATACATCCAACTTTTGTCTAAAATTTGAAACGATTGTGCCAAAATGTTGCGTTAAATCAGCCCTTACACTGTAGGCCTATATCGTCTCAGCAGGACGCACGTGTGCACTGTTACAGTTGAATTTACGCTGAATATTTTACTGTATGGGGGGGAATGCGCTTGCGAGCAGAAACTGGCGCCGCTGTTGTGTCTTGGGGATTTTATCCTAATTGTGCCATAAAATAAATATTTTACGCATGCATCAGGTCCAGTTCTATAGAACGCCCATGCGGTGAATAGGCATTAGAAACTGTTTACATAGTAAGCCTCGGACTGGTCAATGTCTTTGCTGTCAGTAATGGACAGGTACTTGTGTTCCAGAACTGTCAACATGCGGCGCACCTGACAGAATCATTGTTCCTGTCATTTCGAGGGCCCGTGAAAAAAATCCATAGCTGTGTCTGGCCAGCGAAAAGGGTCACCAGGACCTGTCATAACAAATCTCTCCTCGAGACAGAGTATTTACACATTTTTTTTAACAGTAAAATAAGAACATGAAAGACCCTCGTAACAGCCATTCTTATAAATACTACAACTTTACTGCAAAGGAGGCTCCTGTGCTGGAATCGGGTTTGCGCAATTTAATGGATTGTCTGAAACTGTCATCTTTTTTGCAATGTTTCTCTCATTGTTCACTTTTTGAAATGGCTAATTCATTTCATTCTTGCGAGTGTTCTGAGGTGCAAATACAGTTTGAATTACTTCATAAAGCAAGCTGTTTTACTTTGAGATTTGAAATGTACATAATTCTTATGGGAATATCGGCAGCTAAGTAGTGCTATTGACCCGGACAGGAGTATCACAACACATACATTGTTTTGTTTTGATTTACTATTTGAAAAATAGCTGCATACGGTACATAAATCATTTCCTTTGAATGGACAAATGAAATATGTGTATAAACTGAAATGATAAAAGCCCATCATTATATTTTTGTCCTGGCAGTATACTGTTTTAGATTGTCAGTTTGTGAACATGTCGCACAGAAATGGTCCATTGCTGACCATGTCCTCCATAATGCAATGTTTTAAAAATGCAAATATTTGCAGCAAAACAATATTATTTCGCATACCGCGTATATATATGGTTAAATTGGTTCAAATTTTATGTGAATGGAAACTTTAGACTTTGAGTTCTGTTGTTTGTAAGAATACTCACCATCTGAGGGCCCTTTGCCAAAACTTCGGGTTACTTCTCCATTTAGTTTTCACTTGCCATCCACTTATTCTGTAGTGTTAACTATGCTATGCCTCATTTCCATTTGATTGCTCCTTCCTCAACATGGTCGCCAGCGAGAAAAAAGGCAATGCAACGAAAGTGCTGGGCAGGTCTATGGCCATAATCGCACAATTTAAGCAACGGACCTCAAATATGACTGCTAAGTACAAGAAAGCATTGCATTATTTCTATGCACATTCAACTGGACGGGAATAATGTGAAAATAGATGATATATTGACCAGCACCTTGAAAGTAAGCTTCTTAAATTTATGCCATGTTTTTCATGCGGAGAATCACTGCTTTTAGTCATAGAAAGAAATTATGAATCTTAAATACTACCACTGAACACAGACACTGCAAAACACGGAATTAAATGGAATCCAAAAATACAACTTTAAGTTTGGATAATACACTGCGACTTCACCCATATTACAGTTATAGTGCTATTACGATAATTTAGCTTAGACTTTTGGATCAAACTAAGAATTCAAGTGAAACTCTTTGTTAAAAAAAGTTTGAACCGAATGGAAAGTGCTAATAAAATATAAAGAGGCTGATATTTAAAATGATTAAGTTTGAATATTTTGCGTTTTTCCTCATTAACTATATTTCTAATTTCTCTGGAAATATTTGCTCATCCTGACTTTGATGCCGACTACAGATTCCTGAAAAGTTGGGACGGGGGCAATACAAGACTTAGACTGTATTGGAATGCTACAAACAGGTAAACGCAATGTATTAAACATGTGACTCTATCATGTTTTGTTGTAGAAGGAGCATCAAAATAAGCCCAGTTTTTTTTTCTTCTTTTTTTTTTAATATATGCAATGAATGGTCCATTTTCGCCACTTTTTGAAGAAAAGCGCTCTGAAGGCGCAACATCCTCCACCAAAGTTGCGAGTGTTATATGTGTATCTTCAGACTATCTGCAGCATATGTGCAAAGTTTCAGGGATGTCCCTTGAAAACTGTTGGAGGAGTTAATTTCAGCAGTCGATGTGGACGTACGGACGGACGGACAGACAGACGGACTACGCCATGACATAATCCCCCTTTTGGGCTTTCACCCGGTGGGGGATAAAAACAATATGATTGAACAATCTAGTTTAAAACCATTTAAAAACTACATATCTCAATGTCCTGTTGAAAGAATTTTATTGATTTCAGACTCACCAGGTCATGTTTTTATTACAAGATTCAGAGAATCTGCAGAAATCACGAGGTAAAAGATGTGGTAGTAAATCAATACAAAGTGTATCTAATCTTCAATCCTTGAGAGGGCACCACATTGAATATTGACCTGCTTCTGTGAGGGTTATAATCAAATGTGCCGGGAATACTTCACAAAACCATTGCCTTTAAAAACCATTCATCATTGCATCTACAAATGCATGTGAAGATTGTGATGTACTTTTGTACTTTTAGGAAGCCGAATGGCAACAACATCCAGAGCCACTGCTGTCATTTCTGAGCTTGAGCTCATCTGAAATAGTCTGATGCTCAATGGAAACACTGTTGCTGTTATCGGATCTGTCAGCCTTGCAGGTTTTTTTGTGGTAGTAATGAACGTTGTGCTCTCCAGGCCGAAGAGGAGGTAAGGAGAAAAGGAACCATCATGGTTGTTACCAACTTAAGGTTCAGCTCCTGCCGTGGAAGGGAATGTGTGCTATGGCCATGGTGTGGCTAACTTGAACATCTGCGTCTGTGAACCATCAATACTGAATGATATATTTGCATTTTGGAGGAAAATATGTTGTCTTCTCCATGATGCCTTTTCAGAGACATCCCTGCTTATTTTAACAAGAACATGGCAAGCCAGATTATACATGTGTTACAGCAGCTTGGATTCAAAACTGGACCATGTGGCTGCTAGACTGGCCTACCTCTAGTCCAGACCTGTTAAGCTTGAAGAAAAATTCTGAACTGAGAATCGTAGAATTCTGAGTAGTTTAACACACTCATTAAGGAAGACTGAAGATTTTAAAAACTCCTTCAAAACTGGAACCATTGGCATTGTCAAATCCCCTCGAAGATTTTAAATGGACTGCAATGTAAGACAGAGGTAAACACTCACATTTTAAATTTTTTGGAACATGGTGTAAGCATAAAATTTGTAATGAGTGTTTATTTCCAAAAAAACTAAAGAAAAAAAAAACATAATAGAGGTCAAGTAATATTAACAGTTTTCCTTTTTATTGTTGCATTTTCTATGTAGAACAAATCTTTTCAGAAATAGGGTTGTATCTTAGGTCACAAGGCCATTGGTTACCCATATGAAGTCTTACAGTCGAGGGCGTTTAAACTCTAAGTGCTGATCAGCTTATTTTACAGTATTAGAATCTTTACTTATTAATGGCTCTTTACATCACAACCATTCACCTCTCAGCATTATTAAATTAGGAATCATAAGTCTAGGGGTTAAAAAGCGGTGGGCCGACCCAATGTTTCTTCCTTCCATTAACTTGGCCAGCTGACTTCACACATTTGGTCTCACTATTCTGGGGCGCATCTCCCAAAAGCGTAGCTGCAAACTAAGTTCGCAACGTACATCATTCGTTCATTCACAGTCAGTGGGCCCAACTATGTAAGTTAGCATCTGTGATTTCAGGAAACGCACCTCTGGCAGGAAAAGTTATTTTCTGATTAAGTTAAGCAAAACCAGTTGATTGGGACAAAATACTGGAGAGACCTTTTTCTCTGTAAATCCACATTTTATACCCTTCAAACTATTGTATCCATAAAATATGCAGTGCTGTGAAAAAAAATTTGCCCCCTCCTCATTTGTTTTTTTGTTTTTTTTTTGCATATTTGTCACACTTTAATATTTCAGATCATCAAACAAATTTTAATATTAGACAAAGATAACCCGAATAAATACAAAATGCAGTTTTTAAATGATGATTTAATTTATTAAGGGAAATAAGCTATCCAAACCTACCTGGCCCTATGTGAAAAAGTAATTGCCCCCCCTGTTAAATTATGAATTAACTGTGATTGGCCACATTATTTAGTTCAATTTCTCTAGCCACAACCAGGCCTGACTACTGCCAGACCTGTTAAATCAAGAAATCACTTAAATCGAACCTGTCTGACAAAGTGTAGTAGGCTAAAAGGTCTCAAAAAGCAACACATAATGCCGTGATCTGAAGAAATTCAAGAGCAGATGAGAAACAAAGTAATTAAAATCTATCTAGGGTTACAAAGCCATTTCTAAGACTTTGGGACCCCAGCGAACTATGGTGAGAGCCATTATCCACAAAAGGAGAAAACTTGGAACAGTGGTGAATCTTCCCAAGAGTGGCCAGCCTACCAAAATTACCCCAAGAGCGCATCGACGACTCATCGAGGAGGTCACAAAAGAACCCAGAACAACATCTGAGGAACTGCAGGCCTCACTTGCCTCAGTTAAAGTCAGTGTTCATGATTCAACTATATGAAAGAGACTGGACTAAAATGGCATCCAAGAGAGAGTTCCAAGGCAAAAACCACTGCTGACTAAAAAGAACACAAAGGCTCATCTCACATTGACCAAAAAACATCTTAATGATCCCAAGGCTTTTGGGAAAATATTCTGTGAACCGACGAGTGGAAAGTTGAAGTTTTTGGAAGGTGTGCATCCCATTACATCTGGTGTAAAACTAACACAGCGCTTCACAAAAAGAACATCACACCCGCAGTCAAACATGGTTGTGGTAGTGTGATGGTCTGGGGCTGCTTTGCTGCTTCAGGACCTGAACAACTTGCTATAATTGGTGGAGCCATGAATTCTGCTCTCTACCAGAAAATCCTGAAGGAGAATGTCCGGACATCAGTTTGTGACCTCAAGCTCAAGAGCACTTAAATTATACAGCAGGACAATGATCCGAAACACACCTGCAAGTCCAACTCTGAGTGGCTTAAAAAAAAAAAAACAAAATGAAGGTTTTGATGTGGCCTAGTTAAAGTCCGGTCTTAAATCCCATTGAGATGCTGTGGCATGACCTTAAACAGGCCATTCATACTGGAAAACCCTCCAATATGGCTGAGTTAAAACAATTCTGCAAAGAAAAGTGGGCCAAAATTCCTCAACAGTGATGTGAAAGGTTAATTGCCAGTTACTTCAATCGCTTGATTTCAGTTGTCGCCAAGGGTACCACAACCAGTTATTTGGTTTAGGGGCAATTGCTTTTTCACATAGGGCCAGGTCGCTTTGGATAGCGTTTTCCTTCAATAAATCAAATCATCAGTTAAAACTGCGTTTTATATTTACTCAGGTTATCTTTTTCTAGTATTAAAATTTGTTTGATGATCTGAAACATTTAACCCTTTGAGGGCCAAATACGTTTTCAAGTAATTAAAAATGTAGTTATCCTGAGCTGTTGAAAACCTATCATGTGGCAACTGAGCTCTTTTAAACAAGTTGCCACATGATAGGTTTTCAACAGCAACTGACTTTGATATCTTGCATAATTGGGCAACTATGGTTGCCCACGGCGTTGAAAGGGTTAAGTGTGACAAATATGCAGAAAAATAAGAAATCGGGAAGAGGGCAAATACTTTTTCACCGCTATGTACATTGTTAGAGCTGAAGTAAATGGTGTTTTGGATCGATCCTCCATACCCTCCGAGTGAGGGTTTCCCGGCCGGCTCAGTGACCCCATCACCCGGCTGCCGTACTTTCAACCTGAACATGTGTTTCAGCCTCACACTAAATTCAAATAGTTCCTCAAGACATAGAAATCACTCTCAAGTGCCTTTTATATCGTCAGTGTTGCTATTGCCCTGTTTCAGATTTCTGCATTATTCTTATTCGGTCTTGCTTTTCAAATTCAGTGATGTACTCTTGCCAGTCCACCTTAATTGACTGCTTTAAAAGGTAATTTTCCATAATCTGTTGGACCCTCCTCTGTGGCTTTTTGACAGGAACTGTGATACCTGAACCAAGGAGGTTATGAAGCAAAATAAAGCCAGAGAAAAACTGCAAATGGCCCCTGACTGAAGTCCGAGTTGCGGAATTCTCTGAGTTGTGGCGAGAAGATGTTGGTATTTTATCCATCAGCAAATGGCTCATGCCTCAGATTGAGGAGATGTACTTGGGTTGAATGAAAAAGAAAAAGATAGTGAGAGTTAATGACTTTGCGTGTCCTCAAGGGGTTGTGCTCTGTAACCTCCCAGAGTCATGCTCGTGACAAATGGGCGGCGCCATATGGCTTGGAAAATGATGCTGAGTCACATCCTATGACTCCCTGATTTCAGAACTTGAGAGGTTCTTCAACCTGGGTCAGTGCTCTCTCTCTCTCTCCCTCAGACACACAGTATCCGCCATGGAGGACCCCTTTTTAGTCAGGCACAACCCATCGGAGTGAGAGTCCCTCAGTTCAACAATATTACTTAGCCAAAAAATCTCAACTGTTGAGGCAGGTTGGTGAAGTGGGAGGAGCTTGTTGACCCCTTTTTTCTAACAGTGTACATTTATAGTGAGTGATGACACATAACTAATTTACATGCAGTTTGAAAAAAAGAAAGAGTTCAAGGCTTTAACCTATCTGCATATTATAATTGTTGTGACATCACTCATATATCATGGCTTAAATTGAAAGAGGGAGAAGTGACTCCGCATTCATTTGTGCTATCAAAATCCAAATACATATTATCACTGAGATATTACTATCTCAGCTCACTAGACATCCAGGCAGTCACTTTAATGAGAATATCAAATGTGTTTGACATTCACTCATACTCTGTATTTAACAATGAGACACTCTAATTTAAAAAAAAAAATGCATCTAAAAAAGTTATTCTTGAATGGGTTTGGTTTTCACTTATTGGACCAGATGAAACGATTTGCACCGATTAAGTGACATTGTTGATCAAAAGAGGTTACTCCTGGATGTTTATAAGACAACGTTCGAATAACGGTCTACTCTGGGTTGGTTGATTACAATTTCCTTTCTTCATACTGAGACATTTAAGATGGAACTAATATTTTTTTAAATCAAATTTTATTTATTTCGAGAGCAGATTTTTTTGAGTGTGCATCATCCAGCCACATAATGGGGAAGTGTACTGCACAGTCAAAACGAGTCTGAACTGTTAAATAGCTGAATTCGGAAAACTGGCTGACTCCTGGTGTACAGAACTTATACAAGTAGTACAAATCAGAAATTCAACATGGGTCACAGCATTTCGTGATATATTTAATGGTTTGTGCACAGCAAACCTGAAAGTTTTGTCCAGCTATCTGAGGTTTCAAAATCAACCTTTTGAAGAAACTGCCCGCTCCGACCTTGGATGGATATTTGCCATGAATAGATAAAGTTTCTGGGTGTTTCAGCTCTGGACTTTAAACTAACTCTCTGACTTCTTGGTGCAGAAGAGGACAGTCCTGATGACCTGATCACAGCTGTTCTTAAATCTTGTTGCCTTTCCCTCCCATGTCTGTGCTGCGTTCATCATAGACATTATTCCTCATGGAACACAAGCCAGCTGAACCATCTTCATCACTGAAACTCCAGCCAATCTCGCTGCTGTCAAACACTGTGGGGTCTATAACCACTGGCAACCAAGGCCTGACTGATATTTCCATCTATGACTCGGAGCGTATTGGGATATCAGTTTTCTCAGGCATTTGGTTATGATGTTCATTGTTACCCTCATTTACCAAAATTGCTTCGGGCTGCACATGTGTGTCCTTATCGTTTTGTAGTTTTTACATTGAATAAAAAATAATGGCATGTATGGTGAATAAGGTACATATCTTGTACCTTTTCCAGCGAGGCCTCGGAAAGATGATCAGAAGTTGGAGGCTCACAGCAGATAAGAAGAAGCCTTGGCCATCTTGTGTACATTGTAACAGGGTCGAAAAAGATCATATATTTCTATTTCAACTAATGGCATTCAAATATCGCTTTAATATTTCCTTTTTCAATGTGGAAGCTGTGTTCACCAGGCAGCTATCATTTATTGTTCGTGATTTTAGTGATTTGTAATTGTGTTTTTGATGTCTTATGATCCCATAAGAAATGTATTGGGAGCCAAGACACAAAAATTAATTAATTAATTCATTCATTCATTCATTCATTTGCACTCCCATATTCTTCTTCAGAGCTTCGATGCAGTCTTTTGAATGCTCTTCGATGCTATGTTTAGAATCAACCCTGATACTGCCCTTACCTTCAAATATCAATCACATAATATAGTATTCATATTCGATTTGAGAAGATATGAGGAAATTTATGTAGTAGGGTAAACATATAAAAAGAGGAAAGCATTAGGTCTTTGATGGAAATGAATTATAAGCCTTGTCTTCCAACAGAATAAATCAATAAAATGAGAAATGAACACGAGGATGATTCACGGACAGGCCCTGTGTTACAGTGAAAGGGCTCACTGGTTTAGTGCAGGACGCTGCTGTCGAGCTTCTCCTGCTGTCACTGTTTTGTGTTCTCTGTGCTGCACAGTGTTGTATCATCACGCTCTGTCGTGAGGCTGTGACTATTGATATAAATATTAAACTGCTTATGCAGAAGATGCAAGTGACATTTGCATGTCAAGAACATCTCACCAAAGAGGCCTGTTGTTGTTTGGCTGAAGTTGCACATTGTAAGAAATGATCAAGCATACCACATATTTGCCTTATCATTAAACCACAATGCATCCATCATGTGACTAGTCCTTCTGGTGAACATCCTTCATTCAAAGCAGAACACAAAGAAGCAAGTTAAGCCCTTTTATAGTTTGGGACAATAAAATATATTTTGTAAAATTTATTCATCTGTAATGTGTGATATACCTTTGAGCAATTTTCTTATTGACTATCTTTTAAGAGATGGTATTTTTTAACCAAGAGTTTAAAGATGAGCAGTCCAAATACCATGTTCAGTTTTTGTTTACTTAAATAAGCTCTGAGTTGGCATTGTTTTCAGTTTTAGTTGTTGTTAGATTTTGGATTTAGGATAAGATTAGTAAATTCTGAGTCTGATTTTTCTTGGTAAATATTACTCTAACATCAGACACTGGGGCCGCGTCCAAAGAGCTTTCGAGATCATGCACCAAAGAGGAGGTCCCACAGAATAAAAGAGCAATTTTGCAAAACAGTGTATAGCCATCGATTCTCTGCTTATTTCTCACAAAGACATAAATTTCATCTGTCTTTGCAGGACTGTGCATTTTGAATGTAATCAAGTACGCTTGGAGGACTTTATGCGAAGCAATAAAGGTGAGTAGTCGGGACGAGAGAGGGGCTGAGTCCGAAAATGGATGTGGTTTGTCAACGCGCTTTTTAGACGTTGCGTACAGTTACACTGAAAACAATACCAGCATCGCTGTTGCGGCTGGTGCGATCCCAGATGGTCTCTAGTATATTATGGGACAGGCTTAAACCTAGTCTTCACTTCATTTATTTTTGAATAGAGACTACGCACACAAAACTAAAGTTTGCCCGGGACTATACTGAATCTAAGCTGTCCCGTTGTCTTTTGAGCTTGACTGCGCGCCAATAGCTCCTCGTTCTTCGGCTCCTTCGTGATGCATTGTGACTTTAAATGATTTCGTAAGGACGTTAAGAGCGTAATATGTGATTGGATGGGAGATGTAACTCCTCCAGGTTGAAAGGTTACACTGATTCTTTCGCGCAGGTCTAGGCTGTCAGCGATGGCGGCGTACAGAATCACTCCAACGCTGCCTAGAGTATTGAGTGTTTTCAAGGTGAGCGGTGTTTGGTTCAAAGTCTACCTTATCTGGGTGTGTGGATTGTGCATTCAGCGCGGTGCGTAAAATGTAACTGGAGCAACCCTTTCGCACGTTACCGACTGCTGAAGGCAAATCAAAATAACGTAATAGTTTGCAAGTTTCTCTTGCTTCCATGCCCTGAATTTGGAAACTTGTTAGTTTGCCCATTTACCGACTTAATAAATATTGGTGACTATGATTTTAAATTGTCGTATGTTTGCTACGCCTGTGGGGAAACGTGCAGCGTGCCGTTCAGCTCAAACAGGCTAAAGTTATGTCAATGTCAATGGTAGCTTGTCAGGTGATTCGGTAATTTAGCGTGTTGAATGAAGGTGTTGTAAAAGTCGAGGGGCTGGGTCCCGATTTTGCGATGTGCATTATCTGGGCATATATACATATAAAATGAATAACCTGCGGATTTGCCTGACGGAATTTGCAGTATGATCATTTGTGTGATTGTAAAAGCAGAGTTCTGTGTCCATTGTCGAGTCACGAAGCAGTCTTTGGCTGGTCGAGTGGCTGAATAGCTGGTACAGTTTCTGCCAGGGACTGGCCGTTTAACAAAGCCCCTTCAGTTTTTTTTTTTTTTTGCGTACTGAAATAAATTTCCCTCTGTCGACCGGTTCCGAGAAACCGGTAAAATGAACCCAGTTTTATTTGAGTGAGGCATGCACCGTTTTAAGTAGTTAAAATTGACGGTGTAATTAAATGCAACTTTTTTTCTTAACTTCGGACCGTATATCTGTGCCGATAGCGGGCGAATTTCCTAGTAGTAAAGCCGCTTTCACACCGGACGCGAAACGATTTTTTCGCGCGGCAGATTACATTCAAAGTCAAAGCAAAGACGCGCGTCTTTGCTTTGACTTTGAATGTAATCTGCCGCGCGAAAAAATCGTTTCGCGTCCGGTGTGGAAGCGGCTAACGTATGCCGGTGTCGGTACTGTATCGGATTATTGTCAGCGTTTATTGTAACATTGTAATTTGATATCCAGGTGTCTCGCACGGCACATGCGCGGCAGCCAAGCTGCTCTCGCCGTCGCGTTTAGTTCACAGCGCTGGAAGAACAGGCATTTGAACTGTTTCGCCGAAATGCGGCCATGTGAACTGTTTGCGTGGAAGTGTCTGTTTCAGTTGGCCTTCCTGTGCTTAGATCTCAGTGACTTCAATGTCCCGGGGAAGACTGTTCTCATAGATGAATGTGCTTGTGTGTTCGGAGGCGTGGGCCAAAAACTGCAGGAAAACTGGCGCTGGTACTTCCCTTTCGGAGCAGACGCAAATAACTCCGGCAATAAATGCGCGCACTCAATCAAAGATGCCTGGCCCTGCATTACCGTTGTGTATAATATTTAAAATCGGAAGCAAGACGTATTCCAGAAACCCGCTTTGAGGGCAGTGGTGGTTTAAAATTCTGTTTAGACAGGTGGCTAAGACCTGTCAATGTGTGACAAAGTGAGCGCGCTTAAGCCTGAACTGAACGCTAACAATCAAATGGCATTTTGTCTGTTCGCGGAATGCTGTAAAATCCAACGGACTAAAATCACGAAATCAGGGAATGTTCACTTCTCGGACTTCTAAGGATAAAAACTCTCTCATTTTCTTCGTTTACGATTACTATCAAGGTTTTTTTGCATGACAATGACCCGATATTGCTATAGCGCCATCATGAATGTGTTACACAGCAGCATAAAAATAAGTGGCAATGTAACGGGAACAAAACAATAAGGGTGATGGCAAGTTTTTAGTGCATAAACAGTAGTTGTAGTTTGTGTCTGTGTGGTTGTGAGAGGGAGGCAGACTGGTTTTGCGAAGGCCGTGTGTGCGCGCGCACTTGTGAGGAGCAGCAACAGGTTAGTGCGGGGGAAGATGCTTGCGTGTAGTGTGTGCTTGTGCGTGGATGATGTCGTTGCTCTGTTTTTGAAGCGAGAGAGCATAAATTCTTCTGCTAAGATCTCTTAACCCCTCCCAATTTCTCTCAGCATGTCTCGTTCAGGTCCAGACTCTGTGGCACAGCCTCCCATGTCCAATACTCGACGGTTTATGACTCCACTGAAAAGGTATGTTGGGGAGTTTTGATTGTAAAATTCAAGGTCAGTGAATGCACAGACTGTCAAAGCAGCATTGGTTGCATCATGTGTTTCCCTTCTCAGCTCTGGCTCTGTTTTAGAGCACATTGGTCTTGTTCTGTGAAATGCTTCTTCCAATGGTGAGCGATTTCATTGTAGACAAAAGGGGTCATTTTGAGGTCTAGATTTTCTGATTAGTATGTTCTCTACAAGATGTGATCTATAAATTCAGGTGTCTTGCAGTTTATTAGAATGTAAGTGAGTCAGGGTGTACATCAGACTATGTATCCTGACTGTTACCCTCAAGTTCCTTTTTAGGAAAGCAATGTTATGAAGTGATCCAAGGTGCCAAAAATGATTCATTTTATGGAGGCATATATGCCATCTCCCACCTTAATTGAGAAAAGGAAATGTTCAAAAGAAAAAACTGGAGATCTCCAACGCAGCATTTTAATATTTTTTGATTTTAGTACAATTTTGTGTATTTTTTGCGTAAAGGGCTAGAATGTGCTTGCCCATAATTTGTCATTTGCATTCTTTGATTAATGCTTGTCTGAAATGGGCTATGGTTATTGCTCATGCGATTTAGAAGGATTTTCTGAAGGGTATATGGATGAATATGTTACATAAATTGCAAAAGGGAAACTTTGGGTAAATTTCAAATTATGGGTCCAATTTCAAAGACGCTGTTCTGGCCTTGTACATGAAATCGGCTTTAAAGGGATTTCTTCTCCATACCAGACAGGTATGCTCCGGCCAAAGCTTTCTATGTCTCTGTAACAGCTGTTGTGGATATTGCAGCGCAACAGAAAAAAGGCCTAGCTTTTTTAATTTAATCTTTTTTTTTACTATATCAAGCCAAGTGAGATTTAACTCTCCTTTGGAAAATCTACCTTCCAGGGTGGGATGTAGTGTTATTTACATATACAAGAAAGAGGATGCTCGGATTGAATTTAATATGATAGCGTGATGAAATTTCAAGCACTTGGCATTCTTTCAGTGTCCAACTTTTCTCACTTGAATTTTCTTGATTTTGTGTGTCCAGTCTGCAATTTGATTGAGGAAGTGGGGAAAAATACTGAAGCCTTTGATAAAATAAAGTTGCCACTGAAGAATTTTGGCCATCTCATGACAGGCGGATCTTGCTTGGCTCTTATTTTAATTAAGAATCCTACCTCAACTGTCCTGCCTCATAATAAAGTTTGAAGGGACAGTTTAGGGTTTTTGAAGTGGAGTTAGGTGAGGTATTTTTCCCTAGTCAGTGTCGTACTGGTAGTAGGTCATGGTCAGCAGAGTGCAGTGGTAATGTGAGACTGAATTTGGTGACTCATCAGATTCTGTGACCTGCAGTGTTGAAGTTCTCCGATAATTTATTTGCCCATGTTTGATATTTTGAATACAAATTAGAACGCCACCCATGCATTGACTGATCAGTATTGTTGTGTAATTTGTTGAATCCATGCTTCTGATATAATTGGCAGTGCCTCCATCTGTTTCTTTACGGGATTACAGGGCACTCTATTGCTCTAATTGCCTCCAAACTTTGCTAAAACTCTGCTCAGGGGTCTGGTATAAGTTTGGTTGCACTAAACATTGTACCAAAAAGTGCTAGAATTAATGATAAATAAATTGTAACCATAAAACTGAGAAGATTAACTCTGGCACTGAGATTTCACTGTTTTATGCAATTGAGCAAAAATCAGTCTGAACAAGCATTTAAGTCCTGTGATGAGACATCAAACATTAGCGTTAGTGCATTTTTGAAATTTATTTATTCATTTATATTATTATGTGTTCTTTTTCACTGCATATTTCCTCACGCCATTGGTAAATCTTGAAAGTAGTTAAAACATTCGACCTAATCAGCAATGTAGTCTTGTTCTGTAAAAACATGGTGGAAATATGATTGACTGACTATAAGTTTTAATATTCTATAAGTGTTGAAATTGACTTCTGTTTTGGATTTTGCGATGCACGCTTTGGCCTGGACTACATTGGATGTTGTAACTTAAGTCGGCCAGATGAGCCCATGGAAGTAGCCTGACGTATACTCGATCAAACCTGTCTTTTACAAGGAGAGCGCCGGCTTCAGTCGCTGTAGCTCCTGTAAAAACGCTCCCTCCTCAGCCTTCAAGGAAATTGTCAATTCCCCTGGCCCTATAAACACGATGTTACGTCCTGGTAGCTTTTGATCTTAAAACAAACGTGCAGCAGCCTCGAGGGACGGCATGCATAAGATTTTCCAGGGGTCTTATACAAGCGCTGGGATGCTGGAAAACTATTCTCGTTTGTTGAGTTGCCTCTCTTTTACTCCTCTGTAAAATTCTGAGCACTGGCCGCTCTCTAATGGCAGCTGCCATTGTCTGTTGTCTTCATTGTTTGAGAATAAGTTTTTGATTGTATTGGACGAGATACGCTTGCTCTCCTGCTGTTGCAGGGTAGTCCTGAATTTCCATTTGGCAGTTATGTACACGGGGGTGGGGGGGTGGGGGGGCGGCAACGGCGTCAGAATGTAGTAAATCGAAGAATAGGCTAGTGGAGGCTTACCCTAGTGCTCAAAGGAAGTTTGCAGCCAAGAACAGCCTTTGTTGCCCTGTCAAAATTCAGTCAACCTATGTAAACGAGTTGATTCGTGCTGTTGATGAGGTTGGATTTATTTCCCAGTCATAAATTCTTGATGTGCTTCAGACCTTTTCTGCTTAATCTTCCTGCCTTCTCAAAAATTTCTCTCCAAAAGAGCACATGCCGTCCAGTCGTGTTTGCAACAACTTTTCAGGCTCTCTGCTTGATTTTTGAAAGCAGTCTTTCTCTCATCCTTGTGATTTGAAGAATTCTGGGAAAATTACAGTGAGTTTTTTTTATTTATTTATTTTTTTTTTCCCTCCCCCTTGAGGTAAACAAATGCCAGTTTCACCTTTCAGACCTACTTTACCCTGTTTTTTTTAATGGAAAATCTGTGACTGAGTATTGAAATGGTTGGTGGTCTCTGGTGTTGCATATAACCCAGCACATTGCTGAAAACTGTGTGTGTGTGTGTGGTCAGGTAAAAAAAAAAAAAAAACCTCCTCTAATGTCTGCCATTTCATTTCTTCCCAGACGTTTGACAAGATCCTCATCGCCAACAGAGGAGAAATTGCGTGTCGGGTGAGTATCTCATGCTTGCATCATACAGTAACACACAAATGTCTTTCATAGAGTTTGAACATGTAAGACCCACAGGTTCAGAACACGTGTTGAGACTCGAGTCTCATTTCTCTTCAACAGGTGATGAAAACATGCAAGAAGATGGGCATCAAAACAGTAGCAGTGCACAGCGATGTCGACTCGAGCGCTGTAAGTTTTGCAAGTACATGATTTTTAAAGACACTCAGACTGACTCCTTCCCCCCCCAGTATGATTCATAAAGGCATTAAAGCACTCCTGTTATCAATGTAAATGAATTATTATTGTCAGAATCATGTTACTGAATTATTTCAATTTCAAAATGTTTATCTGAATCAATGTTGGGTAGTTTTATAGATGATGACTTGTCTGAACTGATATTTTTTTGAAATAATTTTTCATGGTTGAAGTCAGGGGAAAGGGTTTGCTCTGTGTCATGTAGTACTGATGTCAATCAGATGAAATGGTGAGCACTGCATCAGTCAGAGGTGAGAGAGTGAGGGATGATGTCAGTCGGCGGTGAGGGAGTGAGGGCTGGCGTGTTAGACGGCGGTGAGGGAGTGAGGGCTGGCGTGGCAGTCGGCGGTGAGGGAGTGAGGGCTGGCGTGTCAGTCGGCGGTGAGGGAGTGAGGGCTGGCGTGTCAGTCGGCGGTGAGGGAGTGAGGGCTGGCGTGTCAGTCGGCGGTGAGGGAGTGAGGGCTGGCGTGTCAGTCGGCGGTGAGGGAGTGAGGGCTGGCGTGTCAGTCGGAGGTGAGGGAGTGAGGGCTGGCGTGTCAGTCGGAGGTGAGGGAGTGAGGGCTGGCGTGTCAGTCGGAGGTGAGGGAGTGAGGGCTGGCGTGTCAGTCGGAGGTGAGGGAGTGAGGGCTGGCGTGTCAGTCAGAGGTGAGTGATTCGGGGCTGGCATGTCAGTCGGAGGTGAGGGAGTGAGGGCTGGCGTGTCAGTCGAGGGTGAGGGAGTGAGGGCTGGCGTGTCAGTCGGCGGTGAGGGAGTGAGGGCTGGCGTGTCAGTCGGCGGTGAGGGAGTGAGGGCTGGCGTGTCAGTCGGCGGTGAGGGAGTGAGGGCTGGCGTGTCAGTCGGAGGTGAGGGAGTGAGGGCTGGCGTGTCAGTCGGAGGTGAGGGAGTGAGGGCTGGCGTGTCAGTCGGAGGTGAGTGATTCGGGGCTGGCGTGTCAGTCGGAGGTGAGGGAGTTAGGGCTGGCGTGTCAGTCGGAGGTGAGTGATTCGGGGCTGGCGTGTCAGTCGGAGGTGAGGGAGTGAGGGCTGGCGTGTCAGTCGAGGGTGAGGGAGTGAGGGCTGGCGTGTCAGTCGAGGGTGGGAGAGTGAGGGCTGGCGTGTCAGTCGGAGGTGAGTGATTCGGGGCTGGCGTGTCAGTCGGAGGTGAGGGAGTGAGGGCTGGCGTGTCAGTCGGAGGTGAGGGAGTTAGGGCTGGCGTGTCAGTCGAGGGTGGGAGAGTGAGGGCTGGCGTGTCAGTCGAGGGTGGGAGAGTGAGGACTGGTGTGTCAGTCGGAGGTGAGTGATTCGGGGCTGATGTGTCAGTCGGAGGTGAGTGATTCGCGGCTGGTGTGTCAGTGGGAGGTGAGGGAGTGAGGGCTGGCGTGTCAGTCGGAGGTGAGTGATTCGGGGCTGGCGTGTCAGTCGGAGGTGAGTGATTCGGGGCTGGCGTGTCAGTCGGAGGTGAGTGATTCGGGGCTGGCGTGTCAGTCGGAGGTGAGTGATTGGGGGTTGGTGTGTCAGTCGGAGGTGAGTGATTCGGGGCTGGTGTGTCAGTCGGAGGTGAGTGATTCGGGGCTGGTGTGTCAGTCGGAGGTGAGTGATTCGGGGCTGGTGTGTCAGTCGGAGGTGAGTGATTCGGGGCTGGTGTGTCAGTCGGAGGTGAGTGATTCGGGGCTGGTGTGTCAGTCGGAGGTGAGTGATTCGGGGCTGGTGTGTCAGTCGGAGGTGAGTGATTCGGGGCTGGTGTGTCAGTCGGAGGTGAGTGAGTGAGGGCTGGTGTGCCAGTCGGAAGTGAGTGACTGGGGGCAGGTTTGTCAGTCGGAGGTGAGAGAGTGAGGGCTGATGTCAGTCAGGTGAGGGCTGGTGTGTCAGTCAGAGGTGAGTGAGTGCTGGCTCGTCAGTTGGAGGTGAGAGTGAGCGCTGGTATGTCATTTGGAGGTGAGTGAGGGAGGGCTGCTGTCAGTCGGAGGTGAGAGAGAGAGAGGACTGGCTGGTCAGTTGGAGGTGAGTGAGTGAGGGATGGTGTGTCAGTCGGACGCGAGTGAGTGAGGGCTGATGTTTCATTGCTCCAATGTTCACTTTGCTTTCTATTCTGTTTCATTGATTTAAAAAGACAAAACGGGGCTTTGTGTTGCACTTGGTTTGCTTGGATACATTTCTGACGACGATTTGATTGTACCGTTCATTAGCTTTGGGACCATCGGTATACTGTTTATCTTACCCCCTGCGGTGCACTTTGCTTTGCTCCATCGATGCTATCGGCTCTGGGGATGTGAGGCTCAGGCAAAGCCGTTGGCGATTGGGCTAGTGGTCCGGAAGGAGCTAATTTGATTGACTCTGAACTGCATGCCTCCTGGACCGGGGGGGGGGCGCTCAGTCCCCTGACGGTAGCTGCCACTCAAGGATCAGTGAGCAGATCAGTTAGCCATGCAGTTAGCACCTGACGCAGTTCTGCCGCCACCAATTACACGCTGCCCTGCGTTAGTGCCGGCGCACTGCATTGGATTGGTTTCTTTGGTGTGACTGCTTGTCTGAGCATACTATGTAAGGACCGTCCTTTTACTGGTTCCTCTTCAAAACAAGTTGCTTATTAGTAGGTATTGCGTCTTTGTAAACGTTCAGCATGCTTGACTGAAAATTCCCTTAAATCAGTTGTTTCCTTCTGTCAGAGTTGGATTTTTCTTAAAATCTTCCTCATCACGCATCCACTCAAGGAGAGGAAACAGCTGGAAAATATTTTCTCAGGTTAAGATGTAAAGGAGATGGGCTGAGTGCAGCTGCCTTTTCCCAGGCTCATATTACAAATCAGTCCAGGTGTTCCTTACTGTGGACATTTTGAAGCACATGGCACCTCTCTTGTGTGCGTTATGGGTTGGAGCTTTTGCACAGGCTGCGCATTTCGTGCCAGCAGTCAAGTTAAGACCTGAAATCAAATTTTCTTTTGCAGCCATTAATTTCACAAATGGCCAATTGTTATGCATTTATGACTGTTTTTATGGTCAAAGACCGGAATTGTAACAATTAAAATTTTAAAAACAACAGTCATCAAGATTATCCCCATGTGATGTGCTTTATGAATAAACGTCTCCAAGTGAACAATGGATGTGTTGCTTAACTGCTACTAATATTAGTGAATTCAGTGACATGCCATCAAAAGTAAAAGCAAAAGACTCGCGACGCAGTCGATCCTAGTTCCTTTCGCTCAACTTTGAAGACTAATCGATAGAATTAGCAACCTGTGTGTTTTAGCTTGCATTATTGTTCATTGTATCGCAGAGTTTTCTGGAATTTTCTTGTGGACATTCATGAACAGGTAACTTCAATTTGTCTTTTTAGAGATTCTATTTCATGTTGCTCATAAAACGGCGCAGTTTGATGAATTTGTTCACTTGGCTTATTCCTGAAGCCATTTTTCTCCAATGTTTGTAAACACAGAAAATACTTCTTGTAAGTGTTGTCAGACAAAACAAGCCTCGCCTGCCACCAATTTTTTTTTTTTTTTGTGCTTTTTATACTGAGTCAGTTTTACAAATATGACCTCAAGCGTTTTCAGCATCTAGTCCTTTGAAAATCCGTGACCTTCAGTTTGACCTTTCAAAGTCACTCAAGGTCAAATGTGTCAAAGAAAAGCCCTTATGAGTTCCTCTATGGTCATCATAGTTAACATCTGTCAAACTATTTTTATTCTTTGGTTTATACTATACACCCCTGTCAGGCATTGGGGTATATATAGTGTATAACAAAGAATTGTGTCCGTCCGTCCATCCCCATGAGTTTGTTTGACCGATTTCTCAACAGTCGCTCATCAGATTGTTTTCAAATTGCAGTCATGCATTCTACACTTCACGGAGAGGTGCAGTGCCAAGTTTTATGAAAATGTGATAATTTTTTTCAAGTGACTAGTTTTCCATATCTTGAACTTGCAAAGTTTACTGCGGCAATTGTTGTCCGACCGATTTCGCAAACTGCTGATCAGGTTGTTTTCAAATTTCAGTCATGCATTCTGTACTTCATACAGAGATGCAGAGCCAATTTACAGGAAAATATGTCATGATCTCTTCAAGGCACAAGGGTCAGGGGTATTGGTGTGCTGTGCTCACTTTTTCACTTGTTCTTTAATCTTTTTGACAGTTTAAATGAGGGATACTTGTAAAGTACCCATCCATTCGGTGTCCAAAGTAAGCGGAGAACTAAGTGAAAATTATTTGACCGTAAAAACTTTTCTTGCATCACGAGGGAGGATTTAATTTGGCCCCCAAAATAATAAATAATGCAGCCCCATGAAAATATTTTCTGTCGTACATTGTTATGCTCCAAACTATGTCATCATTAACTCCATTGTAATGACATGACAATCCACAAGTGTCTAAATTTTTGATCAGTCCATGAGCAAATTAACGATAATTTTGGACATGATGCAAATTTTTACTTTTGTCCTGGGGGCTGGCCCTGGAGAAGAATGTGCAGAAGGGAGCAGCTTAGAATTCTGTGCCTAAAGTTCAGTTTCAGGTTCTTAAGCACCTGACCTGACTGTCCACATTGGTCATTTAAATTCCACCAATCTAGTGTTTGTAACCAGTCAACGGCCTCTCTCCCCGATTGGCTGCTTTCATCTCCATGGTGAGTGAACAGTTGAAACCAGAAGCTGTCTGCACAGGGTGGTACAGATGGTACTTCTCCTGACGATATCATTGGGGGAATATAATCGGGCGGCACGGTGGCATTGTGGTCAGCACGGTTGCCTCACAGGAAGAAGGTTGTGGGTTCGACCTGGGGCCTTTCAGTGTGGAGTTTGAATGTTCTCCCCATGTTCGTGTGGGTTTCCTCTGGGTACTCCGGTTTCCCCCACCCACAAAAACATGTATCATAGGAACACTCCTGCCAGAACACTCCTGACCAAGGAACTGGCTTTAGAACTGGAGTCGGTCCCTGGGCGCTGCTTTGTAGCTGCCCACTGCTCCTAATTATAGGATGGGTCAAATGCAGAGGACAAATTACCCCATGGGGCTCAATTAAGTGTATCTATATAATCGAAATGAGACGTTTTGGCACGTTTTCTCTGCTACAGCAACAATGATGAGATGATCTGGTTTCACATTTTGCCTGGTACTATGAAGAGGGAGGAGAAAAATGGGTGTAAAGACGTAAAATCAAGCTTTTCATAATATGGGATGTCGAATGCAGTGCTGCTGTTCCGGAGGGTCAGAGAGCCCTCTCGTGCATTTCCTCCTTCCATGAAATCAACCTGCTGATTTCACAAGTTGGGTCTAAGGTGAGTCCTTAGGCCTGGAGCAGTCCCTGACTTTCACTCCAATTTCTGTCCTTTAATTGCTGAAGTAGCCCAACCCCTTTCCAAATTTTCCATTTCAGCTGAATTTGTTGAAATGCGCATGAATGCCTACGAGGGACTGTTCTTGTGGCCCAAAAATGGACATTTTACTGTGGTCTAATTGATCAGTGAACCCATGTTTGTGTGCCCACCCAGTGAGCTCATTTAGTCAGGGTAACTGGTGGAGAGGTAAACCTGCATACACTCTGCTCCAGGACCAGATTTGCCCACCACTGACTTGGAGATCACCTTCTTGGCCAGGGATACTCACCCTGTTCCAGAATGAGCCGGTGAGGCTTTCATTCTAACCATGCAGTTTCACACCTGATTCTACTAATTCTATTCTACTAATCAACCCTTATAGCTTTTGCCATGGACCCTTGATGAGCAGAATCAGGTGTGAAACTGCATGGTTAGAATGAAAGCCTGCACCCACTGCGCGGTAGTGAGTGGAGCGGGGGACATAGTATTCAGCTCCGTCCGTCCATCCCTCCCGTTTGTTGTGAACGCTATATCTCAAGAGCGGTTTGACCGATTTCATTCATCTTTGGCTTCAGTGTGTATTAGTGTGGTACGCTGACCTCAGTCGATTTCCGTGACCCTGGCGGGGGACATGGCCACGTTTAGTGGTAACACTTGCTCTGGAAGAGTGAGTATCGCTGCTCGACGAGTTTTACTTTATCAGCACTGTCCCCATACTTGTGGCCAGGATAGGAGCAGGTCTGCTTCCCTCTTCATATCTGTGTTAGGTAAAAGGTGCTGGGGGGGAGGAGGGTCCCCTGTGAACCTGCCCCCCCCCCTGGCTCTCAACACTTTCCAAATACATCTGGGGTTTGTTTGGCAGGTGTCTCTGGGGAGGAAGACTGGGAATCATGTGGAAACTGATTAATATTCATGAGGGATATATTGTCATAACCTGAAAATAAAAATGTGTGTGTTGGGGGTGGGTAGGTAGGTAGGTTGGCGCCATTGTTGATAGCAGACTACAGCTGTGGCTTTCATGGGCTTTTACTGTCCTCACCCTGCCTGTATTACACAGTGCAGTATACCTGCTTATGCGCCCCAAAATTTACCTAATCGTGGCAGGGTTTTTCTTTTTTCATTTTTTCTTAAACAGCAGAACCACGGTGAAAGAGCCAACGGTGCGCCGGCGAAAATCTTTTTTAAGTATTCCAGAGGCGTATATTCTGCTCGGAGTGAAGTCCACATTCATTGTGTTGATCAGGGAGGTGGCGGTTAATTGAAGGCGGCGTGGTTTGAGCGGAGTGTGGCTGAGGGGCGTTATTAAGCGTTAAACCGAGCCCCTTCTGGGAAAAGAGCCCTAATCAGGCGAGCGGAGCAGCAGAAGCGGTGGCTGATGAGAATTATGCCGATTATGACATGTTAGCACATGTCTGCGGGACAAGTGGACGGGCGATGAGTTAATCAGGCACTGCTTTAAGTGGCACCCATGCTGCTTCCTAACTACTGCAGATCGAGCTCTACCCTCCACCAGCCTCCCCTCATTAGGGTGGGGGTGCTTTTTAATGGCTTGTGTATATATTGTTTTTTCCGCCCTTCGCCTGTTGAATAATTCATCCAGGACCCGGCGTCTCGCGCATTAAGACCTGAAGCCAGATCTGATCCGCGCCTCTGCCTGCTGCCGCTGATGTTTCTGCTGGGCTTCTGCTCGCAAAACGCGTAAAAAGTTCAACGAAAGGCATGTGCTCTTCTCGAGCCTGTCGCTCCTGCAGCCGAGCTTCAGGTTTTGTATCTATGCGTAGTTCACCAGCACGAGTAGTGAAAAGTGTTGAGGTTATTGCATGCAGTACATGGACTGTAACACTTGAACTCTACACATGTAAATATCCTCAAGTTCGATCAGCTATGATGTCAATATACTTGAGCATGTCTCAAGTTGGGCCATGAAGCGATAAGGACAAAATGTCATTGGATAACCCAGAGCAAATTGCCTATAACAGTCCACTTCCAAGTTTATGGGAATGATTATCAAACTGTTGTAATCAATTCAGGTGTTTTGGTGGAGAACAAGAGCTGAGGGGCATGTAATGCAGAGTAACGTTCCAGAATAGGGATGCTTGTTATCCACTGATGGTGGGTTTCACTGATTGAAAGTCACGTTATGTCAATATCAAGCTCCTTGCAAAATATACGTGCAAAATGTGAATAAAAACAATGTCCATATGCAGATAGGAATTATGGTTGTCTGAGAGTGAATGAACAACTGTCAGGGCAAACTTCAATTTGGGGAAGAATTGCTCAATCCACTGGTCTCCAGTATCTGATAGTGAGCCTCACTTATTATGGATGACCATTATAATTATTATTTTTTGGCCAGTACTATTCCAACTTGCCTTCTGGTTGACACAGGTTTGTCTTTGAGCCCCAAGCATTAACTGCAGCATATGGCCCAATGCATGTCCTGGAAGAGTTCCTGTTTGTAGGTTTGTCGAGTTCCTGTTCCAGGCTGATATTCTCAAGGTCTGTAGAGGTCTGATGTGGTTTAACCTCGCTTCTGTTCTCTGGTGCTCCCAGCTGGGGTCTGTTTATCTCAGAGCTGATTGCTCTGCATGGCTGTTGGCGTTATGTGTTTTCCAACTGTTGAGTTGTATGTGTGTTTGTGTGTGGAGGGCTATGAGTAATATTGATTTTTCTGTGGTGGTTTTGGTTTTGTGTTGAGTGGTGGGGGGGGGGCTGGGGTGCGGTTTGGACTGAGGGGAGAATTTTCTGCCCCAGGTGGCGCTTTTCTCTTTCCCCCAGTCGTGGTGTTTGTCATTTTTCTTCTCTGAAAGCTGCTGCTTCTACAGCTGGGCGCTGAGCTCTTCTTCAGTTCTTGGTTCCTACCCGTCTCTCTCAGTGCTGGACCTTGGTGTGATGTCATATGGTCTGTCCTTGGAACTCCAGCATCTTCAATGTGTACGGCATCTGCGGTGAACTCACAAATATTTCAGACGAACACTTATTTCTTCCTTGTTTTGGTTCTCTGTTCCACAGTTTTAGTTTAGTAGTCACAGTTCTTATGTTGTTAAAGCCCACATTCTCAGGTGATATAATGGGTTATTTTTCACACCCTTGGTTTCATACGGTTTTGGTTTCGCCTCATGGAAACGACTGTTTTTTAAGCTATCGCCTACTTTAAGGCCCTGTGAATGCAGAAGTTATTCTTGTTCTTGGTTGGATGTTGAGTATTCTTCTTTTGCACTTACTACTTGTGTAATGCAGGGCTGTACTGTGCGACATATACGTTGCATGTGCTGAGAAAAAAATCGGTCTGTGCATTGGATGATTTTACCGCAGTAGCACCTGTATGATACAGTTTTGCCTACTGAGGCAGAACTGCTTGTTTCAAGTGAGGGTTTGCATGCTTGCGATGGCGCATCCCTATTCTACTTGGTAGTTTTCGTTTAATTGTTACATTTAAAAAAAATAAAAAATAAAAATATCCCCGGCTGCATAGAGTCCATATATCCAACTGCAATTCCTCTGGAGCAATCCCATGCAGTTGCCTCTACGCCAGAGCCTTTAATACGGAGTTTGGCCAACTCTGATTTGGGTGCCATTTTGGTCCCATACATTGCATAGATTTGCTTGTTAAGTCAATGCACGTATGCAGCTTTCTGCACTTATGGTCCCAGGCTTTATACAAGTCGCTTGCAAATCCTGCTCCTGACATAGGCATTTTGGCATTGATTACATTTTTAGTGGCCGATTATTTTTCCATTTTATTTTCATTATTATTCACTAATATGTGGCAATGTGAACTGTACTTGGGTCTGCCTCTATACAAGCTGGTACTAATTTGTGTCTGATCCTTAGGTTTACATTGGTGCTCCTTATCCCACATCTGCCTCTGTAGTGTTAATGCGGCAGGGGAGGATAGCCATTTTTACCCTGCACCCTGCTTGTTACGGATGGCGTAGCTAGTTTAGCCACACACACACACGCACTTGTGAAGACAAAAAAAAAAAAGCATGACCACCCACGAACTACCTTGTTTATTGAACATATGGTCATAAAATTTAACATTCTTACTCCTTGTGCAGTTAAATTTTCACTCAAATATACCCTTCCGTTTCCCCGCGCTGGTGTGTGATTGTACAGTATATGCCTAATAAAGTTGTTACCAAAACTCCTTTGCTCAATGGACAAAATCCCCTCTTGTCAGAAACCATTGAAACAATTCTTCCTCCTGAAAATTAATCCCTTGGCTTCCATGTGGATCTGTCTTTTGGAAGTTTCAGACCACTTGCTGTATGTGTAAATTAAGAGTTTGATTTTCATGCACTGTTGGAGTGGGGGCTGATTGGCTAAAACACTTCCTATTCTGTTAGATCAACACAAAGTGGCCAGTGGGTGGACTTATTTTGTTCCTAAAGGGATACTTTACTATTTACAACACTCATGAGTAAATAGGATGATTATAGTACAATTCACACAGATTTGCAGCTTTCCTGTCGTTTGTACAAGCTTGCTTATGTGCATTAAAAACTGTAACTGAGGGGCAGAGGGGTATAATCATCATGCACAGAGTCCGTCCGTCCGTCTGTCCACATTTGATCCTATGCAATAACTGAAAAACACACCATGACCAATCATCATGATTCTTGGTGAGAACATCGGGGTACAGTTACTCCACAAGCCAATCAATTTCAGCCGTAATCCAAAATGTAATATGGCTGTCGTAGCCGCCATCTTGAATTTCCATTCCGTGAGATAACTGAAAAACGCCATCACCGATCACGATTTTTGCTGGGGACATCGGGGTACAGTTACTACACAAGCCTATAGATTTTGATTGCAATCTGAGATCAAATTTGGCTGCCGCAGCCGCCATCTTAAATTTCCATTCTGCGCGATAACTCAAACACTTCCATCAGTCAAAGCCATTTCTGCAGTGTTGCTTGGTCTTCTGTTCCTACAGAAGCCAATCAAAGTTGACAGCACTCGGTTGTCCACTATGGCTGCTACAGCCGCGATCTTGTATTTTGTATTCCGTAGCATAACTTGCAAAGGCCCTGGTCAATTTATTTTCATTCGAAATAATCTAGCGGCCGAGGGATAATGCCGGCTGTTTCATTTTATTATTTTTTTTTGTCTGGGGAGTGCTGCTAAGGCAAGAACGTTGATTTCAACATATTTAGAAAAACCTGAACAGTGCTGTGCAAGTGAACATGTTGGACTGCATAGTTCAGGCTGACGGTTGTTATTAGACAATTTTAAAGGGGACCTTTTTTTGCTATTTTTCCAAGTTTATAGTTTGGTCCTTAACTCCCCTAGAGAACTCCTGATCGCGCAAAGTAGAAAAAAGGTCCTTATTTCGCTCATACTGCCATCCTCAAAAAACCCCATATGTAGTTTGTTGTCTCTACCTGAAACGCCTCATTGGGGTGGCTCTTCCGCGATGGCCCCCCTCACCGTGTGCCCACTTTCTTCTGACTGGCCAGCTCTGTGGAGGGCGGGAAGAGGGAGTTGGGCCGGAAGAGGCTGCAGAACGCAGCTTTCAGAGTCTGCTTCACCAGAAAAAAAGGAGAGACACAGCTGCCATCTGATAACGAAGCGGCGGGCAAATTCCGCAATCTAACATTATACTTGTTGTAGATCGAATGAAATGAATTTGTTGTAATAAAAGCAGCGCCGAAAGTGGAGGAAGCAGTGCGAAAATCAGGCAGCGCAAGATCAACTTTGTCATTGGCTACAGTTTGCTACCGGTGAGAACAGCGGTTCTCGCAGGGGAAGCTAGAATCCACCCCACGTAGACACATTTGTAGAACGGGTCGACATACCCAAGTGTAGACCGGAGACCGGAGAAATCCGGTGGGTCTGAGTTTAGAGGGAAACATGGACAGTGAGGAGCAGCTAAAAGTGGACCAACAGCTTATGGACTGCTTTGGTGTGTATTAGGACCTGGTGGTTCGTGTGCATAACTGCGGTGAGTTTGCGTGGAGAAAGAACAGCTTCCGCGCTGGTATATGACAGAGGGGTGAAAGCTCCAGGCTAAACGACCTTTTTGGAAATTGCCCGTGGTAATGATTTCCCTATTGCTTTGGAATGACCAGCTTTTCCTCGCGGAAAATGGGCATGTTATGGATTGCGTGCGAGAGCTAGATAGAACTCCGGTTATGTAATGAACATAATACAGGTTTTACAGACTGTAAGTTCCATCTGCATGAACCGTTGCTTATGTGGAGCTAGTGAATCAATCACCTCTACAGGAAAGAATTTAATATTTAATCGATGGCAATAAATAGTTTGTTATACACGTTATAGCCTGTGCGCACAACTACACAAACAAACCGATCAGAATTGCTGCATATAAGTTAACCAGGAGCATTTTTAATTAGCAGAGTACGCGAACTAACATGCAGTAGCTGATAATCGGTCATGACTTTGGATGTAATCTGTCCCGCGAAAAATTCGTTTTGCGTCCGGTGTGAAAAACGCTGGATGTGTATTCGCGTCTTTGCATTGACTTTGAATGTAGGCTAATCTGTCCTGCGAAAAATTCATTTTGTGTCTGATATGAAAGCAGCTTTATGGATAGTACACGACAGCTAGAGAGCTCGGTTATGTTATGAACATAATACAGGTTTTGCAGACTGTAAGTTCTGTTAGCGCAGACAAGTTGCTTATGTGGAGCTGGCGAATTGATCACTTCTGCAGGAAAGAATTACCAATTTAATCTCCGCCTTTTTCGGCTTTTTATTAGCCACAACAAGTTTTAAAGGGGGATGAAATTATGTCAAGGTAGTGCAGAGAAATCATTTGTGAACCGGTAGAGCTTTTGCGTTTCGCATTGCTTTCATGGTAGCATCAGAGCGCTTGCTCAGATATTTGTGAAGTCTTCGGCTGATCCCGGTCATGGATAAGTGAAGCGATCACTAACTGTAGTGGCTACAATTGGGCAATGTTATGACAAAACTGCCACATTGATGCTTACCGAAGTAACACGAGCATTCCGATCAGAATTACTGCATGTAAGTTAACCAGGAGCATTTTTTATTGGCACGACACGCAAACTAACATGCAGTAGCTGGTATCTGAGTGGTCATAACCACAGAGACAAACCTTTGCAATACAGCTTTTACAGACAGCAAGTTCTGTTACTGTGAACAGTTGTAGCAAGCATCCAAATCACAAACAAGTATTAAAAGTTGGCTTTAAATGAGGTTTATGTTCATACACCTTCTGTAGAATTTACCCTGATATCACTCTTGCATATTTAGGACACAAACCTTAGCAACAGTAACTTGGCAACGTTAGCCGCTGTGCTACAGCCACAATCAACTGACTATCACATCAGGTTGGCTTATGCAATAAAGGCAACTTACAGCTTCTGTGTCTGAGTCACGGACAGTCGCGATTGATACAAGCTTTATCTTCAGATATTTTACAAAGCCTGTGTTTGAGGCCAGTCGTTAGTGCTTACTTTTGTTAGCGGTCCTGCTAGCTACCCCTTAACACGTTAGCTTCACTTACATTATTTTCTGTTATATGGTTACTTACAGCTTGTGGCTCCGAGCGCTTGATCGATGCAACTGCTTCAGGTTTGAGAAGCAGCTGAAATGCTTGTCCTGTTTCGAATTATCCCTTATTGACAAAGCTGTCTTTGGTGAAATGCGGAGCACAAGCAGCTAACATTCCCTTTGGCCGTGGCTGTTTGCTGCCAGCAAACAAAACAAGCCACCAGAAATTAGTGGGTAGCATCGTCTTTTGGAAATATTTGTTTTTCTTTGTGTCCAAAAGTAAACGGACAAGTAGCTTTGGGAGAGATGCCAACAAAATTGCACGTCAAATGATCTGTGGTTCTTCTTTTGTATTTTCAAAAGTGTCAAGGCTACTTAGGCAAAGTATTATCTGCCGTTGTTGGTGCCTGCTAGAATAGTTTCCGGTGTGGGCTGGTCCAGCGCAGTGGTTGGCTCTGGCTAGGTCTGTACTAATTGGACGGCACAACCTGACGACAGGTTTTACCCAGATCTCGTGAAGATCTCAGGAGGAGCTGTTCAGAGAGGAAATCAGGCTCACGAAATCGCGTTCTTGGATTACGGCAAAATCCCTGTATCTTATGTTTAGAAACTTTTCAGAGGTTGAGCATGGACAACCAATATTATAACATTACTAATATGTATTAAAAGAATCATCAACATGTTAGGTCCCCTTTAAATACTATTTTTGCGATTGTATTTGCATCACAAAATTGCTTATGCAGTTAGAATGCTGACTCCTCAAACTTTGGAATGATGTATACTTCTACAAGGAAGCACAATATTTGAAGGTATAAAAATGCAATTATGCTTTGCGGCCCAGCCTAGGGCCGGCGCTCGTGAAAGAATTAAGGTGTTGGCTAAATAGTTATCGGACTCAATGTGTTGGGTCATATTGTTTATGTGGTTTTATTGCAGGCTCCCCATCATGAAATGGTCTGAAATTCTATTGACTAAACTGACGACGGATACTAATACATGGTATATGAAGAAGGTAAGCTGGTTTGCCAACTGCCAATAAACACAGGGGAAGAATGTCTCTTCTACGATGGTTATTTGCAGTTTTCAAATCGTCTTGCATTTTTCTTATCCTTTGGCTAAAGTGCTAAAATAGGGCATTGAATCCTTGAATTTTCATTGAAAACTCCTCAATATGAAAAGCAGAATGCCTGTGTAACTAAAATGTATAAATACAATACAAAACGAAGATGGCTTGGCAATGATGGTCACAGATTTTGACTGGCAGTCGAACGGATTCACTTCATTTCTTTTCTTGTTATACCACCGCCCCAAATTATTAAAAATAATTTGTCGAGGTGGTTAACGTAGCTTTTTTCCCCCGTTTGCTGCCTGAAATTACTTTATAATTTAACTTTCAGTCGTAGCCTCAACAGAGACTCAGCTAACGTTAGTTTCTCCTGTGCGCATTATAGCTACACAATATGGTATTTGCCATTGCCATTGGGTAGACGTCAGAAGGGATCCAGTAGCGGTACTTTCCGCTTCATGGACGGCTGCATTTTTAACGGTCCTCCCTTAATTCCATCTGTAAAACTGACATTTATAGTCTATGGAGCAAGTTAGATTTGTGGTTAGGGGATAGAGCCAATATTCAGGTTAGGAAAACTACCGCTACTGGGTCCGTTCTGACGTCTACCTCGCCATTGGTTCTCCCAGGGTTCCTTAGTACCTTCAAGCCAGCTTGTAGCTCCTCCTGCTTTCTGGACAGACCAAACACAGCTAACTGACGTAAAAAGTGTCACTTGATGTGCGCCTGTATTTGGATATAGCGCGGGAATGTCGCCACCGACACATTGATTGCTTTACCTGGCAAAGAATGAAAAACAAGTGCTTTCCTTAGTGGGTCGTAGGCCCAATCACCGTTGTTTTATGCCCCCTCTCTGATAGACACTGACTAAACAGACCGTAACGAGACGGAAATCTTATGGATTACCACACTAACAATTGCATGACGTTTCATAATTGATGGACATTTTAAGTGAGTACAGAGGGGTTAAAAAAAAAAATTTAATTGGCTGATGTTGGTCATTTTGTTTGAACTATCACTTTGTTCTTGTAGGTTTTCATGGCCATGTTCATAATTATGAAGTATGCAAAATTTAAATTTGCACAGTTCATTCAAGAGTTATGACCATTTGTTTGCTATAGTGCAGCTAATGAATGAATTTAAACCAAAATCAGTGTTATGAAGATGCATGGCTTGTAGATGTGTGATCTCAAGTTTGGTAATGATTGGACATTGCATTAAGGAGTTACAGTTCTTTATATCATTATAGGCCACGTCCTTAAATTTAGCATGAATTGATCTTACTGTCGAGGGGAGATGAAAATGAAAGGGTTTACAAACAATTCTTCATGGCAGAAAGTTTGCAAATACAAAATTGGGTGTGGCTTACATGGATTGATTGCTCTTCACCTGCAGAATCTTACAGATTTTTTTCCCTACAACCTATGGTTAAGACGTTATTGCCCAAGACGTATTGTACCTATCTTTAGCGCTGCCAAATGGCCAATCAAAGTAATTTGAATAAAAACTGCTCTTCTCAACGTCCTTAACAAGAATATGAGGTTTCATGGTGACATGGTGACGGGTGACTGCTAATGGGAGTATAAGGGCTACTGAAACTTGATTGGCCAATGTTAGCAATGTTGTTAATTTTATCACTTAGTTCTTAACTTTTCATAGCAGCCCAGACTAATGTGAAGCATGGAAAATTTCAAGTTGATTGGACAGATGGTTTAGGAGTTGTGACAGTTTGTTTGCAATAGTGCCACCTATAGACAGAGTTACACCAGTCAAATAATTTTTAATGTGTGCATCCATATGTACCTCCCCACCAAATTTTACATTAATCCCTTCAGTGGTTTGGCAGAGGAAGATCAAAGTTAATGCTGACCCCTGCCACGTGATCGCAAAAGCTTCCTTTGGTCCGTTGGACCAAGTGAGCTAATAAGGGTGCCCACTTTGACCCAGAAGACTTGATATTGTTGAAGTGAGTTGAAATTGCAAATGAGCAATTTGGGGGAAAAAAAAAGTTTGCGTGCGCTCGTGCCCTTTCAAGATGCCAGCTGCCCATGTTGCCCATACCTAAATCTGCTTGTGCACTCTGGAGTTGGTTATAAATTGTATTCTTTCAAAGAACAAAAAATGTATCTATCTTTTTGATTCTAGTTTTCAGTTTTTACGCTGCATGCCATCTTGGTTTTCTTTTCTTATTAGTGCGTCAAACATTCTTACGAACTCTGAAGGGAAATTTTTACGGCTGAGGATGGGTAGTGGTTGCTCATCAGTTCTAAGAGATTGTTCAGTTGTCCGAGCTCTAAGGTTTTGGGATGTGACTTCAATCTCTTGCAGTATAACGGAAAATATAATGCCTTGGAAAACCTGTGATTTATTTATTTTTTTTAAGTTATGACTATCTTTTTGTTTCATTTTGGACATACCACGTGTCACCTAAAATTATCGACTGTGGAAGGAACTGTGTCAGGATACTGCGCACGCTTAGAACAGTGAAAACTAACAAATCAGAACTAATTGAATCCCCTGGACCGCGAGTCAATATCTGGATTCACAGGATTTCAAGCACTTTTTTTAGCACTTTAGCCAAAGGATATGGGGGAAAAAAAAAAGAAAGCTGGTTTGCCTCCGCCGATAAACATCATTTAAGAAGAGATATTCTTCTTCTATAATGATCTTTATTGGTTTTTGGCAAACAATCTTATTTTTATCGTATCTTTTGGCTTTAATAGCACTTTGAATCACCCAATCCCCCCCCCTTATTTACTTATTTATTTATTTAATTAATCTGAGCGAATTTGTGTTAGATTTCAGGGAACAACCTGATACCTGAGCCTTTCAGGTCATTGAACTCGGCCGAGTTTGAGTATCGATCCAAACAGAAGTCAAACGCTTCATATTGTTAATTTTACCCCGCCACAAAGTGGATGGGGATGTAGGATGTGGCCTTCTGTTTTTCTGTCCATCTGTCCATGCTGCTTTCTGGTCCAGAGCTCCTGAACCATTCAATTTTTTTTTTTTCTAAGAAATTTCATATATAGACACACCTTATCATTTAGATGTGCTTTTTCATACTTTCCATGCTTTCATCTGTCCCCCTGTCTATATGTCAGTCCCTCCACTGCAGTTCGCTTCTAACCCACATTATTGGCTGTCCTGTGGCAGCGGATTTTAGTATTTCATCCTTGTTCTTACCTGCATGTGGTTGAGAAGACCAGCTCACCTAAGCGTTATTCACTAAAGTCCTTATGGACACGCCCTCCTAGATGTCTCCAGGTAGTTGGTTGGATGTTTGATGAGGTAATCTAGTGTTCAGGTGCAAATCAAATCTGCAAATGCTGAACTCCCCCTTCCTGCAGTGTCACTAATAAAGCCACCTTCCCTGCTGGCAGAAAATTGTCAGCTTACCTCAAACTGCAGGGGGCTTCACAATCAACCTTAAAAAGCAGCGCCTGGTATTCCTGCTGAGAAGGACCGGTGGGACAGTGGAGCTGGTTTATATACACGCCGCTCCTGTGTACTGACTGGGAGTGCTGGTATATACATTTGGCTCCTGAATACTGACTGGGAGAGCTGGTTTATGTACACTGCTCCTGTGCACTGACTGGGGGTACTGGTTTATACACACAGCTCCTATATGCTGACTGTGAGCTGGTTCGTATACTCAGCTCCTGTGTACTGACTGGGAAAGCTGGTGAGAGCACACAGTTCTTGTGTACCGACTGGAAGAGCTGGTTTATACGCACAACCTCTCTCAGGAGCAAACAAATTCACTCTAGTTGGTAGACATGCTCCTAATTGATTTTTGTTGTTGGCACACATTAGCTATTTTTCACAAGCTAACACTGCTAAAATGGGAACTCTGAAGTTATGGAAATATGTCCCCAGCTGATGCTAAATTGACTGCTGAAATACTTGGGGAAACTAATCGAAAAACGTGACAATTGCCTGTAATGACTGTATGAATTTAATGACATTGCCTCCGTTGAAATGGATTTGCCTATTTGGGCTTATTGAGCCTGAAAAAAACTAAATGTGCTATTGCGAGCATGATTGAGTGGCTAGAATAAAACTGTCACAAATTTTTGAAAAAAAATTTTTTCCCTATTTTGTCCTGGTTTTGTATGAGTATATGCCTTTGTGAAATTTTCCTTCTCCACATCTAATCTGTTGGAACGTCTTCATTTCATGTGCCTGTAATTTGTTGCACTGTGTCCCCCTATAAATTGCAGGGCTCATTCGTGCTCTGATGGTGAGCGCTGTACTGTGGGGTTGCGTCCCCTTTGCATTGCACTGAAAAATCATCTTTGTTTTCCAGTGTTTCCCACAGACCAGCAAGTAATGTGGGGTGGCAGACCAATTTTTTTTAAACAGATGATTTTCATTTTGTTAGGAGGGGGGGCGCAAATTATATGTCTCCCAGTATCTTTTAAAGTTTCCCGATTATTTATTTATTTTTTAAACATTTTTTCTTCTCCCCCCCCCACCCCCCTTCGGCGAACTTGCGCATGCATTATCAGCACGTGGCAATTCTGCTTTTACTTAGAATTAAGTATTGAATTGAAACGTCTGTGTGGGGAAACCCTGTTTCTAATTCATGCAGTACCATTCAGAAGTTTGGAATCACTGAGAAACTGGAAGAAAATTCCCTTTGTTTTCCACTGTAATACAATTAAATTGATCAGAAATTTATATAAAGGCCAATACGCAAGCATAGGTCTTATCTTACAGTGGTACATTGTGTTGGCTAATCCAGAGTAATAATGTTATAAGGCTAATTTAACTTGCACCCCTTTGCGCAAAATACAAATTAGGCTATGCCAATTTTTTCTCTTATGCATGAGCTTATTTAGGTTTGATAACTCCGTATTTGTGTCACAGAGGCAGTGGAAAATTATTCCAGTGATGCAAGATATTTGGAAATTCAATTGCAGAATTATTTAAGAATTAAATAATTATAATGATATAATTTGCGCTATATCTGCGCAAAGGGGTTGAAAAGCCTGTGGGCAATTCTGAAACCCGTTGTGCTGTTTAAGGAAACTGCTTTGGTGCTGCTAAGTCGGAAACTATGTCCAGGTTTAAAGGAATCTTAAAGATGGAAGAGGATTACTTCATTTTTTTCTGTGCCATGCAGATGGTGCTTAATGGGAGCCAGTTACGTCCTACAACAGGACAATGTCTCAAATCACTGCTCCCAATAATGCAAGACCCATTTTGGAAATAAGCAGTCAGCTGTCTTTTTGGTGTGCGCTGGTCCTCATGTCCATTCGTACTTGGCTCCAGACTTGTTGGCAAGATGCCGCAAGAACTTGTGGACGGTTTTGGTTATTGTACGTGCACGGGAACCTTTCACAGAGACCTTGACACCAGTCAGTTTTGGTGGGTGTCCACCCCACAATCCATTCTGCCCTTTGAAGATCTTATTTTCAAAGCATCTCCAATCTTGCCCAAATCTGCAATATCTGATTGGAGAACTATATACTTACACAAGCTTGCTCATATGCGACCCCATGTTGCCATCTCGAAGGAGCGAAGACAGTTCGCAGCTCTCTGCTGAAGCACACGCCTGTCAGCCACTGCTTCTTTACACTCATTGCTGGAAACTTCAAGTTCAGAACAAGAGCAGAGGATACCCGAACATGAGCAAGCTAACATGACGAGCGCCCGGCTGGCCAACGCTTGAGCAACAAACAAAGCTACTATTCTAATATCCCAACCCGACAGTCCCTCCCAATTTATTTCCCTGCAGCGAGAAGCCAATTAAATGCTGCTCTGAAAAGGCTGCCGGCCTCTGCAGGCTGGTGTGACTGGGGATCGAACCCGCATTGTGGTTGTCACTACTGCTCGGCAATGCAGCGCCTTTAACAGAGTGCGCCAACTAATAGCTAATGACACAAGCTGCTAATTTTTCATTCTAGGTACTTTTAATACAATCAAGTTTGCATTCAAGATTACTTAAAATCTTGATCATAGTACATCAGAAATGGCATTGCATGATATGTTCAATTAAATTTCTGTGGACACATGCTATGGACAAACATATTTGCATAGAGGGAGTCAAATGACCTCTGATCAAATTGAGACTGGTCTGAATCAAGGGGCTGCTAGTTAGTGGAGGTCCAGACACCTGACCACCAATCACAGCCATCTGATGATGAGCGATTCAAAGACAAAATGATCATGTGGCAAACCTGCATTATACTGATGTTAAAGATGCCAACCAAGTTGGGAGCCTTTTACTGCTGTGGTTGATGTTACCACTTTTTATCCCACTGGTATGGAAGGTATGGAATACCGTGGGATATAGTCATCGCCCTGTCCGTCCGTTATCATTCTCATTTCCGAAGCAGACCTCAAAAACTATACCACTTACAAACTTCAAATTTGCTATGGAACTTACTCTCATGGTGTAGTTGTGCCTTTTGGGGGTTTCAGTTCCATGCTGCCCATAATTTAGGAAATTTTCACCAAAAACAGCCCTAAAATTGCACTTTGTCTCGTTTCCGGCACAGAACTCAAAAACTATGTCACTTAGAAACTTCTAATTCGGTATGGAACTTACCCTTATGCTGTAGTTGTGCCTTTTGAGGGTTTCAGTTCCATTCTGCCTAAACTTTTTGATTTCTATACCAAAAACAGCCCAAAAATGGGACTTTGTCCCTTTTCTAGAGCAGAATTCAAAAACTCTGCCACTTACAAACTTCATATTTTGTACGCATGTTATTCTAGTGATCCCATTGTGCCTTTTGGGCATTTTGAAATCATGGTTCCCAAAGTTTATCTGTCCGTCCGTCCGTAATCATTTTCATTTCCGGAGCAGAACTCAAAAAATATACCACTTACAAACTTCAAATTTGCTATGGAACTTACTCTTATGGCGTAGTTGTGCCTTTTGGGGGTTTCAGTTCCATGCTGCCCATAATTCTTGTAATTTTCACCAAAAACGGCCCTAAAATTGGACTTTGTCTCGTTTCCGGGACAGAACTCGAAAACTATGCCACTTAAACTTCAAATTCGGTATGGAACTTACTCTAATGCTGTAGTTGTGCCTTTTGGGGGTTTCAGTTCCATTCTGCCCAAACTTTTTGATTTCTATACCAAAAACAGCCCAAAAATTGGACTTTGTCCCTTTTCTACAGCAGAATTCGAAAACTCTGCCACAAATCACAAATTATGAGGAACCGGTGGGATATGTCATCTTCTGATGACTCTTGTTATGCAATAGTTTGCCATTTTGCAAGAAGCAAAATATGAACTTGGGGACATCTGCTGCTGGTGTCATAATCAGTTGATGAGATTTGATAAAACCCGTAGCTGATGCATGCAGCAAGAGAGTGATTACAAGCGCGAATTGTTGGTCTCACAGCTAAGGGATTTCAAACAGAATCACATTGGCTGGAAGCGCAACATACCAGGTTAGGGCCAGGCACCCCCTCACGTGGGTCACCCGGAGCCAATGACAAAAGATATCATAGATTCTGAATTTTAAGGCAAAATTAGTGCGCTGATTGGATGGTTGTGATCATGTGACCTAGTGGAAACTTATTCTGAAATCGTACGAAATTGTGCAGTGGGTAGAAGGACTTAACCTACCCACTGCAGATGGAGTGTAGATTTCCAAAGGCTGAAACCTTTCTTGCAGACTTAGGAAAAAGTAACTCTGTTATTTTAACTTACAACGACTTAGGTATTTGCGTAGGCTATTTTATTTCTGTTTTCAGAAGTGCAGGTTTTGTTCATAATTTAAATTATAATAGTGGTGGCAAAACATGTTTTGCTTTCCCCGATAACGGCGCTTTAGAACTAAAGGTTTCATTTCTTACTACTTATCGGCAAATATTATGGCAAGAATACATGAATTTACAGACATTAACTTTCCTGAAAATAAATATATCGCCGACTGCGCGAAAGAAATTTTGTCGCAAAAATTACGTCTGGCGTTGACACTATACTACAAATATAATGGACGTCATTTTGTCCAACGAAAAAATGTAAATGCTGAACTTATGAGGTGGGGATTTACACAATGATATATGCGAAACGGCCGGCCAACATGCCGTCTCACTCATTCTACTTCTCAGTTCAGTGAGCAATGCACGTCCACCTGACCTTCGGCTGACACACGGCCAACAGCGCGGTGGCGAAAGTGGAACCTTCATCCACGCTGGTACTGTACATTATGCGGATTTAACAGTTAACGTACTGACGATGTTTACGGCTTTGATTTTTCAAGATGTTTTTCAGAGCGCATTACACTCGCTTTCCGAGACCATTTAGACTCCTCGTGTTGGAAAACTGTCGGCACAGCATTTGCTTTTAGTCTCCGTTTATAACCGTTAGCTTCTGTCAGCTCCTATGGCAGCTGAGGTCGGCTAAAGGCCTCAAATGTATCAAATGAGAAGTGGCGAGAACAGAGCCGCGGGTCTATCGGAAGTTGTGTACGTCCACAAGCATTTTACCACTTCCTCCTCCTCTTCTTACCAGTAGGAAAGCTGTGGAGACTTACGTCTTTTGACTTGTTGCCTTTTGACTGGAAATTGCGGCCAAAAGCAGCACAATGTGGCATTGTAGCATCATCTTCTCAATGGCAGGTTAACTCTACGTTGGCGTAAACTGCTCTTCTCCCGTGTGCAAGCTTTTTAAGTCATCACTCCCAGAGTGCACTGCGCACATAAAAAATGGCGGTCGCCGTAGGTAAAAATTTGTACTAAGCATTGAGGATTTTTAAAGCAATGACAATATTTTACATGTTTGTTACTACATATTTTAGTATAAGAGAGAAATTGAGGCTCATTAAGACCGGCAAGTCATAATAGTCGGGGTTCCCTTTAAAAATTGAGAATGAAGAGGAATCGCAAATTAATCGACCATGCCAAGCTTCAGCACAACATCCTCTCTCTGAGAGCCAGGCTCCTTATCCCATTATCTCACTATTCCATCCTGCCCATCTTCCTCTCTGAAGTCACCTCATTGGCTTCCACTTGATGTATTGATTTTGAAGTACTTTTTGAAATGATCGAAGTATTGATTTTGAACTTAAGCTGCTTTTTAATAAATAGTAAGTCTTAAAGAGGTCTTGGATATGTTTAAAAACACAGCTTGCCAGGTCTCTTAGATGTGTATTCAGGGGTTTTCTCATGGGGTGTTCTCCATGTCAGAACTAAACATGTTGAAGCAGTCTTCAGTCAGTATGCTGCATGTCACTGGAACAAACTTCTCAAGATCAGTGTTCCCCCAACCCCGGTAGTTTTCAAATAGCGCCTCAAATCCTCACTGTTTTCAAATTCTTTTGGCTTCTAATTAATTCAGGGAATGTACTACGGCACGCGTTCGCATTTTCATCATTTTGGTCTTTTTTCAGTTTTTATCTTTCATTTCTTTTAGCCTTTAATACTACGATTTATTTTCTTTTTTAATTTATCTTTTCATTTTCATGATTTGTTATTAAGTACTCTGAATTGTGTGCTTTATAAATGTGATATATGAAAAAAATTGTCTAGTCTTATTCGTTTTGAATAGCTCAGCATTAATTTGAATGAGATTTTATGATATTTATTTTGCTTGATATTTTATGGTTCCATTGAGACTCATTCAAGATGGTTTTCTGTCTGAGTTTAATTAACTGCTCTGACAGTAAGCTCGCTCTATCGCTCTCTCTCCCTCTTTCTGTCTTGGTCTCTCACTTTGTTCCTCTCTTAACCCTTCTTTCTCTATCAGTTCCCCTCTCTTGCTTGCTCGCTCTCTCGCTCGCTCTTTCTCTCTCTCTCTCTCTCTCTCTCTCTCACTGTCCCACCCTTCATTGCACTCTCTCACTCCCTATCCCTTTTAACCTCTTTCTCTCTGCACTTGTTTACAGGAGGACAGCTCTCGTTTTCCTGAGTCACGCTGAAATTCTCTGAGCAAAACCTTTGTTCAGTAGAGTTCAGAAACCTTTTCACTGAATGGTCTGCTGGTAATTGAGTAACTGACAGGGTGCAAATCTAACATAATTGAAAAGTGTAATGCAGTGCATGCAACACGTTAATTGAAAATTAGTTCCACCACCCTGAGGAATGACAGTAGTTTTTTTTTTTTTTTGAATGGACAGAACCTATTTTATAAGAATGGAATATGACAATTTTGAGGCAAATATTGAGCATTATGGAAGTAAACAATAGGAATAATTGAGGTTTTTGTATCCTGATGACATTATAGGAAATCCAGAATCTTGCAGCACTTCACCACGTGCATGTTCCTGCTCACTTAAGACTGTACTGTCCCTGTCTCAATGCCTCTCCATTGTCATTAATCGCCTAATAAATTCTAAATGAGCTGAACACGATGAAATGACACAACTAATGTGCAAATGCATATACTTCTGCCAGTTTCATCAGAGATGAAATTCATGAGCCCTTGAGGTTGATCCAGTGATGTGTGTCGCTGCTCCGTTGATAAATTTTCCCAAACCCGACGTAGTTTAAGATGAGGTGCCATTAATTAAGCCCTCACACGAGATCGTCTCGGCACGTCACATCTAATTTATTATGGCGAATTAATGAGACAATATAACATTCAAAATTATTAACTAGAAGGAGGAGGTAACTGCGTAACCAATTTGCAACGAGTGGCCTGCTCCATACACGGCTCCTAATGAAGTCTCATGCTAACGGGCTTAAAATCCGCGCCCAAAATTTGATAAAGTTACTGGATTATTTCTGATGTAATGGCCCTAATTACATTGAAAATGGAATAATAATATACATATTAAATATGAACAGATTCACTTGACTCAAATTAATTTTATATGAACACCCAAGGGCGACAAAAAATGTCTGGGATTCGATGAAACCTTGCTGTGCTAACTGTGTGCATGTAAAGCATTATTGCTCCAGTATTCTTTAATCTATGATCATTAACATTGCCTAGGTGTAATGCTGAAGGCATGTAGCCATGAATTCAGATCAGAGGTTATTCCATGTTTCCTGGATGGTGGAGTCCTGTGAGTCTTAATGTGGAAAGTGTCATTGCTGCAGGCTTAGCCTCTGAGGATGTGTCTTGTCTCTTCACCAGAGTATTAATGGACATTCATGTAAGCAGGTTTGTTCCATTGCTGGATGATCAGTCCCTTCACCGTCTTGAAAAATCTGCCATCATAACAGTCTGCCTGGGGACCAATGTATTTGGCTTTGATAGGAATGTAAAATGGCATAATCATGGCTGTATCGCGTGTTGCGCCCCAAGCACAGTTGTTCCTTAAACCACAAAATCCAGCTCTCCTCAACCTTTATCTGCTGTCTAACTAGCAAGTGTTTCTCACAATGTCGCTTCTGGACGTGCATACTGTGATACAGATGCTTTGTTTTTGGGGCGCATTTCTGGGTGTCTGAGGCACATACTCACTGCCTTGCCCAGTATGGATTAAAAAAAAAAATTCTGCCATCTAATTTTTTGTGGACAAATCAGGAGCACTGCACTGTGATGCTTCGCAGACAACTGACTTGGTGACTGTGCTGCGCTGACTCACTCCAAATTGTGCAACATGAGAGGATTTGAGACCTGACCTTTGATGTGCTGCGATGCTTTCCGCTAAGGAAAAGCCAGAGAAAAGTTAATGGCTGACACTGTAACTTGTTGTTTTTTTTAATAGTTTATGGCTGTGGTGGTGCCCATTCATGTGTCATGGAAGATTAAGAGTATGAAAGTTTTCAATCCAATCAGTCACTGCTCCAGCTGACTTCAAAGCTTTGCACACCCTCAAGTAGAGCAGGTGGAATGAATTGGTGTCATCAGCAGGTGTAGTGATGGGTTGTAAAGAGAACCTGCACACTCTCGGCTCTCCATGGCACGATTGAACCCCACTTCTGTAGACTATTCGATAAGACTGTAACCCCTTTGCGCTAAATCAAAATATGGTTATTTATGCATTTACCCTGTTTAATGCTGTATAATTCAAGATTTAAGCTTCATAGAGAGGAGGAATGTGGCTCAACTGAGAGAAGATAATTTAAGCATTTAGAATTCCACTGTATTTTCTTGACTTTTTGGTAGCGAAAAGGGGCTCTTAACATAGAAAATCTTCACGGAAATTCAGCATTGAAATTATAAAAAAATTGTACTGGGGATTGAAAAATGGCTGGTGGTAAAAACGATACATTTCTGGGATCATAAAGTCCTTGACCAAAAGAGGAAGCCAAATAAGACTGCTTTCCAGGTGGCCCCCCAAACACACACACAGCCCTCAAAATGGCGCACTGTCAAATCATTAAATAATCATGTTTTTAACATTAATTCATATTGAATTTCATGATTCAAAAGTTGATTTATGATTTTCTGGTTGAATTTAGCTTGAGTTTATCAATATTGGCGCAACTGGACATCAATGGTCACCAGTAACCTCTCCAAACCAAAAACATACCTTTTCTCCATGATAAAGTTCAGAGTTTCTTAAATTTTTCTATAAGGCCGCATCAGCAAGCACATGTACTCATTAAAGGAACTGCTTATTTTATGGTCAGAATGTTCACTCAGACTGTAAGCTTGCAATTTATAATTCCGGTCATCCATGTGAAATGCAAGCTTGTAACAATGCTTTTCACATCCGATTAGGAGCAAGCATAACTCCGTAACACATTATCTAATATATTCTGTTTTGTTGAATGCAGTACAAATTCTAAAACAGATTGCCATGTTTAGCGAAATGCCAGCACATGCTGTATTTGTAGCAAAGGCTATCGACTACTGTTGTTACCCAGTAGCTCTGTGATCACAGTGGAAAACCACAAATGAGAAATACCTGGCTAGCTAGGTTGGTGGCTAGAAGTAAGGTGGAACTACACCATGCAAAGACAGTTTTACTCACACTTTCAATCACTGAACTGCTCCTCAAAAGTATCAATGCTGTCAGCCCTGTAATCTGTTCCATTCAGAGTAACTGCCATTTTCTATCTCAGAATCACATTTCCATTCCGGAAATAAGATCAGCACTCCAGGTTCGGTTCTGGAAGTCTGTTTTTCCATGCAATCACGACATTCTCAGCTGTGCAAATTTGAGAGAATACAACCCAACTACTGTAATGCAAGTGTTTAAATGCATTTCTGAGGATCCAATCAATGTCTCTCAATTACTGAGGAAAGCATAAACTGTCTGCAATCGTGTTAATCAATGGGTAATTACCAGGAAGGTCTCGCGTGGGCATGTTCAATAGCTGTTATGCAGATAGGCGATTGTATTTCTGGGAAGGCTCGTATGAGGCTCCAAAAGACAGCTGAATTCTCCGATAGACGAGTCTACGTGTAAATCCATGGAAGGAAATAAAGCGTTTTTAATATATGATGATGATAATTGATAGTAGAATGACATGGTATCAATACCATAGCAAATTTTTGCTTCAGAAAACTGATTTTTTGTTAAACTGCTGAATTGGGATATCATTGGCTCACTATAGCTGAACTTGTTTTGCTGAAGACAATGATTTTTCCTGTCGCAAGAGATCTTTTTTATTTTTTATTTATTTATTTTTTTTTCTTAACTGCTGTATAGATTCTATGGGCAATTTTATTGAGCAGTTTGCACATCAGGCTTAGCTGAGGAGTTTAATTAATGCAGCTCCAGAAAAACGGGGATGGGACTGAACTCGTCATTATTCTAAACAGAGCTTTGCTTGCTAGTGAATATTCAATAACTGATCCGGGTGTGCCATCTAGTGATAGAAAAGTGTAACTGCGTGCAGAAATGGAGCAGCTCCATGTCTGCTGGCTTCTACATCTGAGCAAAGGGGTTTGCTTGTGCAGGCCCATGTGCATTTGTAGGTTTCAATTGCTCTGTCCTGGTTTAGAGTCTGATCCACGTCTTTGGCGCCTGTGTGTTTCCTGCTCTTCATTAGTCTCTGGGAGCCTGTATACTCAATGTGTGAACTTAATACACCCCATCCTTACACTGATATTTGGTCCTGGTGCAGTGTGTGAGTGTATCAGCAGTTAAGCTTTATAAAAAGGGCTGGAGATCCAACTCGTCCACATAAAATGGATTTTAAAAAATCATGCAATGGAGCTAGAAGTCTTTTCTTTCACTTGTTTAATTTTTTGGTAACCGCTGTGCTGGAGAGCAGAATGGAAAACCTGAAATTAAAGGTATTATCCAAACACCTCGGAGCTCTGCAGTGACTGAGATCAGCCTTTAGCACACTGCTTAGTTTACAGGAATTGCTATATAAGGTTAAAGTGGCTTCTTTTTTGATTCAGCAGCAGCATCATGGCCATAACGTGGGGCAAGTTGTTGGATTCTTGTCTAGATTATTGCAATATCGTTTTCCTTAAAGCTGTTGTGGCGTCTTCGGGTCTTTGCGACTTTGTGAAAAGCGCTTCCCCGAGCATGTGGCGGTAAGTGCCTTTGCTCCGGTGTCGAGTTGGTTGTTGATGGTAATTCTCAGCAATGTGTCCCTGGAGCACAATTGTCTGTCACTTAATTAGCTGAAGTCCTGTCACAACATCATTGCTGCTTGTGTGTGTGTGTGTGTGTGTGTGTGTGTGTGTGTGTGTTTGTGTGTGTTTGTGTGTGTGTGTGTGTGTGTGTGTGTGTGTGTGTGTGTGTGCGCAAAAGTGTGTTCTCATATTTGGGTGTATTTTCGCATTTTTTTTGTGACATTTATAACCCCATTTACAAAAATGTTCGGACAATAAGGAAAAGGCAAAGAAAAAAAATTATCAGTGATCATCCATCACTTGTATTCAATTGAAAACAGTACTAAGACAAGATACTGAATGTATGTCCTTTACTCCTTGAAGGTTTGTATTTTTTTCTTGGAAATATATAAACTCTCATTCTGAGTTCAATCTCTGCAACACATTCCAGAAAAGTTGGGACAGGTGCGTGTTTACTGCAGTGAACAGTTGTGCAAGGAATTGTTTTGGGAACAGAGGCCACGATTACTTTTTTTTCCCCCCCATTGTTCCTTGATATGTCATCAGCTGCTCAGAGGTTTGGTGTATTCATTTGCTCTATTTTGCGCTTCTTAAACCATTGAATATTTTCAACTGGAGACGAGTCTGGACTGCTGGTTGGCTAGTCTAGCTGCTGCACTCCAATTAGGAAGCCATGCTGCTGCAACATGTGCCAAATGTGGCTTTCAATTCTCTTGTAGAAATGTGTTGTGTTGTACCAGAAAAGATGTCATCCAGAAGAGTTTGTATATTGCTTCAAAAGTGCCCACGGCCTTCAGGATCAATGGTTGAGGCGTAGACGTTTGTTACCCATTCAGTAATAAAGCCCCATTCCATGTCAGATTCTGGCAATTGAACTCATTAGTAAAAGCTGGGACGGTCTTTTTATACGCCCGACCCATAATGGGCGGGGGTGAATGGTTGATACTAACGCTGCTGGCGTCATGTTGGGAGTAAGTGCTTTTTTCAGAAGAAGTTAAGGTTAAAGAGAAATATTTGGTCTTGTTCTGTCTTCAATTTAAAATGGGTCAGAGTTTATTTACAAATCCCTGCTTTTGTCTTTTACTGGTATTTTGCATACAGTTGCGACCAACAAGAAAATGAGTTTGTGTATTTGTCTGCAAGTATGTATGCGTGTGTGGGCATGTTTGTGTATGTTTGATTGCATACATACATTTGTGTTTGTGTTCGCATGTATGTCCGTGGGTGCATGTCTGTATGCATGTTGCATATCTTGGTCACTAGTCAAGCTCCTAATTCTCATAATTGGAAATCTTGCTCGTGTCAATTGGACAGTGGTCAGAGGTTCAAGGAAAAGTGGATTAAATGTGAAACAATGTGATTTGCAAAATATTGTCACGTTTCCTCCAATATAGGCTATTGCTGAGTGTGTGCACGGGCAAATATGTTTCTCAAAATGTACAACTCCTCCTGCTTCTGGCATATATTAGGGAGATATAAATGTCTCCTTGGTATTTTTGAATTGTTATATCTCTATTGATATCTATATTTATTTGTACTGCTACTTGAGTGAGGGACATCACACGCTAACTGAGATGTTGAACGGGAAAATACTGTAGGAAGAAGTGCTACTTGGAGCGCAGCTAGCGGCGGGCAGAGAATGAGGTGCTGTTTGGTGGTCCGGTACAGCAGGGTCTAAAAATACTGTGGATATTCACTGCCAACAATGTAAAAACCATGTGTGAGAGTCCAGAACAAGGATCCCAAAACCAACTTGACTTTATTTGGAGGGAGTGCCTTGGTTCCAGGGTTATAATCTCTCGTTTGTTTTTTTCGCATTACTGGCAATGGGTATCTCCAGTAGTATTAGCTACCAAAATGTTTTGGGCCCTTATAGTGTATTTTAGAAATGTGACGTGATAAATGTAAAAATGTGACACAGTATGCCCTTTGGGCAAAAAAGACTATGACTTTGGTGATTGAGCGGAAAAAAATTTGAATAAAAATTTTGAAATTGTCTGCCTGTCTCTCTCTTAGGTGCATGTGAATATGGCGGACGAGGCGGTCTGTGTTGGCCCGGCTCCCACCAGCCAGAGCTACCTCAACATGGACGCCATCTTGGAGGCCGTCAGACAGACCGGATCTCAAGCTGTGAGTCTGAAAGGGCCAGACTCCCCCCACTCTACCCCACCCCCCCCCCCCACCAGCTGGCCTGTGAGGCTTAAATGCGCCCCGCTAACGCTCAAAGCCCCAAAATAAAGCCCAGCTCAAAAGGGGAGCCGCGCTCCCCGCTAATGCTCGGAGCTCCGAAATAAAGCCTGGCTCAAAACGAGAGCTGCGCACCCCGCTAACGCTCAGAACCCTGATTTAGCTTTAGCCAGAGCTTCCTCTGCTCCCTCAGATGGCTCGGCGGCCTCCCCGAAATCTAAGACGCCCCCGCGGCCTCTCGCGGTGTTGCCGGCAGCTGCTGCCGTAGGTGACCTGGGGGTTCTTATAACCCTACCCAAACCTGAGCCGGTCGCCGGGAAATAACGAGGGGAGGGGGAGAAAAGCTAAACAGAAAGACAAAAGGGGGGGAAAGGTGGAGGAGAGGGAAGAGTGCAGGAGTTCGGTTATTTACTAGCCTGTGTGAGCTTTAGAGCTGCGGCCCAGTGTGGCTTAAGAGGCTTGAAGTCCAAAGTGCTGAAGTCCTGGGAATTTCACAAAATGGTGGACTAGACAACACTAGTCAGAAACGAGCTAACCCAACACGAGCAGGCACCCCTCTTTTCATTTCTACAAATCTTCTATCAAACTTAGGAGTAATTAAATGGGGAAAAAAAAATATTATTCTAAAATAAATGTGTGAAGGAGCAGTATTTGCTTCTGTTGAGAAAAACGTTGTTCGTTGGTGACTTTGAAGGGGAGGAATGCTTTATTTAACAAAGCCAGACGAGACAAAAACACCGTAGGGGGCAATTGTGTGCTTGTGAGAATTATAATGGACCTGTGTTAGTGGAGATTATGCTGGCTGGCACAAATATGGTATAAAAATGACTCTAGCAGGCTTTCATGTGCCCGATGAATATGAAATTAACTGAACCAGGACTTCTGCTCTGGTAATATAGAGGTAAATAAACAAAAGCTTTTGGGAACACTAAATAACTTAATTTGGGTAGAGGTGTGGTTTTGACTTGGGAAGAGATGCGGTTTTGACTGCCTGAAAGTCGTCTACACCGTGTGGGCAGTTTCCATCTTAAGATTATTAATTAATGCATTTATGCATTTGGTATATTTTTTGTTTGTTGTAATATTTCCTTTAGCATTAAGAATGTGACTGCAGAAGGTCCTATCTTTTCCCTTTTCAGTGCCATAATTTTCTATTCAGAACTATTTTGTACTGCAAAATCAATTATTTTTTTTAAACAATTTGTCTTGTGAATATCTGCCTGAAGTGTTGTTATTGTTGTAATAAGTGCGGTTTGACGGGGCAGTGGTTAGCTAGTTACGTGCTGCACTGTGCAGTTGCTGCTTGCAGTAATTTTCTGTTGGCGATTAAATCTTTATTGGAATTGTATCCCTTCTCCCCGAGGCTTTACACTTGTTAATTAATCACTGTTAAGGGTTGTAGAGAAGGAGTAGCTGGTGAATCGTGTCACATTATGCTAGTTTTAGTGCTGTCTGACAACGTGCAGTTTTTTCATGGAAAATAAATGCAACACGTTTCATTATTTGAAAAATGTAGAACAGATGCATTTTAAAAAACATTTCCAATGTCATCCCATCTGCAGGCAAAGATTATTTTGATTCAATCTTTCCCCTTTTCTAAATGTCTCTGGTGTTCTGCATGATGAATTTCAACAAAACACTGCTGTTTCCTCATTTCCTAATTTTTGCAGTGTTTTTAAAAAAAACGACTCCTCAGTACGGTATGACTTCAGTCTCAACCTAATGCTGCTTAATGCTTCTCGTGTGAAAAATTGTGTACCATTTTCCCTTTTAAAAACTCAGCCATGGCACGCGGTTTTGGATTTGTATTTTTGATGCCATTTTGGTACCTTCCTATCAGGTGTTGGTGCTTTGGTAAAATTTTTTTTTTTTTTTTTTTTTGTGTGTATGCAGGTTCACCCGGGCTATGGCTTCCTCTCTGAAAATAAAGAATTTGCTAAGAGGCTGGTGAGTAATCTGCATTTGAACTGCCTCATTGGTCTGCAAATATAGCGTAAGGGTTTCGAGTCTGTCAGGAAGGTTGGCATGAATCGCCTGTGATGCTGATCGTTCCTGATTGAAACCCAAGCTGTGGCCAGTTTGTCACATTTGTGTGCTTTGAGGCAAATCCCTTCAATATTTCTTCTCGTTTCTATAATTGTGCGATAGCTTGGGAGAGTCAGGACTGAGGTAATTTTGTGGTCTCTTTGGAGCTGCATCTTTGAAGGATTCAGGGCGCACCTTTGCAGATCGTGTTTTCTGTGACAGAACTATAATATGACAGATGGTACTAGTTATCACGGGTCACTCTGGCTGTGATTTAGGTTATACTGAAGATGGCAATTTTATATTTATGTTGTACTTGTACTTCTTTACAAGTAGCTTTTAATAGGAGTGCGTTTAAATCATACTGCTGCCTAACATGTCACGTTGCACTGTTCAACGTGTCTGAATTAATGTTGTTTAATCTTGCAAGTTTTAAAATGGTGGACTTTCAGTTTATGAAATGACAGTTCAAGTCGCTCTCTCACACCCACATACATGCGCACACACACACACACACACACACACACACACACACACACACACACACACACACACACACACACACACACACACACACACGTTTATATTAGGCTCGATTGCAGAACATTGCTTTGGTATATCAGAACCTTTTTTTTTTAGTTTTTATTTATTTGTTACTTCTTTTAACCTCTCCCTGTTGTATCTGGGGGAGGTATTGTTTTTAGTTCCTGTGGTTTATGTTTCATTGTTTGTTTGTTAGCAAGCAACTTGGCACATGTGATATTGCAGCAATGATTTCAAAACTAGGTACACGGGTCTGCCATGGTCTTGAATACTAGCCATTTCAGTTTTGAGAAGCCCCCCCCTATGACCTTGAGTATAATGGTCAGATTGGGTTCAAACCAAACTTGAAAGATCCAGCTCACGGTTCTGCATACTCTGATATGCAGCACTATGTCATGGAGGGCCATCTTTGGTTTTTGGTTTTTGCCAATTTTGAGGAGAATGGATAATTTGATCAAATTCAAAATGTCTAAATCGGGGGTGGGCAGAGGAAGGTTCCTTTCACAATGGGTGCACTGGGATTTTCAATATGGCAGTCATTGTATTTTATCTTTGTCTGTTTAGAGGGGAAAGGGTGATGCGATCAAATTCAAATTTTTTGTCTATATTGGGGGTGGATAGAGTAAGTGTCTTTCCAAAAATGGGAGTGCTGAGATTTTCAATTTCGCGGTCATGGCAGGCATCTTGAATTTGGTTTTTGTCGATTTTTAGGACAATGCACGTTCCAGTTAAATTCAAATTTGCTGTGTTTTGGCATGGGTTGAGGAAAGTTGCTTTCAAATATGGGATTGTAGCAATTTTCAATATGACTGCCATGGCAGACACCCTGAAATTGGTTTCTGTTTGTCAGTTAAAAAGAGGACAAATTATCCAATCAAACTGGAATTTGCTCTGTGTTGGGGATGAGAATAGGAAGGTACTTTTCGAACATGGATGCGCTGCGATTTTTCATAAAGCAAAGTGTCTGTCAGTCAAGCACCGAGGAATGTTGTCAATTCTTTTTGTCGGGCCTACTAAGGAACTTGTGCCTTTTGTTTTGATTAATTTACTCAGTAAATGCTGCGTGTGAAAATGATGTGTGATAACTGTTGGCTTTCAGGTTTATTGAGCCTAATTGCAGCTTGATTGTTTTGAACCCAAGAGTACAGCATGCATCACATCTGTGATTGTTCTGATGGTCTGATCACACTGAATTTTTCCCAAATTTCTGTCTTGCCCTTCAACAATGTATTGTCCACAATTTTGAACTCACCACTCGCTATTTGAATTTGTTATCCATTTCGATCTACGAGTACTGTTCTTTATATTAGGCGAGATGGGGTCAAAGGCTGTGTTCAGATGTAGGTTCTCAAAGTAAAACAAATGCTGGAGGCTGATGGGGCTTGACTGTAAACACTAAATTAGATGTTAAAAACATGGCAAAATCGTTTTCCATTTCTAACTGGCCAGAAAAAAATGTTTTTGTTCTAACCCGCTGTTTGCCTGCATTTAATTCATTTTTATCTGTGCCCTTGCTTGTGAATTTGTGTAAATATTTTTCCTGCCCATTGCATGAGTTTTTAGTAGGTCACTTGCAAGTACCATACCTGCTCGTGAATTTTGATTATTTATTTATTTTCTTTACCTGTGACAAAACATTTTATTTTAAGCCAACCTTCCTATGGCTGGAAAGCTATTGTCATGGTTTAGCGTCTGCTGTCAGATGGTCAGAACCTTTTCAGCTTATCGGCCCGTTACCGGCCCTATGGGCCGATAAGCTATTGTCGTGGTGTGGCGTCCGTCGTCTGGAACTTTTTTCTTCTCTTTTTTTTTTTTTTTTGGCCTGATGAATGTTCATGTAAATTTGCCATAACATACCACTAGACCATATCGCCAGACTTTTTTTGGATTTTTGATTGAATCATTTTTGTCCGTTTTATGGCCCCTTGGAATTTTGGCTCTGATGTTAAAGATAGGACTGAGAAATTTAAAATTATTTCTCAAAAACTGCGACAATTTTTTTTTCTCAATCAGGCAATCAACTTTCCTTGATACAGTCAATGTACAGTGTGAGTGCCATTTTAATTTAATCGACGAAAGTGGGTCTAAAGTTGACCTCAAATGAATTTGAAAGGTCTAACTTGTAGTCAAGTAAAATGTTAGGGTATTCAAAGGCTTCTAGTCTTGAAAATGCAGAGGACTGGTAACACTTACAAGAAGTCATATACATATAACTTTCATTTGGTGGCTTTGAACTTCACCTTCAAACTTCATTTGGTGAAATTTCAATGACTGCTATCACCAAAACTATTACAGATAGAGCTTTGTTTTCCATTTTGGGCATATTAGAAGTTGTGTATTGAGTTTAATTTGGCGACCTTGAGCTTGACCTTCAGTGACCTTCAACGGCCAGACTTTACAATGAAATTTCAAGGACTTATGTCAGCAAAATTGTAACAGAGTGCAGGTTTGTATTGGAGATGTATAGGAAGTCGTATATGAACTTTCATTTGGTGACCAGGGTTTCCCGCAGAAAATCAGTCAGTCAAGGTGGTGACCGGGGGGTGGCAGCAGTCAGTGTTTATTTACTCTTTATAAATAAACAAAGCAGTTAAAGTGCAATAACAAAGTGACAAAGTCAAAGTCTTGTAACTTTATTGATTGACACTCAGATATAATAAAATGCATGTATTATGCTTTCATGGAAGTGAGATCAAAAATTGCAGTTTGAATGGGTTTCAATGGTGCGTTTTTTTGCGCTTAACAGTCTGAGTGTAACACTTGGTGTACACAGTGTATTTTAGCTTTACGGTAAGAGCTGAGCTGGAAATGACAAAATAAAATAAAAACACACAATTTTACCAAAATTTATGCTACATGTATGAACAGCCAAAATTATCAAAAAAAGGAATGAAAAGCGCGTCAAATGCGCACAACCGTCCCTATGGGTTAAACAAAAATTAATGTAAGAACAGAGAATGGATTTGTTATCCGCTTTGACTTCAATTCGCCAAATGCTTTGCGGTTGTGGTTCTATTTCGGGAGAGGAGAACGGTATTATGTATGGAAGCGCATTGCATTCACTGGATAAAAATATACATATATATATATATATATATATACACTTTATCTCGTAATTACGAGATGTAATTAGGTGCAGATGGTGAAGTAGGCCGGCTTCTTTGAATAAAGTGCCCTGATATTTTTGACTGCATTTTCCCATCCATTACTGTACACTAGAGAAAACCACGTGTAGCTGTCAAACATAGCAGAAAGCCACGCGCAAACATCGGTAGCCTTGATAGGCTATTTGCAATTCGTTAAGTGTATCTAAATGAAACAGAATATGTGGGCAAGCAGTTGATGGAGACCTATTCAAATGTTTAGTTTAGATGAATAATTATCTTACCTCCACATGTCCTTCCCACGACAACGCCAAGTTATTGTATATCCGCATAATTAGCTTCTTCCAGATACAAAAAATGTTTGTGCAGCAACAGGTGATAGATGGCGCAGTAACACATTAACCAACAGATGCCGGCCGCTATTCGGCCTCATTGCGATGCGGCCCTATTTTACTGTATGCATGCATGGATGCAGCAGAATTTTATTTATTTATTTATTTTTTTAATTTCTTTTTAGGGCGGACGTAGTCAAGGCGGGTGGAATTTGTTGTCATGGCGGCCGCCCTAACTATGAAGCGCTGCGGGAAACCCTGGTGACCTTCTTATTGACCTTTGAAGGTCAGACATGACCTAGTGAAAATTCTATGACTTCTATCACTGAAAAGGTCACAGATGGAGTCTAAGTTTGTATCTCAGACTTAAAGGAAGTCACACATGAACTTTCTTTTGGTGACCTTGAACTTCACTGAAGATGAAGTTCAAACTTGATAGAATACTATTACAATGATGTCAAAACAGTCAGAGATAGAGCCTAGGGTTGTATTGGAGACATGTATGAAGTCAAGTTTGGTTACCTCAACTTGACCTTTTGTGACGTTTTTAAAGTTAACAATTGATACAAGTAATTGAAAAATTAAATATATCACCAAAACTGTCAGAGCTTAGGATTGTATTACAGACATAGTAGCTCTTATAAATGTTAATTAACGTAGATTTGATGATCTTGACATTGACCTTCTCGTGAAGTTTTCATAACGTGTATTATCACTTTAAAACGCTTGCCAGTAAGCTACAGGACCCGTGGTCCTTTTTTTTTTTTTTTTTTTTTTTTTTCTTTTCTTTTTCTTTCTTGGGTTGTTTAGGTGCCCAACTTGATGCAGAACTGTGATGCACAGGTGTCACTCAAAAAGATGTTGACTTGAAGGCGGCCTGTGGTACTCCAAAATCTGTGTACTTTTCAGCATCAATGGTGCCTTCACAAAAGTGCTGGTTACCCTTAACGGCCCTGAGAGAATGCCATACCATGACAGCTTGGCTTGTTGACTTGTTAGTACCCCTCACCATTACCAGTTGGTTGGGGAACTATTGCTTTAGGCCGTGCCATCAAAGCGTCCATCCAGATTTGTTACTCTGAAACTGTTACCTTACCATATTACACCTGCTTTATGAACCTTACCAAAGCTTTATATCTGTTCCATTTTTCGTAACCTCTGACCTTTGTCCTTTTAAGCAGTGACTTCCATCACTGCTTTTTGTTCCCAGGGCATGTCTCTAGCACTTATGACTGTGGCCTTTCGAAATTGCATTTGTAGGTTGGACCTGTCCTCCAGCTGTGCCTCTTGAATGCTCAGTTGACCTGTGACCTTTGACCTTCTTCCCATGACCTTGGCCTTTTCCTGCAATTTTCAACTTCCTGAAAAATCATCAGATCTTTTGATGTCGCACATCAAAATCTCCTAAGTTTTGATCAAGGAAACTGATGCAAGTATTGCAATTCACGTGTGACCTCAAAAGCAGTGGTTCCCCACCCAGTTCTCAAGGACCCCCTGTCCTGCAGGTTTTTGTTGCAGCTTTACTTTTGCACACCTTATCCATTTAAGGCCCAATGCACCTTCATGCACACCCTGTTCAGGTAGATCTTCTTCAACCAATCAGCATGAAGCCCTTTAATGGATCAGGCGTAAAAGAGTAGAGCTGGAGCAAAACCCTTCAGGGCAGGGGGTCCTTGAGGACTGGGTTGGGAACCACTGCTCTAAAGGACATTTTATGTGACCTTTGACTTGTGACCTTGAGCTCGGTTCTGTTTCTGGAGAGTATCTCCCAACCGACTTGCAACCTACTTGTGGCCTTTCAAAAGTACTTTTTAGTCCTGCCACCAAAATGTTGACTTTGGCCATGTCCGTCTGTTTATTCATCAGCCCAAGGGTTTGTTTGTCTGTGCGTACGTCCTTTGTCGGGGGACTTTTGCAGTCTCCCAATGGCTTGATGCTTTGAACAGTGTAGACGGTCCTTTTCTTTTTTGGTTCTCTACACACAGGTGTTCATTTCTTTAAAAAGTCCCGAAATATTGATTGGTCTCAACAGTACGCATTTTCGCCGTGATGGTCCATCACAGATATCTCCAAGCCCAGAGAAGTTGACAGTGACTTTGGGCACTATTAATATAATGTTTCTTAATTGGCACTGCAACCGGCGCTTTGTTGAGATAACCATGTATTGAAGTACTTGAGAAAGGTTTGCTTCAGTTATCCTGAGCACAAGTTGCTAGATTACTTTTAGATGTATCATGGTTATTGATGCAGTGCTGTTTGGGCAATCGGAGTATAATTGGTATTTGGCTTTGGCTTGCCCCTTTGTCCTCTCCGCAAAGAATTACCTCCAGATTTGTTGAACCTCTTAATTAGGTTGTGCGCCATGGAGGGTGAAACATCCAAAGCCCTTCCTATTTTTTTTGTGGAACATTGTTTTTAAACCTGTCAGTAATTTTTGTCACACATTTTTGGGCTAATTGGCAGTCCTCAGCCCATCTTTGGCCCTGTAGGACTGGGCCTTACTTGGATGCTACTTTTGTACCTTATCTTGACTGCAGTCGCCTGCTGACATCAGTTTTTTGAAATCATGTCATTTTTTTTTTTTTTTTTGGTGTGCGTTGCTGGCCAGAATGGAAGAAATGGATTTATAAAGACAAATAAAATTAAGGTAACCAGAGAAAACATTAAAGGGGACCTAATTATGCTGATCCTTCTTTCAGTGCATATTAATAATGTTATAATGTTAGTTGTCCATACTCAACCTCTGAAAAGTTTCCAAACATAAGATACAGGGGTTTTGCCGTGATCCAAGAATGTGATTTCATGAACGTGATTTCCTCTCTGAACAGCTCCTCCAAGATCTTCGCGAGATCTGGGCAAAACCTGACTTCAGGTTGTGCCATCCAATTTGGACAGACCAAGCCAGAGCCAATCACGGCACTGGCCCTGCCCACACCGGAAACTATTCTAGCAGGCACTAACAACGGCAGATTATACTATGCCTTAGTAGCATCGACACTTTTGGAAATGCACAAGAACCGCAGATCATTTGAGGTGCAGTTTTGTCAGTATCTCTCCCAAAGCTGCTTGTTCGGTTATTTTGGACGCGAAGAAAAACCCCAATTTCTCATCCAAAAGAGGATGCCACCAGAAATCAGTGGGTAGCTTTTTTTTTTTTTTTCGCTGGCAGCAAACAGCCACAGCCAAAGGGAACGTTAGCTGTTTGTGCTCAGCATTTCACTAAAGACAGCTTTGTCAATAAAGGATAATTCTATACAGGATGAGCCTTTCGGCTGCTTCTCAAACCTGAAGCAGTTGCATCGATCAAGCGCTTGGAGCCACATGCTGTCTGTAACGATGTAACAGCAAATAATGCAAATGAAGCTAACATGTTATGGGTGGCTAGCAGACAGCTAGCGATAGTTAGCACTAACAACTGGCCTCAAACACTGGCTTTGTAAAATATCTGTAGATGAAGCCTGTATTGGTCGTGACTGTCCGTGACTCACTGACACACAAGCTGTAAGTTGCTTTCACCACATAAGCCAACCTGACGTGATAGCCACTTGATTGTGGCTGTAGCACAGCGGCGAACGTAGCAAAGTTACTGTTGCTAAGGTTTATGTCCTAAATATGCACGAGTGATATCAGGAGAAATTCTACGGAAGGCGTGTGAACATAAACCTCATTTGAAGCTAACTTTTAATACTTGTTTGTAATTTGGATGTTTGGTACAACTGTCCATGGTAACAGAACTTGTTGTCTGTAAAACCTGAATTGCAAGGGTTTGTCTCTGGTTATGACCGCTCGGTTACCAGCTGCTGCATGTTGGTTGCGTGTCATGCTAATTAAAAATGCTCCTGGTTAACTTGTATGGATTAATCTGGAAATTTTTTCCTGCAAAAGTGATCGATTCGCTAGCTCCGCATAAGCTACTTGTCCGCACTATCGGGACTTGCGGTCTGTAAAACCTGTATTATGCTCATAACATAACCGAGCTCTCTCTAGCTGTCGCGTACTATCCATAAAGCTGCTTTCACATTGTCTTCCTGACGAGCACCCTTCTGGCCAGCAGGAAGCGCTGGAGCAACGAACAAAGCTACTATTGTATCCCCAAATCCGGCAGTCCCTTCCCAATTTGGGAAGGTGTGCTACTCTGAAAAAGCTGCCAACCCCTGCCGGTGGGTACACCGGGGCTCGAACCCGCGACGTGATAGTCACCTCTGCACTGCAGCGCAGTGCCTTAACCGAGTGAGCTATTCGGCAGCTCATGACATTGGAGAAGTTTGATTCTACCGGTGAAAGCAATCGGGAAGTGCACAGGCTATAATGTACATTAGGTACATTACATTACAGTACAGTACATTCAGTGAGGTCCTAACAAACAATTTCTCTGCATTGCCATCGATTGAATAGTTAATTATTTCCTGTAAGAATGATTGATTCGCTAGCTCCACATAAGCAACTGTTCACGCAAAGGTAATTTATGGTCTGTAAAGCCTGTATTATGTTCATAACATAACTGGAGCTCTACCTTGCTCTCGCGAAATATCCATAACTCGCCCATTTTCCGCGAGGAAAAGCTGGTCATTCCGACGCAATGAGTAAACCATTACCACAGGCAATTTCCGAAAAGGTCGTTTAGCCTGGAGCTTTCGCCCCTCCGCCATATACTATAGCAGAAGCTGTTCATTTCTCCACGCTAACGACACACCACAGCTATGCACACGAACCAGCAGGTCCTAATACACACCGAAGCAGTCCATAGGCTGTTGGTCCACTTTTAGCTGCTCCTCACTGTCCATGTTTCCCTCTTAACTCAGACCCACCGGATTTCTACGGTACCCAGATGTAGACCGGAGATGTCGACCCCTTCTACAAATGTGTCTATATGGGGTGAATGTTAGCTTTCCCTGCATCCTAGCTATAGAGTACAAACTCCGCTGTACTCACCACTGTTGCCGTAGCAAACTGTAGCCGATAGCAAATTTGAGCTTGAACTGCCAAACTTTCGCTCTGCGTCCTCCACTTTCACCACTGCCTTTATTAGATGAATTCATTAGTTCATTTCATTAGATCTATACACATGTACTGCGTTAGATTGCGGAATTTACCCACCGATTCTTTATCAGATAGCAGAGGTGTCTCACGTTTCACTCTGGGGGGGAGTGACCTGGGAAACTGCGTTCTGCAGCCTCGGCCCGCCCCACGCTGCCCTCCCCAGAGCTGGCCAGTGAGAAGAAAGTGGGCACACGGTGAGGGGGGCCATTGCAGAAGAGCCACCCCAATTAGGCGTTTCAGGCAGAGACTACAGTAAACTACAAATGGGTTTTTTTGAGGATGGCAGTATGAGCTGAATAAGGACCTTGTTTTGGACTTTGAACGATTAGGAGTACTCTGAGGGAGTCAAAGATCAAAATATAAATTTGGAAATATAGCAAAAGAGGTCTCCTTTAAACAACTTGTCTTCATACTGCCTGCAATGAAATGCAAGTCAAAGTATATGTAGAAATCACTGCCTTTGGTTGTTCGTGTGCATTTTCCATACCCTGTCAACTTTTCTGCGTTGAAGTTGTACAGTCGAGGCTCTCTGTGTATCTGAGAGCTGACCCTCCCCCCGATGGTCATTGTGTAATTCGTGCTCTGCCCGACTTGCTTCGTTAACCTTTGCAATGATGTTTAATTGAAGGTCTAAAGGGCACAGTTCTCCTGAACCAGGCTGAGTGCAGGCAAGGCTCGCCCCAGCGTTAGAGTGGCGCTGCAGCAATTAGCATGACCTTAAGCCAGTGCTGTCAGTACTGTGCTCATGCTGAGTGGCTTAAGAGCCACGCGGGGGGCGGAGTGTGTGAATCTTTGGCTGGGAGACTGGCCTGTCCTTCAGTGGCTCAGGTTCTTTGACTGCGTCTTCAGAAGTTTGTGTTTTGAGCCCTGGTGGAGCCACAATGAGATCAGTGCAGCTTTGGGGCCCTTCAGTGAGGTCCTAAAGTGCACATCGATCCTGTGCGAATTGGCCCCTGTTTCTTGATGTCAACTTGAAGTCACTCTGTATGAAATTCTCAGCAGTAATAAACTCATGCAAAGTCAAAAATGCAACCCTCAGATGCTTGAGTGTGTAAAGTCCTCCTTTGCGCAGCTTTGGGAACCTCTGTTGGTTGGCGTCAAATTTACTTCTTGCCTTTTCCACTGTGGGGCCCTCTGGGCCGTTGAAGGCTCTGTAAAGGGCCCCATGGCCAGACTTAATGAGCACTGCAGTATTATTGGCATCCTAAATGGAAATTAAATTGATATATTTCCTCTCAGGTTTCAGAACCATGACTACAAATGATTTGTACTCCTGTTTCTTTCTGCTTTGTGAAAACACCTGGTGGCGAAAATGTCTTTTGCCATCATTTTTAATGGATTGTAAACTTTAAAAAAAAAAAAAAAAAAAAAACCATTTGTCAATGAAGAAATTTTTGCACTTGTAAACTGTGCTCACCAGCTCAGACCATTAGATTTCAGTGGGATTTAAGCACAGAGGCTGAGCTAACCTCTAGAGAACATGGTTTTGTACTGTCTGTTCCTATTCCGTGTGGATTTTGAGGCAGGTTTGTTTCATTGTCCTGCTGGAACATTCTGGCAGAGATGACCTGATTTTCTGGTTTTATTTATGCCTGCTAGATGAGATCAATCTTTAGTCATTGATCATAACTAATACTCCTGGATCACCGGTAGCAAAACTAGCTTAGCATGTCAATGGCCCACCTCCATATGACTGTAGGTATGAGTCACTTCCCTATCAGTGCATTCCTCCTTAGCTACAAAATACAAAATTTGTTTGGTTTTATTTGCAAAAATTATTTGGGGTGCCACAAAAAAGAAACATGGGAAGTGAATGAATGTGTTGAAATGATGGAATGTACAGTGCCCTCCATAATTATGGGCACCCCTGGTTAAGATGTGTTAAAAGCCTTCAAATAAATTCCATTTTTACTGCAGAAGCATACTCGCACTGAAAATTGTAGAAAAATGTAACCTTCAACTCAAGTGAATTTTATGGGAGGAAAAAAATCCCTGACTAAGAAATAATTATTTTTCATAAAATCTCCTGTTCCATAATTATTGGCACCCTTAACAATTCCTAGGAATTAAATGTAATTGAAGTATTTCTGTCATTTCTACAGTAGTTCACAAAGTTCATCAGAGTATCTAGGAACATTTAATTAGTAAATCATCACTTCCTGCTTCCCTGTGGTGTAAATATGACGTGACACAGAGGCGATTTCTCTTATCCACTCTTCAACGTGGGAAAGACAAAGGAACACACCATTCAAGTAAGGCAGATGTGTGTCGACCTTCACAAGTCAGGCAGTGGCTACAAGAAAATAGCCACCCGCCTGCACCTGCCCATATCTACTGTCAGAGGAATCATTAGGAAGTTTAAAACTGGAACAGTGGTAAACAAGCCTGGTTGAGGATACAAGGTTATTTTGCCACCACACACAGTGAGGAGGATGGTAAGAGAAATAAAAAGTTCTCCAAAGCTCACTGTTAAACCACTGCAACAAATGGTGGCATCTTGGGGTCACAAAGTCTCCAAAAAATCCATCAGGTGCGATCTACACGCCAACAAGCTTTTTTGGAGGCGTGCACGGAAAAAACCTTTTCTCTCTCGCAATCATAAACGCAGACGTCAGGGGTTCGCTAAGCCGTACTGGGACTTCAACTGAGACCGTGTGCTTTGGTCAGATGAGACCAAGATAGAGCTTTTTGGCAACAACCACTCTAAGTGGGTCTGGTGGAACACAAAAGATGAGCATGCAGAAAAGCACCTTATGCCCACTGAGAAGTATGGTGATTCTGTGGGCCTGTTTCTCTTCCAGAGGCCCCGGGAACCTTGTTAGGGTGCATGGCATCATGAAATACCAGGACATTTAAAATCAATCTCATGGCCTCTGCCCGAAAGCTAAAGATGGGTCGTTACTGGGTATTTCAGCAAGATGACCCTAAACATGTGGCCAAATCTACACAGAAATGGTCCACCAGACACAGAATCAAGCTCCTCCCATGGCCATCTCAGTCCCCAGACCTCAACCCCATTGAAAACCTGTGGAGTGAGCTGAAGAGGAGAGGACCTAGGTCACTGGATGATTTAGAGAGATTGAGCTAAGATGAATGGTCAAAGATCCCTCTTTCTGTATTCTCCTATCTTGTGAAGCATTATAGGAGAAGATTAGGTGCTGTTTTTTTTGGCAAAAGGGTGTTGCACAAAGTATTAACATCAGGGGTGCTAATAATTGTGGCACACCGGATTTGATGTGAAAGAATTATTTTTTCATGTGGGATTCTTTTTCCATAAAATAAATGCACTTGAATTAAAGGTTGGATTTTCCTCTTTTTCATTGTGGTCCTATATTATTTAGAAAAAAAACTGAATTTATTAGAAGCTGAGGAACACATCTTAACTACGGATGCAAATATTAACTGAGGGCGCTTTACATGTTTGAATCCAACATGTGAATTATTATTTCGGTGGTTAATACTGAATATGTCAAATTAAAATACTTCAAACTAGTTGTACTAATGTAATGAGATGCTTTTAAAAGCACAAAGCAGCTTCAGAATGTGTGGGTCCGACATGAATGATTATAATTGAACTCAAGTCGAATGTGAAGCTCTATTCAGCTCTCTTAGATTTGGGAGAAAACAAGATTTCTATGACATCAGGAATCTGGTGAAGGAATCCATGGTCCTGGTTGAACAGTCTTGGCTTGTTTTGGTGTTTTAAGAATACACATTGACAAACTGTAGCTCTCTATAGCAGAGTGATATTGTTTTGCTTTGGGCTATGGTCCTTGGTTGTTGCCTGTGTTGGTTGAGGGGCCTGTCTTTAAGGGTCCTTGGAGACCGTCCCTCCCCGTCACTCCACCCCACGGCTGCTCCCCCATGGTGCTTTGCCAGAGGTCAAACCCACAGGTTGCCCGGTAACCCTGCGGCTTTCTCAGCATATCATGCTGTGCTAATATTTTGGTTGGCATGAGTGGGCCACTGACATGGTGTTTATTTGCATTAGCAAGTTGTTTTCATTAAAATCAATACATGGCCCAGAAAAAACCCCGGAGCATTAATGATCGGAGCTGTGATTCTGGGTCAGGAACCGTCCACCTCATTTTTTTTACTCTGGAAGATGAAGTGTTGACAGTGAGTGTATGAGTTTGTTTTTTTTTTTGTTTGTGTCTTTGTACAGCATGGATGAAAATATCTGAACACAGTCAGTAAACATAATTTCTTTTTGCCAAGTCTAATATTCTGGAGTCCAGAGCCGCAAAAAACAAAAGATTGTGTCGCTGTCCGAATGCGGATGGACAGTATAGTGCTCTCTGCTAATTTTGGACTGCAGCAGGTTTTCAGGACTCATTAGTTAAGCGCGCCCTTTTAAGAATGCATCTTAAGTGAAGGAGAGGTACTTTTTTGATGTTTTAGCGGGTTTCTGAAGTGAAGTGTTTTTTCATGAGTTCATACTCTGTTGCTGAAAATGAGCTGTATCGTCAGAGCACTTATGTTAAAATATGAATCTATTATTTTTGACTTCTGCCTGGTTTAAATAAAAATGTTTGGGGTTTTGGGGTTATTTTTTGCATCAGTGAGGAATATGTAGGCATTGTCATGGGGTCAGTTTTGGTGAAATAACACCCAGGGTAAAGGGTGGTGGGGTAGTATCAGAGGTAAATAAAGGAGAGTTTGGGGGGGATGGGGGGACTGGGGTATTTGCATTTGTTTGTCTGACAGTCGGGGGGGGCGTCACTCATCACATTGCTATTCATCGCATTAAGCCCCCCCCCCCCCCCACCCCCTGACCTCTGCTTTGGCAATCAGCAGCGTTGACAGCCCTGTTTTAATTTAATTAAAGGTGCGATCGCCTCGGTGAAAACTTCATTTGCACACATCATGAGGGGGAAAGACACTGCTGGACGGGGTCATCTGACCGGATGGAATGGCAGTTGGTTTCAAATTTTTAAAATGGAAAAATGGTCCTAACTGTGCCAGCTGGAATTGTTTGCACCTTGTGCGACCGTGTGTGTCATCATGGTAAAATTTGGTTGTGGAGTCGCCTACTGTAGTGGGAGAAAGTGGTTTGGAGTACTCTGACAGGTGTTTGTCAGCTTGTTGACAGAATTTGTCAGCGTGAAGGCATGCAAGATGCCGTCACAAAACTGGACAGGTATGCAAGTGAGATTACAATGAGGGCGCGGAGTTCGAAAGTGGGTGTGGTTCGAGCAAGGATACCGGATGTAGCAGGTCAGAAAAGCAGCTGATGTGATCCCATTGCAAGATGGTCTTTTTTTTTTCTTTCGACTTTTGTCTTTGTTTGTTTGTGCACCTGGAGGATGACTTAAATTTCCACGTCTCGTACTGTCTATTTTTTTTTTGCTCCATCATTCGGTGTAAGCCGTCATCATGCAAATAATGGTGCTTATATGGTCTTCAAATGTAGTTTTCTATGCCTTACCATGAGAACATTCTCTTTCACTGATTGGGCCTTGAACCAGATAAACATTCTATGTGTTCACTTGTAAACACTCATGTATTCGGTCTAATAGTGAAATTTGTTCTGCCATCTATGACTTGGCGAAGCAATATTGTGGTGAAATCTGGAGTTTGGAGCTTATTTATTGCATACGTGTCAAAATATTCACAGTAATGAGCAAAAGTCTTTGGCACATTTTAAAATTCTATTAGGCAAAGATACCTCTAACAATGATTCAGTTCAAAGGTTCTAATCATTGAAAAATGCCTGATGAAGAGCTGTTGAAAATCAAATCAATATTTGGTATAACTGATCATTGCCTAAAATTCAATATACTTTGGGATACTGTCTTTTAGCTTTATAGTTTCAAAAGATAATTGCATGGTGTGGTTGCTCCAAGCATACTGGAGAACTTGCCAAAGGTCTTCATCAGACCGACTGTCTCGGTTGCATCTCTCCTGGTTGTACCTGACAACCCTCTTGATGTTGTGGTCAGGGCTCTGACAGCCTGATATCATCTGTACTAACTGCCTTAATCTTTCCTCGACAGCATTGTCAAATCCCATGCTGATACGAGCACCAAGAAAGGTCATCAAACTTTGTGATCGTTTTTCTCTGTCTTATTGATTACTTTGTGCTAGACATCAAAAGAAAGCAGAGAATATTTTTCTGATGATATCCAAATGTGGAAATGTTTGACAAATGTCAGAGTATTTCGGCCTCTCAGAGCAAATGATGTTGTTTTCTTGAAAAATTCTGTTTGCGATCACTTGCACAATGCGAACTTTGTTTATGCGTCGCAACCAGTTTTTCTCTCATCATTTGAAAAACATTGAGCAAAATGATGGAAAGTAACACCTGAATACTGTCTGTTCTGGAATCTGAGGAAGAGTTGGACTTAAATATTTCTCCAGAAGAGCTATCTTGAGGAAATTCTTTGGAATGGAGCAATATTTTGGAACAGCCCATGACATGGACTGCTCACTCACTTAATATTTAAATGAATTCTTTTGTGTTTTTCCTTAACCATTTTGTCCTCAGGTCAGCCACTGGGGAAAGAGTTAAATGAAATACAGATTTTTATTGGTTTAATTTTTGTAACATTCTGGGATCTCAAATGTGTTTATTTACAGCAACTTGACAAAAAAAATGAACATCTAGGCTTCCTCATACTTTTGCACGGTAATACATCTCCATCTAGACAGTCACCCCTCTAGTTTTCTTGGGAAATGTGTGAATATATATATATATATATATATATATATATATATATATATATATATATATATATATATATAAAATATAATATATTATTGCCGACAACTTCAAAACTGTTGTTATGTTCTCCTATAATTCTCTTAATTCTTGAAGAGTGCCGACTAAATGATTATAACCGAACACAGATGCATGTCTGTTAGTTTTCTGTAGTGCGAAATGAACAGCTGACAGTGGCAGATGCATGCAGTATATCTGCTCATTAAATGCAGTTGATTGGAAGTGCCTTGAAGCACATGTAAGGATGCTGCGGTGTGGAGCTGTACCTCGTGCCGCTGTGGTGTTGCGGTCTTTCAGTTCTATTACCTGTGGGACTGGAGATTAAGCTGTCAGGATGTTCATAGATTGACTTTTATGAGTCATTTCTTTATTCTTGTTTGCCATAGTGGATGGGGAAAAAAAATGCCGTATTTATTTAATTAAACTCTGCTTTTTGGCTGGGGGTTCGTCTCGCTTGTGATGGCAGAATATGGGTGGTTGTGAAAATAACGGAGCGTGTGTAGCTGCGTATTAATGAGGGCTGTGGGAGGGTGTCTGCAGTGCAGGTTGCGTAATTTTAGCTGATTCTAGGTTTGTGGTGTACATGCAGGTTGTGGAAAATGGGTTTAGATACCAGCGTAAATGAGTGCAAATCAGCACTTGAGTCAGCTCTAGAAACACGGTTTATGAGCATTAATTGGTCTTATTTCAGCCCTACAAAAACCGGCTTGATCTCGTCTGCTCCGTAGTAAAAAGCGGCACTATTAATTAAGCTGGTATGGCAGTGTTTCTCACTGTTGAATAAGGCAGACTGTGCTGCTGGGAGTATGGGCTTAAGCCAGGGCTAATGTGTCTGGGTCCTTGAAAGTTATTGGCCTGGAGCTGCTGTGATGTCACAGGCGGTCATTGGCTTTTTGTCTTTGCACCGCCCCTGTAATGCTGTGCTTTCACTGCATTATCCTTATTAATGCTGAATATTAGAAATCTGCCTAATGTTATAAGCTGAGTAGCTTAATTTTAGTTTTCAAAGCAGACTTGCCATTGTAAGAATAAAGTTATGGAAAGTATTCAGGAACGGGAAAATAATCACTGGCTTAGAGTTATTTTTGTCTTGCACCGTAGCAAAGTGGGGGCCAGCCTTTAAATGTGATTGTCCCTGACTGCGTGACTCATGGAGTAATATCATTGGTCGGTCGAGTGTTCAGTTTTCACCATTGCCTGTTGCTTTTTGAAAAAGAATGGCCATCCACAGTCATTTACATCATCAGGAGGTTTTTACGGCGAGGCGCTGACGGTCCTCAAATACATTTTCATGATCCGGCCATATACTTGGTTTTGACCTGTTCTTGTTTAGTAAGGGGGAGAAGAACTTTGTTGAATTCTGTGTGTTTGGTCTTGGGGCTTTGGAGTTTTGTTGAAAAACTTAAGTTTGGTGTCACGTTTACACTTTGAGTATTGAAGTATTGACAAAAACATAATGTGATAACCGCCAATTTCGACATACGGACATCCTTTTGTCTTCCAGCAAGCCATTTTTTTTTGTATTCCTATTTTTTTTTTCATGCTGTTTGGAACTTTTCAACATTCAGTTTCACTTTCTGTTTTTCTTTTAGTCGATTGATTTAGTGACAATCCAAGTTGTGGCTTAACATTGTACCGATTGATCTGCATAGAAGTCTGCTGGTTATAGTGTATAGTCAGAATATTAATGCTTCTAGTTTTTAGTGGACAGTGTGATCCACAGCTACTTGAACACTGTACAGTCATTGCATGACAGTCATTTGGCAGGCTTTTCTGTACAATGTGACATGTACTCAGCATATAGAAGGAGGTCATTGAAACAGCTTACACAATGTATGATTACTGTGGAGCATCAGTCAGCATAGTCATCATGAACTTATAAACAGAAGGCGCCTTTTATCGAGCTGCCAATAGAGATGACTGTTGAATTCATCCAGAAAGAATATTCATCTCAAAAGCTACAGTTTATGTGGGCTGCATGTGTGTGATTTGGATTGAGCTGTTGGACATTATTTCTTATTTTAAATGTAATATCATCCCGGGTGAAATGGTCAGCATTGGGGGTTTTTTTAATTTTTTTTTTCCCTCTCTCTCTCTCTCTCTCTCTCTCTCTCTCAGAATACTTCATTACTTGGAAAATCTGTTGTGTGTCATTATGGTTGATGTATTTCCAGTTCGCATGTAGCTGTAGGTTTTCAGTGGATTTGGTCTTGAATGTGTGTGGTGCTTATAATCCCTGTCTTTTTTTTTTGGGGGGGGGGTGGGGGTTTAGGTGGGGGGTATTCTCATCGTGGGGGTGTGCGTGTGTGTTGAGTCCCATCACTCTGGGTAATTTTTCCGACTCTGCGCAATTCTCACCTGCGTTTGTTTGTGTTCACATGTATTTCTGATGTCACAGGCATTAACGTGTGTTGGGGCACCATTTTCCCTCAATTTGTACGTGTGAAGTCGACGCAAAAGAAAAAAAATGCCCTGATAGGCAATTTCTCCCTTCTGCGAGGGGGGAAATTTCTCCTTTACGTAAGCCGCCGCCATTTTTGTCACATAACGTGTCGAAATGGCGGTGTTTTTCTCTGTGTTGGATTGTGTTCCCCGTGTTTTTCAGCTTGTATTGAAATTGCAGCCGGTGAAAAGATATGAAAATGGCAGTTAATTCAAACGAAAGCACCGCCCACAACCTTCCTACTGTCTTTTTCCCTCTGCAACAAGCAGTCAGGGGTTTTTTCTTATGTGGCTTTGGAAAAGGCAGGTCCCGTCCAATCGGTGCAGGCCAGTCAGACGGGGGGTAGCGGTAAGCGGGTTGCGGTTGGCGGCTACCGCTGTGTGTGGGGAGAGGAGTGAGGTGGCCGCAGGGCTGTGCTGAGAATCACGCAGTGAATCCTGCAGAAACGAAGCGCTGCTGCCGGAGAATCTGAGGATTATTACTGTATTATTATCATTATTACTTCTGCTAGCCCGCATCTGCTATAAATACTATTATTACCATTTCTATTGCTACCATGACACTCATCAAATCCAGGCTTTTGTGCGTGCATGTGTTTGTATAGGCAAGTTTTTTTTTTTTTGTTTTTTTTTTTTTAACCTGGTGGGGACCTTTTCCAGTAAAAATATTGACCCTATTGGGACTAGTAGTCCTTATGGGGACCAAAGCCTGGCCCTAATGCGGTAAACATCATTTCTGAGGTCATAGCTAAGGTTTGGGGTCACGTGTGAAGTGAAGTTAGGTTAAGGTAAGGGTTATGAATAATTTAGTCAAGATTAGGGTTGGCCTGTGCATAATTAATGGAAGTCCAAGCAATCTCCTAATAAGGATAGCCATGCAAACTCTGTGTATGTGTGCATGTTCATTTATGTGTGTGTGTGTGTGTGTGTGTCTGTAAGCTGTGTAAGGGGTCCTCCGGAGGGCAGAATCTTTGCGCTGCTTCAGAGGGGCTCTTGTTCTCCTGAGACAGCATGATGCCTGTCCTTTAACTCTCAACCTCTCACCATCACCTTCATCATCACCCTCATCATCGCCCCGTCACACACCGCAGTCACAGTTGCTCTTGTTGAAGCTCCACGTGTCTTTGTTTCCTGGTTATGTCTCTCTGTGGAGACACTGTCTCTCCATGGAGACGGCTGTTTATTCAGCCAGTGGCTGTTATCTGCGTGTGATATTTCATGGAAAAGTGCTCCCTTATGTGTCTCTCACTTGACAGAATGAAGGGGTCGCTGGCATGGAGGATGTCTCAATCTCCTACTCTTGTCAGGTCGAGCATCGGGGTCGGTTCTGCTCAGTCTGTTTTTGGGTGCCTTAGTCTTGTAACGAGACTTCTGTCGGTCAGACGTGGCATGTTAATTCTGGTGTCCGAAATGTATTTATAATGTTAAAAATACATTTAAAGTAAAATAAAAAAAACCTACATTATGCTACTCAACTCATTTCTCTGTACTTACTCATATGATGTTTCATCGTAAAAAATGAAGATGAGTGACTGAGCTCTGAAGTACCGAACTGTCCTTTCTGGGTAACATCTGGGCTTAACAATGTTGCGCAGAAATTCATCAAAAAGGGGGGAAAAAAAAAAAAGATGCCATTTATCATCTTCCTCGATGTAATGTTGATATTTGCAAAGGTGCCTACAAATATTGTAACAATACTAAGCTTATTTGCATTTCAGTTTTTCAATTTCGGTAGACAACGTGACGTCATGAATAGTTTTCAACTCATCGCTTTAAGGGGTCTTCTGGGTAAAAATTTCTTTGATTTTCCACATAAATAAAATGAATAAAGCAATGCCGTGAGATGTCAGTAAACACCAAGAATCTATGTTTTTCCTCTGCCTCAATTATTTGTTACTTTTGAATACAAATTACCGGAAATCACAATTTTGACTTATTTTCAACCTTGTGGCATTCGTAAATCATTGACATTCATCTGATTGACTTGAAATTTGGACTGAAGTTGTATCTGTTGGAGATCTATGAAAGTTTCTAGATGAGTGCATCTCTAAGGGGTTAATTTTGAAAATGAAGCAAGTTGATGATGGTGATTTTCATTATGATTACAGAAGAGGTCATTAAAATCGTATAAATGTTCCAAACAAAAAAATCCTCTTTCCTTTCATAGAACTGTCTTAAACATTTCATATGAGCCAACTAATTTGTGCGCGTGTGCGTATATAAATTTTCAGATTTTGTCATTGAAGTGCCATTTCTATGGCAACAATGTAAATTTTTATGAAAATACGACATTTTTTGAGGTTAAAATTATGCTGAGTATGTTTATTTCTTGGTTTTAACATTATGGTTATTATTTCTACATTTTAACCTGAAGACCCCTTAACCAGAAGTATCTGGTATTGGTTTCATCCCCAAAGGAACAGCAACTCGAGGGTTCTGTCTTGGTCATTATGAAAAAACTTTTTGCATTATTCCTACTGAGAGAGATCCGTAACTTGGCAAAGGGGCATGCCAATTTTTGCCATGATGTCAGCCCCTTACAGCTAGAATGCAACACTCTGGCATTGCAGACGATTGAAAGAGAGGGGGAGGTGAGTCATTCTGGGTAATGTAAGAAAATATCCCACTGAAGCAGATTGGACAGGAGTGATTTGAAATGGAATAAAGTACTTTTTACACATTTTGGAAATTAAAACCTAGAATGAATTGTACATCAGTGATGTTTAATGACAGCTTGTTTTGGTCCGTAGTTTTTCTTTAAGGTTTTGAATCTTTTTTTTTTTTGTTCAGCTTTTCATGTGTCAAGGTTAGTTCTGCGCTTCTAGATGTTGCTGTCATCTGAGGCAGAGGCTGTTCAGGGCCAGGAAGAGTACCGGTGCACACGCTAGAGCTGAGCTTCCCGAGCAAAAGAGAGGAAGGTATTGTGGTTTAGTGCTGAAGTGATGGGCAGATCAGAAAAAAAGGAAAAATTGAATGATTAATCAAGGTTTATACTCGTTTGCAAAGGCCTAAGCAAGCACGCATGGTTTTCATGTTTTGTGGGGGCATTCCACAGACTTTCATTCATTCCCTAACCCCTTTCCCTAACCTTAACCCTCAGCAGTACATACCTAACCCTAACCTTTTCCCAACCCTAACCTTAACCCCTAACCCTAGAATAGGTCAATTTCCTCATGGCGACGTGAAAATGTCCCCATAAGGATAAAGAAATCTGCAATTCCATGTGTTGTAGGGACATTTTATTCTCCACAAGGGTAGGTAAACATGGACCACACACACACACACACACACACACACACACACTCTCTCTCTCACACACACACACACACACACACACACACACACACGCACTCAGTCTCACACACGCACTCAGTCTCACACACGCACTCAGTCTCACGCACGCACTCAGTCTCACGCACACACTCTCATTCACGCACTCACTCTCACACACAAACGCACACTCTGTCACTCACGCACAAACTGTTTCAATGCTCCCTTCATTGATTAACAGACTTCTGACACATAAGTTGGTTACACAGTTACTTAAACATTAGCTTGCGATTAAAGAAGTTGGTCATACAAGCAGTTACTTCGACTTTTACCAAGAAGAATAACATTCCATGGAATTTAAGGACGTGTGAATCTCAAAATTTGTGTGATTCTTTGGTCACGATATTGCATGAAAGTAAAGTAAAGTAAAGATTATTTAAATCTTAGATGAGATGGTGACTCTTGCAATAATTTCCTCCTTTGGCTCATGTTGAAATGAGTATCTGTTTTAGACCTGGTAATATTTTTGTCTTTTTTACTGATAAGTAATATACAGGATTTGGATTTTTTATTGTTTTTTAGGATTTGGATTTTAAATATGGAATTGAAATACTTGCTTTATTTTTTTGTTCCATAAAATGCTTCTCCTCAGGAATAGTTTGTTTCCCAGACTTAAAGGTCTGTGTTTAAAATCAAACGCTTGCATCTCGTCTCAATAACGTGCCCCCTCATTCCAGGCCTTTAAATCTTTAGTGGTTTAATGGTCCCAGCTGTAGCCATGCTGTATTTGGTGAATTTTTGTGACTGGAAAAATATTGGACACGCAACATTGCATAAATGTCAGAATTTGATTTACTGTGAATCTGTGTTTATTGGTGGAACATCTTACGCGGATGAGGACAGCGATTGTTCTCTGGTGTGCTTGGTTTATCATCTTAATACAAAACCTCTGTCCAAAAAAACATTACACTCTGATGGAGGCAAGTAAGATGTCAGCCCTGGAGCCCATGTCAGACTGGCTATGCTGGTGATGGGCGGTGTGTTCTCGTTTCTCATTGGTGGAGTCCTCAGTGTGGGGCGGGGCACAGACCATGTGGGGCTGACTGATGGCTCCTGCTGTACCTGGCAGATGGAGGGATGTCACCGCGGTGATTAATTGTTTACAGTCACCTGTCTGCGTCGCCCTCAGGATACAAGGAATTTTGGGAGGTGGGATGTAGCTTGTGGGCGTCTGAAACAGCAGAGCATACTGTCCATTGTGAGGCCCTTAGCCGCCAATCACTACCCACGTCCCCATCCCAGCACTCTGTCCTGTGATTGGCCCAACATGCTCAGGGCTTGTTGCCGTGGGGACAGGTGTTAAGACCAGCCAGCCCCGTACTTCTTTTTTTTTTTTCTTTTTTTTATATTCTGATTCATTGCAGACTACAGTTGACTCCTAATTAATTTTTTTTGGAGCCATTTCGGGGAAACGGTATGCAGGCTACTATTAAAACGATTTTGTTTATAATCCTGCAGGGAAAATTGGCAGCATGTCTAATGGGCTTGTTTCTGCTAGCATGCAGGGAACCTGTTTTTATTTGTCATCCAGTACTCGGAAGTCATGGGGAATTTTGTAATTCAGGGGTAATTGAATTTTTTTAATCGAATACAAATGTTTAGCCCAGATTGGATTAGCTCACTCACAAGAGACTGCTGTCATTAGCATGTCGATCTCCCTCTTCTCTTTTGGAAACCTCGTCAGGGAGATTTTCTGTTGTTTGATTCGGACACCCGTTCAAACTGAATATTCATCTGCATAATCTGCATAATTCGGTAATTGAAGGCACATGTTTTCCTCTGCCAGTGTGAATTTTATTTTCATGTAATTTACAACCTATAAATGATTAATTTCCCTGGATGATATGCAAAATTTCAGCAGAATTAAGATGAAAATATTTTCCAATATTGCAACAGATTTCGAAAATATTTTTCTCTCAGAAATAATGATAACAGAATATATCTGCCGTGTTGTCGGTGTTGGGCCACCTGTGTTTATCTGGGGGCGATCTCTGCGGTGAAGGCCTCATGCTAATGTGCTACCGAACGTCTGCGAGCGCCTAACGAGTCCTTCACTACGGACCTCCATAGCATCACTGTTTCACTGTTACCATGGAAATGGAGCCCATTCAACTTCACATTTTTTGATCCCTTGGAAAACAATTTTGTCTGTCTATTAGTGCGTGTGTGTCGTCACAAACTTTCAAAATGCGGATCTGCTGTGCAGTACTAGTTTGCACCACTAGGGGCTGGAGTGTCATGACAAACATGCACTGAGGGGTCTGAAGTGCTGAGGAAAGTTTATCATTATTATAATTATTATTACTACTACTACTAAGGTAAGATGTAGTATTGAAAAGGGAGCATGTGGCTCCACTGACTGTCCCTCTCCTTACAATCACACTCCCTCAGTTCTTATTGGTCACTGAAGAGCAATAACCTAAAACAGCCAATTAGAATTGGAGTATGGCCTACTGAAGTGATATACAGACATCAGAATAACCTTCACAGAAATAATTGGCCCTTGAGAGTATTAATGTGAGCGATCTGTAAGGACTCCTATCAAAGCCGAAATAAATTCAATGTTCAGTATATTTAGCAGATTATTGTGATGTTATTTCTACTAATGCCAGTCCGGTAGCTTTGCTTGGTGTCCAAGTCTCTGAATTTGGAAGAACAGTGTGGTTCTCTCCTAAATAATAATAATAATTCATCAGTTTTATATAGCGCTTTTCTGGACACTCAAAGACGCCTCACAATGGATACATTATTCATTCACTCACACATTCACACTCTGATGGTGATAAACTAAGTTTTTTTCGCCACAGCTGCCCTGGGGCAGACTGACGGAAGCGTGGCTGCCAGTATGCGTCTACGGCCCCTCCGACCACCACCAAACATTCGCACACAGCCGTACAGGAGTGTTCCTATATTGCATGTTTTGTGGGTGGGGGAAACCGGAGTACCCGGAGAAAAACGAATGCGAACACGGGGAGAACATGCAAACTCCACACAGAATGGCCCCAGGCCGG